>JAIEZT010000025.1:332500-345000 GCA_019594935.1 Periophthalmus modestus
AGCCTAAAGAGCCTAAAGAGCCTAAAGAGCCTAAAGAGCCTAAAGAGCCTAAAGAGCCTAAAGAGCCTAAAGAGCCTAAAGAGCCTGTGTTTCCACTGAAACGGGCTGAAATCTGCGCCCTCAGCACAGTTTCTGTGTGTGTGTTGTGTGTATGTGTGTGTTGTGTGTATATGTGTGTGTGTGTGTTGTGTGCTCTGTGTGTTGTGTGCTCTGTGTGTGTGTGTTGTGTGCTCTGTGTGTTGTGCGTTCGTGCTCAGTCTAAAGTCGTGTTGTCAGGTGGATTCTTTCCTGAAGTGTCTCTGTGGCCTGAGGCCCAGCTCAGGTTTAACAAAGCACAGAACATTTCACCGCTCAAACACGACTCCAGGGGGCGCCACAGACACTGTCACTGCTCAAACACGACTCCAGGGGGCGCCGCAGACACTGTCACCGCTCAAACACGACTCCAGGGGGCGCCGCAGACACTGTCACCGCTCAAACACGACTCCAGGGGGCGCCGCAGACACTGTCACTGCTCAAACACGACTCCAGGGGGCGCTGCAGACACTGTCACCGCTCAAACACGACTCCAGGGGGCGCCACAGACACTGTCACTGCTCAAACACGACTCCAGGGGGCGCCGTAGACACTGTCACCGCTCAAACACGACTCCAGGGGGCGCCGCAGACGCTTTCACTGCTCAAACACGACTCCAGGGGGCGCCGCAGACACTTTCACTGCTCAAACACGACTCCAGGGGGCGCCGCAGACACTGTCACCGCTCAAACACGACTCCAGGGGGCGCCGCAGACACTTTCACCGCTCAAACACGACTCCAGGGGGCGCCGCAGACACTTTCACCGCTCAAACACGACTCCAGGGGGCGCCGCAGACACTTTCACTGCTCAAACACGACTCCAGGGGGCGCTGCAGACACGAGCAAAAGAGCTTCAGACATTTAAACTCTGTCCACTCTCCAATCACACATCACAAAAACATAAACACATTTCACAAACTGAGAACCTGCCTCGAGGCGTGGTGCAACATAAAACTGCCCTGATGTCACACTGGGGGTGTCCTACATGTATGTTTATGGTGAAATGTTCTGCAGTTCCTATGGTGACACAATGCACACGACTGTAGGTCTCCTCTCTGTGTTTCAGTGGAGTACCTCGCTGTAGGCCTCCTCTGTGTTTCAGTGGAGTACCTCGCTGTAGGCCTCCTCTGTGTTTCAGTGGAGTACCTCGCTGTAGCCTCCTCTGTGTTTCAGCGGAGTACCTCGCTGTAGCCTCCTCTGTGTTTCAGCGGAGTACCTCGCTGTAGCCTCCTCTGTGTGTTTCAGTGGAGTACCTCGCTGTAGCCTCCTCTGTGTGTTTCAGTGGAGTACCTCGCTGTAGCCTCCTCTGTGTTTCAGCGGAGTACCTCGCTGTAGCCTCCTCTGTGTTTCAGCGGAGTACCTCGCTGTAGCCTCCTCTCTGTGTTTCAGTGGAGTACCTCGCTGTAGCCTCCTCTCTGTGTTTCAGCGGAGTACCTCGCTGTAGCCTCCTCTGTGTTTCAGTGGAGTACCTCGCTGTAGCCTCCTCTCTGTGTTTCAGCGGAGTACCTCGCTGTAGCCTCCTCTGTGTGTTTCAGCGGAGTACCTCGCTGTAGCCTCCTCTCTGTGTTTCAGTGGAGTACCTCGCTGTAGCCTCCTCTCTGTGTTTCAGTGGAGTACCTCGCTGTAGCCTCCTCTCTGTGTTTCAGTGCACAGTCTGAAGGAGGGGGAGCGCAGCAGAGAGAGGAAGCGGCTCTTTTCTCTGGGCTCAGGTTCAGGAGAAACAGACGAGAACGTCGACGACTCTGCCACCGAGCTGCCCTCCGCCTTCTACACCTCCACCCCCGCCCCCACCACGCCAGGTAACCACTCCCATATCCCCGCCCCCACCACGCCAGGTAACCACACCCACACCTCCGACCCCGCCCCCACTATGTCAGGTAACCACAGTAACCACACCCACACCTCCACCCCCACCACACCAGGTAACCACACCCACACCCCTGCCCCGCCCCCACTATGTCAGGTAACCACACCCACACCTCCACCCTCACCACGCCAGGTAACACACACCCCCCGCCCCACCACGCCAGGTAACCACTCCCACACCCTCCGACCCCGCCCCCACTATGTCAGGTAACCACAGTACCACACACCCACACCTCCACCCCCACCACGCCAGGTAACCACCCACACCCCCACCCCTGCCCCGCCCCCACTATGTCAGGTAACCACAGTAACCACACCCACACCTCCACCCTCACCACGCCAGGTAACCACACCCCCGCCCCCACCACGCCAGGTAACCACTCCCATATCCCCGCCCCCACTATGTCAGGTAACCACAGTAACCACACCCACACCTCCTCCACCCCCACCACGCCAGGTAACCACACCCACACCCCTGCCCCCACCACGCCAGATAACCACACCCCCGCACCCACCACGCCAGGTAACCACACCCTCACCTCTGCCCCGCCCCCACTATGTCAGGTAACCACAGTAACCACACCCACACCTCCACCCCCACCACACCAGGTAACCACACCCACACCCCAGCCCCCACCACGCCAGATAACTACACCCCCGCACCCACCACGCCAGGTAACCACACCCCCACACCTCCGACCCGGCCCCCCCACTATGTCAGGTAACCACAGTAACCACACCCACACCTCCACCTCCACCACGCCAGGTAACCACTCCCATATCCCCCGCCCCCACCATGCCAGGTAACCACACCCCACACCTCCGACCCCCCGCCCCCACTATGTCAGGTAACCACAGTAACCACACCCACACCTCCACCCCCACCACGCCAGGTAACACACCACCCACACCCCTGCCCCCACCACGCCAGATAACCACACCCCCGCACCCACCACGCCAGGTAACCACACCCTCACCTCTGCCCCGCCCCCACTATGTCAGGTAACCACAGTAACCACACCCACACCTCCACCCCCACCACGCCAGGTAACCACACACCCCCGCCCCCTTCACGCCAGATAACTACACCCCCGCACCCACCACGCCAGGTAACCACACCCACACCTCTGCCCCAGCCCCCACCACACCAGATAACCCACACCCACACCTCCGACCCCGCCCCCCCACTATGTCAGGTAACCACAGTAACCACCACCCACACCTCCACCCCCACCACGCCAGGTAACCACACCCACACCCCTGCCCCCACCACGCCAGATAACCACACCGCCGCACCCACCACGCCAGGTAACCACACCCTCACCTCTGCCCCGCCCCCACTATGTCAGGTAACCACAGTAACCACACCCACACCTCCACCCCCACCACGCCAGGTAACCACACCCCCGCCCCCACCACGCCAGATAACTACTACACCCCGCGCACCCACCACGCCAGGTAACCCACACCCACACCTCTGCCCAGCCCCCACCACACCAGGTAACCACACCCACACCTCCGACCCCGCCCCCACTATGTCAGGTAACCACAGTAACCACACCCACACGCCCCCACCACACCAGGTCACCATGGTAACTCCTTCCTGTGTTGAGTAGTTTGAGTTCTTTCTTCCAGAGTTCTCCTGTTTGGTTTGTTTCCAGAGCCCGAGGTCACACTGACGACCTCTGACCCTCCTGAAGAAACACCCGACAAAACGAAAGACAGAAGGAAGAAAAAGAAAGAGAGAGATCGCTCCAAAAACGACAAGAAAGAAGAGCAGGGGACGAGTGAAAAGGACGACAAACACCGAAAGAACCACAACACACACTCAGGTACTCCCCACAGAGAGGTGCTCCCGCTGGTGTTAGGCGGAGGGCAGCTCGGTGGCAGAGTCGTCGACGTTCTCTGATAAACCAGCGGTGTGGGCGGGAAGGGGCGTTACCTTCAACAGCCTGGCTCCTGATTGGCTCTTTGATTTTGTGCTCAGACTTCCACATGTAGAAGTCTCTGACTGCAGATTAGCCGCTGTAGCTGCTAGCCTGAGGAACACTTCTGTCTACAGGGAGTCTGGGAGAGGAGGAGGTGTACACGTCTAATGACGGCCAGCAGGGGGCGTTTCTCTTCCTCTTTAATCACACACATTAGATGAAAACAGTGGCCCCTCCCCTCTGCTCTCACACCTGTTTAAAGGTGACGTGGCCCCTCCCCTCTGCTCTCACACCTGTTTAAAGGTGACGTGGCCCCTCCCCTCTGCTCTCACACCTGTTTAAAGGTGACGTGGCCCCTCCCCTCTGCTCTCACACCTGTTTAAAGGTGACGTGGCCCCCCCTCCCCTCTGCTCTCACACCTGTTTAAAGGTGACGTGGCCCCTCCCCTGCTCTCTCACACCTGTTTAAAGGTGACGTGGCCCCTCCCCTCTGCTCTCGCACCTGTTTAAAGGTGACGTGGCCCCTCCCCTCTGCTTTCACACCTGTTTAAAGGTGACGTGGCCCCTCCCCTCTGCTCTCGCACCTGTTTAAAGGTGACGTGGCCCCTCCCCCCTGCTCTCACACCTGTTTAAAGGTGACGTGGCCCCTCCCCCCTGCTCTCACACCTGTTTAAAGGTGACGTGGCCCCTCCCCTCTGCTCTCACACCTGTTTAAAGGTGACGTGGCCCCTCCCCCCTGCTCTCACACCTGTTTAAAGGTGACGTGGCCCCTCCCCTCTGCTCTCGCACCTGTTTAAAGGTGACGTGGCCCCTCCCCTCTGCTCTCGCACCTGTTTAAAGGTGACGTGGCCCCTCCCCCCTGCTCTCACACCTGTTTAGAGGTGACGTGGCCCCTCCCCTCTGCTCTCACACCTGTTTAAAGGTGACATGGCCCCTCCCCTTTGCTCTCACACCTGTTTAAAGGTGACATGGCCCCTCCCCTCTGCTCTCACACCTGTTTAAAGGTGACGTGGCCCCTCCCCTCTGCTCTCACACCTGTTTAAAAGTGACTTGTCACAGAGTACGAGTTGTTGACTGTTGCCCCTCCCCCTCAGGCCCGTCTGTGCGGAGGCCGTTTCAGTGCGACAGCGACGCGGCGGCGGACATCTTGTTTCTGGTGGACGGCTCGTGGAGCATCGGACGCACAAACTTCAGACGAGTCCGAGACTTCCTGGAGGGGCTCATGGTCCCGTTCCACATCGGGCCAAAGCGCGTCCAGATCGGTCAGACACGGTTTATTTAAGTCCTGAACGGCACAGACTGACCCTGCCCCAGGTTCTACCTCCTAAAAACACAGAGTTGTGTTTTGTTTCATTCACAGATGACATTTTACACATTTTATTATTAGTCTGTAACATCTCCAAAGCTCCAAACGCTCTGTTCCACCTTGTGATGTCATAAAGTGGTATTTTTCAAGTGAACATCTCCTTTTACCTTTAGTTCAGTCGAGATAAGTGGCAACTCCAGGACTGAATTGAGCCAAATGATTCTAGAAATAAAGGTGTGTGGAGTTTAAAAACACAGCGGAGCACTTCCTGTATCACCACATGATGACATCACAAGGTGGAACAGAGTGTTTTCAGTTTGAGAGAAGAACTCGGCCTAAATCTGCAGGTTTGTGTTAAATGTGTGAATGAAACAAAACAAACTCCAGGTGTGTTTTTAGGATCAGGGTCAGAGGTCAGAGTCATATGGACCTTTAAACTTTCATTGAAATGTGACGTGTTCTAAGGCGTTTGGTTCCAGGTCTGACCCAGTACAGCTCCGACCCCAGAACCGAGTGGAACCTCAACAACTTCACCCACAAAGAGGAGCTGCTGGAGGCAGTGCGCAGCTTCAGATACAAGGGAGGGAATACTTTTACAGGTGAGATGTTTCCTCCATGTTCCTCTTTTTCAGATGTTTCCTCCATGTTTCTCTGTGTTTTAGATGTTTCCTCTATGTTCCTCTTTTTCAGATGTTTCCTCCATGTTCCTCTCTGTTTCAGATGTTTCCTCCATGTTCCTCTCTGTTTCAGATGTTTCCTCCATGTTCCTCTCTGTTTCAGATGTTTCCTCCATGTTCCTCTCTGTGTTTTAGATGTTTCCTCCATGTTCCTCTGTATTTCAGATGTTTCCTCCATGTTCCTCTCTGTTTCAGATGTTTCCTCCATGTTCCTCTCTTTCTCAGATGTTTCCTCCATGTTCCTTTGTTCCAGGTCAGGCTCTTCTTCATGTGATGGAGCACAGTATGACCTCTGCCTCTGGAGCACGCTCAGATGTGCCTTTGTTCCTGATTCTTCTGACCGACGGGAAATCTCAGGATGACGCAGTTTCAGCCGCGGCTAAACTGAAGAGCAGCGGCGTCGAGATCATCGCTGTGGGTACGAGGGGCGGGGACGTTTCACAGCACGTTTCATGCACTTTTATAGAAATATTATGGAGACATACAAACCAGGACAAACTTCTGCAGGTGCCTCCACAGTCTGAGGACCTCCATCTCCTCCTCGGTATCAGGCGACACAACGAGCCACATCCAAACACCATGAATGACATGAGTTTGTTCAGTCGATTTTAAACATGTCGATGTGATCCTCATTCACCCAGGACTTGTTAAGTGCATAAAAAATACAGTTCACTGTCCCGCTGAATCAGTGGGAGACCTGCACTTGTTTCTTCTTTCCTTCTTGTTCGCGTTTTTTTCTTTCAAAAAACTCTAAAGTCTTATCTTTTAATCCCGGTGCGTAGACTCCATGTGCCAAAGCAGTTTTGAAGGTTTCACTGCCTCGTGCGCTTTTCCCACATATTACGCAGAGCGGACTTGGCGTGTGAGACTCACCTGTAGATTCACCTGTAGACTCACCTGTAGACTCACCTGTAGATTCACCTGTAGATTCACCTGTAGACTCACCTGTAGATTCACCTGTAGACTGACCTGTAGACTCACCTGTAGATTCACCTGTAGACTTACCTGTAGACTCACCTGTAGACTCACCTGTAGACTCACCTGTAGACCCACCTGTAGACTCACCTGTAGACTCATCCGTAGAGACATCTGTAGACTCACCTGTAGACTCACCTGTAGACTCACCTGTAGACCCACCTGTAGACTCACCTGTAGACTGACCTGTAGACTCACCTGTAGACTCACCTGTAGACTTACCTGTAGACTCACCTGTAGACTTACCTGTAGACCCACCTGTAGACTCACCTGTAGACTCACCTGTAGACTGACCTGTAGACTGACCTGTAGACTCACCTGTAGATTCACCAGTAGATTCACCTGTAGACTCACCTGTAGACCGACCTGTAGACTCACCTGTAGACTCACCTGTAGACTTACCTGTAGACTCACCTGTAGACTCACCTGTAGACTCACCTGTAGATTCACCTGTAGACTCACCTGTAGACTGACCTGTAGACTCACCTGTAGATTCACCTGTAGACTCACCTGTAGACTCACCTGTAGACCCACCTGTAGACTCACCCGTGAATTCACCTGTAGACTCACCTGTAGATTCACCTGTAGACTCACCTGTAGACTCACCTGTAGACTTACCTGTAGACTCACCTGTAGATTCACCTGTAGACTCACCTGTAGACTCACCTGTAGACTTACCTGTAGACTCACCTGTAGACTCACCTGTAGACTCACCTGTAGATTCACCTGTAGACTGATCTGTAGACTGACCTGTAGACTCACCTGTAGACTCACCTGTAGATTCACCTGTAGATTCACCTGTAGACTCACCTGTAGACTTACCTGTAGACTCACCTGTAGACTCACCTGTAGACTCACCTTTAGACTTACCTGTGAATTCCCCTGTAGACTCACCTGTAGACCCACCTGTAGACCCACCTGTAGACTCACCTGTAGACTCACCTGTAGACTCACCTGTAGATTCACCTGTAGACTCACCTGTAGACTCACCTGTAGACTCACCTGTAGACTCACCTGTAGATTCACCTGTAGACTCACCTGTAGACTCACCCGTGAATTCACCTGTAGACTCACCTGTAGATTCACCTGTAGACTTACCTGTAGACTCACCTGTAGATTCACCTGTAGACTCACCTGTAGATTCACCTGTAGACCGACCCACCTGTAGACTCACCTGTAGACTCACCTGTAGACTCACCCGTGAATTCACCTGTAGACTCACCTGTAGATTCACCTGTAGACTCACCTGTAGACTCACCTGTAGACTCACCTGTAGATTCACCAGTAGACTCACCTGTAGATTCACCTGTAGACTCACCTGTAGACTCACCCGTGAATTCACCTGTACACTCACCTGTGGACTCACCTGTAGACTCACCTGTAGACTCACCTGTAGATTCACCTGTAGACTCACCTGTAGACTCACCTGTAGACTCACCTATACATGGAGGAGGTCGTAGGCTCTTCTTCTGGCTCCTCAGTTGGCCTTTTCCCCTTTGCAAAAAAAGCTCTCCAAAGACTTCTTTTTTTTTTGTTTTTGGCTCTTTTTCACGAGCTTGTGGCTCTACTTTTGGGCGACGTGTCTGATGTGTTATACGTGATACCTCATCGCAGAGGACAAGAGCTGATCTAGCACAGGTATAATATACTCGCCGTTATATCAAATGGATTTCTGTAGCCATTTCCTATCAGGCGGGGTCCGTTCGGGGTCAGCCCGAAGGAGCGGTGTGAGGCCGTCCTCCTGTGGACCCACCGCCTGTGGGAGGATCCATGAAAGGCAGGTACAAAGAGATCTGTGCAAGCGGTCCGGGGCGGGGGCCTCTACGACCAGATCTCCGGACATAAAGACTGGCTCTGGGAACATAGAATGTCACCTCACTGGGGGGGAGGAGCCTGAGCTTGTGCGGGAGGTTGAGCGTTACTGACTAGATATAGTCGGCCTCACCTCCAGCTTGGACTCTGGAACCTAACTCCTTGAGAGGGGCTGGCCTCTCCATTTCTTTGGCGTTGCCCGCGGGGAGAGGCAGCAAGCTGGTGTGGCCTTATTGCCTCACAGCTCAGCCGCCTCATGTTGCCTGTGCCTTCAGATCGGGGACAGGTCTCATTGTTGTGGCGGCCTACAGGCTGAACAGCAATGCAGTAGGCTTCTTGGAGTCCTTGGGAGGGGTACTAGACAGTGCACTACGCGGGGACTCCGTTGTTCTCCTGGGGGACTTCAATGCCCATGTGGGTAATAACAGTGACACTTGGAGAGGCGTGATCAGGAAAAACGGCCTCCCTGATCTGAATCCGAGTGGTGTTTTGTTCTTGGACTTCTGTGCTAATCACAGTTTGTCCATAACAAACACTATGTTCGAGCACAAGGTCCATCAGTAGGACCAGGACACCTTAGGTCAGAGATCGATGATCGACTTTGTTGTCGTGTCATCTGACCTCCGGCCGCATGTCTTGGACAATCGGGTGAAGAGAGGAGCAGAGCTGTCAATTAATCACCACCTGGTGGTGAGTTGGATCCGCTGGCGGAGGAGGAAGCTGGATAGACCTGGCAGGCCCAAGCGTATCGTGAGGGTTTGTTGGGAATGTCTGGCAGAGCCCTCTGTCAGGGAGGTGTTCAACTCGCACCTCCGGGAGAGCTTCTCCCTGATCCCGGGGGAGGTGGGGGACATGGACTCAGAGTGGGCCATGTTCTCCACCTCTATTGTCGACGCGGCTGCCCGTAGCTGTGGTCGTAAGGTCTGCAGTGCTTGTTGCGACGGCAACCCCCGAACCTGATGGTGGACACTAGAAGTAAGAAATGCCGTCAGGCTGAAAAAGGAGTCCTATCGAGCCTTGTTGGCTTGTGGTACTCCTGAGGCAACTGACGAGTACCGGCGGGACAAGCGTGCCGCGGCTCGTGCTGTCGCATTGGCAAAAACTCAGGGTTGGGATGAGTTCAGGGAGGCCATGGAGGAGGAGTATCGGACGTCCTCAAAGAGAATCTGACAAACCGTCCGACGCCTCAGGAGGAGGAGCTTCACCAACACTGTTCACAGTGTGTGTGGAGAGCTGCTGACCTCGACTGGGGACGTTGTTGGACGGTGGAAGGAATACTTTGAGGATCTCCTCTATCCCACTGTCACGTCTTCCAAGCAGGAAGCAGAGACTGGGGACCTGGAGGCGGACTTGTCCATCACCCTGGCTGAAGTCACTGAGGTGGTTGGTAAGCTCCTTGGTGGCAAGGCACCGTGGGTGGATGAGATCCATCCCGAGTACTTCAAGTCTCTAGATGTTGTGGGTCTTGGCTGACACGTCTCTACAACATCGCGTGGCGGTCGGGGACAGTACCTCTAGACTGACAGACCGGGGTGGTGGTCCCTCTGTATAAGAAGGAGGACGGAGGGCGTGTTCCAACTACAGGGGAATCACACTGATCACTTCCCTGTAAGGTCTATTCCAGGGACTGGAGAGGAGACTCCGACCGATAGTCAAACCTCGAATCCAGGAGGAACAGTTTGGTTTTCGTCCTGGTTGTGGAACACTGGACCAGCTCTACACTCTCCATCGAGTCCTCGTGGCTCATGATTTGCCACAGTCCACATGTGTTTTGTGGATCTGGAGAAGACATTTGGCCGTGTCCCTCGTGGTGTCCTTTGGGGGGTGCTCTGGGAGTATGGGGTCCGGGGCCCTTTGCCGAGGGCTGTCCTGTATGACCGGAGCAGGAGCTGTGTTCATTGCCGGCAGTAAGTCAGACCTGTTCCTGGTGCATGTTGGACTCCTCCAGGGCTGCACTTTGTCACCAGTTCTGTTTATTGTTTTTATGGACCGAATTTCTTGGTGGAGCCAGGGGCCAGACGGGGTCTGGTTCAGGGGCCAGAAGGGGTCCAGTTTGGGAAAAACAGGATGTCATCTCTGCTGTTTGCAGAAGATGTTGTCCTGATCATTCCTACCCTCACCTATGGTCATGAGCTCTGGGTAATGACCGAAAGAACAAGATCGCAGATACAAGCGGACGAAATGGGTTTCCTCCGCAGGGTGGCTGGGCGCTCCCTTAGAGATAATGTGAGGAGCTCGGTCACACGGGAGGAGCTCGGAGTAGAGCCGCTGCTCCTCCACATCGAGAGGAGCAGCTGAGGTGGCTCGGGCATCTGCTCAGGATGCCTCCTGACTACCTTGGAGTCCCACTGGAGGAGCTGGAGGATGTGTCTGGGGTGAGGGAAGTCTGGGAGTCCCTGCTTAGACTGATGCCCCTGCGACCTGGTTCTGGATGAGGAAGAACATGGAGGGATGGTATTTTCTATCAGGATTTTCATTATATATCTACTGGCAAGATGATTAGTGTGTCTTGAGAGACGGGACAAAGTTACGTCGGAGAAGATGCGTCGCTGATAAATTATTTACTGTTCATCAAACTCTGACGACTAAAGGAGTGTTTGTGTGTGTTTCAGGAGTGAAAAACGCAGATGAGGCGGAGTTGCGTCAGGTGGCGTCTGGTCCAGAGGAGTTAAACTTTTACAACGTGAACGACTTCCCTCTGCTCAGTAAACTGGTGTCACGACTCGTGCACATCCTGTGTGGGCGGATCCACGAGCGCGCCGTCTCCAAACGTGAGTCACATGACACATACACAGAATGAGAAAGTACATCTCCAAACATGAACAGTACCAGCCCATACCGCTGGTACAAGGCTCCGCCCACAATCATGAAAATACACAAAAACATGATACAAAACTGAGTCAAATACCCTCTTTAACACCTCCTCTTTAACACCTCCTCTTTAACACCTCCTCTTTAACACCTCCTCTTTAGCACCTCCTCTTTAATACCCCATAGAGGTAAATTCCTCCTCTTTAACGCCTCCTCTTTAACACCTCCTCTTTAACACCTCCTCTTTAACGCCTCCTCTTTAACACCTCCTCTTTAACACCTCCTCTTTAACGCCTCCTCTTTAACACCTCCTCTTTAACACCTCCTCTTTAACACCTCCTCTTTAACGCCTCCTCTTTAACACCTCCTCTTTAACACCTCCTCTTTAACACCTCCTCTTTAACACCTCCTCTTTAACACCTCTTCTTTAACACCTCCTCTTTAACACCTCCTCTTTAACACCTCCTCTTTAACACCTCTTCTTTAACACCTCCTCTTTAACACCTCCTCTTTAACACCTCCTCTTTAACACCTCCTCTTTAACACCTCTTCTTTAACACCTCCTCTTTAACACTTCCTCTTTAGTGCCTCCTCTTTAACACCTCCTCTTTAATGTCTCTTCTTTAACACCTCCTCTTTAACACCTCCTCTTTAATGTCTCTTCTTTAACACCTCCTCTTTAGCACCTCCTCTTTACACACCTCCTCTTTAACGCCTCCTCTTTAACACCTCCTCTTTAAACACCTCCTCTTTAACGCCTCCTCTTTAACGCCTCCTCTTTAACACCTCCTCTTTAAACCTCCTCCACCTCTTTAACACCTCTTCTTTAACACCTCCTCTTTAAACACCTCCTCTTTAACACCTCCTCTTTAACACCTCCTCTTTAACACCTCCTCTTTAACACCTCTTCTTTAACACCTCCTCTTTAACACCTCCTCTTTAATGTCTCTTCTTTACCACCTCCTCTTTAACACTTCCTCTTTAGTGCCTCCTCTTTAACACCTCCTCTTTAATGTCTCTTCTTTAACACCTCCTCTTTAACACCTCCTC
>JAIEZT010000025.1:355000-375000 GCA_019594935.1 Periophthalmus modestus
TGTGATACCACACTGCACTTTAGAACAGTGTGATACACTGCACTTTAGAACAGTGTGATACACACTGCACTTTAGAACAGTGTGATACACACTGCACTTTAGAACAGTGTGACACACACTGCACTTTAGAACAGTGTGACACACACTACACTTTAGAACAGTGTGATACACACTGCACTTTAGAACAGTGTGATACACACTGCACTTTAGAACAGTGTGACACACACTTCACTTTAGAACAGTGTGACACACACTACACTTTAGAACAGTGTGACACACACTGCACTTTAGAACAGTGTGACACACACTGCACTTTAGAACAGTGTGACACCACTGCCTTTAGAACTTTGACACACAGCACTTTAGAACAGTGTGACACACACTGCACTTTAGAACAGTGTGACACACACTGCACTTTAGAACAGTGTGACACACACTACACTTTAGAACAGTGTGACACACACTGCACTTTAGAACAGTGTGACACACACACTTTAGAACAGTGTGATACACACTGCACTTTAGAACAGTGTGACACACTTTAGAACAGTGTGACACACACTGCACTTTAGAACAGTGTGACACACACTGCACTTTAGAACAGTGTGACACACACTGCACTTAGAACAGTGTGACACACACTGCACTTTAGAACAGTGTGACACACACTGCACTTTAGAACAGTGTGACACACACTGCACTTTAGAACAGTGTGACACACACTGCACTTTAGAACAGTGTGACACACACTACACTTTAGAACAGTGTGACACACACACTGCACACTGCACTTTAGAACAGTGTGATACACACTGCACTTTAGAACAGTGTGATACACTGCACTTTAGAACAGTGTGATACACACTGCACTTTAGAACAGTGTGACACACACTACACTTTAGAACAGTGTGACACACACTGCACTTTAGAACAGTGTGACACACACTGCACTTTAGAACAGTGTGACACACACTTCACTTTAGAACAGTGTGACACACACACTGCACTTTAGAACAGTGTGACACACACTGCACTTTAGAACAGTGTGAGACACACTGCACTTTAGAACAGTGTGACACACACTGCACACTTTAGAACAGTGTGACCACACACACACTGTGACACACACTTTAGAAACAGTGTGACACACACTGCACTTTAGAACAGTGTGACACACACTGCACTTTAGAACAGTGTGATACACACTGCACTTTAGAACAGTGTGATACACACTGCACTTTAGAACAGTGTGATACACACTGCACTTTAGAACAGTGTGATACACACTGCACTTTAGAACAGTGTGACACACACTACACTTTAGAACAGTGTGATACACACTGCACTTTAGAACAGTGTGATACACACTGCACTTTAGAACAGTGTGACACACACTTCACTTTAGAACAGTGTGACACACACTACACTTTAGAACAGTGTGACACACACTACACTTTAGAACAGTGTGACACACACTTCACTTTAGAACAGTGTGATACACTGCACTTTAGAACAGTGTGATACACACTGCACTTTAGAACAGTGTGATACACTGCACTTTAGAACAGTGTGATACACACTGCACTTTAGAACAGTGTGATACACACTGCACTTTAGAACAGTGTGACACACACTGCACTTTAGAACAGTGTGACACACACTGCACTTTAGAACAGTGTGATACACACTGCACTTTAGAACAGTGTGATACACACTGCACTTTAGAACAGTGTGATACACACTGCACTTTAGAACAGTGTGATACACACTGTACTTTAGAAGTAGCAGTGACCCTCCTGAGTTCATGTTTGTGGCTTCTGTTTGTTTGTATTTGGCTGTACTTTGTTTATCTGGTATTTAAATGTGACCGTGGGCGTGTCCAGGGACAGATGGAACGAGCCTGTGGATAAAATGTGGCAGATTTACAGATGTGTCTGATGTTCATCGATGTGCACTGTCCCTTCTCTAAATACATAAATAAATACATTTTTATTTATTGATTAATCTGGTTGTTTACTGCGTGTTTCAGGTGGAGGTGTCGGGTCTAAACTCGGTCTTGGTCCAGAGTCTCTCGTCTCTGTCCAAGTACCAGGTCTCAGTCCAGTCCCTGTTTCCTCAGGGCGAGTCTGCGGCCGCCACCGGGAACGTCACTACACGTAATGTACCTCAGATGCCCTCCCCGTGTGTCAGATTGTGTCAGATGCCCTCCTCGTGTGTCGGATTGTGTCAGATGCCCTCCCCGTGTGTCAGATTGTGTCAGATGCCCTCCCCGTGTGTCGGATTGTGTCAGATGCCCTCCCCGTGTGTCGGATTGTGTCAGATGCCCTCCCTGACCTCCTCTCTCTCTGCAGTGAAGGTGCCCCCGCCCTCTGACCTCAGGGTCACTAACTTCTCGGGCAGTGACCTCACAGTTCGCTGGGACGCGGCGGCGGATGACGTCATCTCTTACCTCATCAAATGGATCCCTCTGAGTGGAGGAGAGCTGAAGGAGGTGGGGCTTCTGAATGTCTGTGAGGGTGCAGAGGAGGTGTGAGAGGAGGTGTGAGAGGAGGTGTGTGGGTGCAGAGGAGGTGTGTGGGTGCAGAGGAGGTGTGAGAGGAGGTGTGTGGGTGCAGAGGAGGTGCAGAGGAGGTGTGTGGGTGCAGAGGAGGTGTGAGAGGAGGTGTGTGAGGAGGAGGGTGCAGAGTGGGTGCAGAGGAGGTGTGGGTGCAGAGGAGGTGTGTGGGTGCAGAGGAGGTGTGAGAGGAGGTGTGAGAGGAGGTGTGTGGGTGCAGAGGAGGTGCAGAGGAGGTGTGTGGGTGCAGAGGAGGTGTGTGGGTGCAGAGGAGGTGTGAGGGTGCAGAGGAGGTGCAGAGGAGGTGCAGAGGATGACTCTTCTTGTCTCTGTAGCTCTCTGTGGACGGGGGCAGTGAGGGGAGCGGTCCTGGAGGGTGCAGAGGAGGACAGAGGAGGTGTGGGTGCAGAGGAGGTGTGAGAGGAGGTGTGGGTGTAGAGGAGGTGTGAGGGTGCAGAGGAGGTGTGAGGGTGCAGAGGAGGTGTGAGAGGAGGTGTGGGTGCAGAGGAGGTGCAGAGGAGGTGCAGAGGATGACTCTTCTTGTCTCTGTAGCTCTCTGTGGACGGGGGCAGTGAGGGAGCGGTCCTGGAGGGAGCAGAGGAGGTGTGTGGGTGCAGAGGAGGTGTGTGGGTGCAGAGGAGGTGTGAGGGTGCAGAGGAGGTGCAGAGGAGGTGCAGAGGATGACTCTTCTTGTCTCTGTAGCTCTCTGTGGACGGGGGCAGTGAGGGAGCGGTCCTGGAGGGAGCAGAGGAGGACAGAGAGTACCAGGTGTCTCTGTCGGCTCTTTACTCAGACGGAGCTCAGAGTGAAGCTGTGGCCATTCGATACAGCACCAGTGAGTACTACAAGTACTACAAATACTACTACTGCGAAATGTACACGTACTGCACTGTACTCTGCACAGTACTGTGTGCAGTGTTTTAAATCTGCAGTGTTTTTATTGTCAATCTGACGTGATGTAAAATGGCTCCGTTTGTCCCCGCCCCCTCTGCCCCCCACCCCTCTGCCCCTCCCCCTCAGTGTCGGGGGCGGGGCCCAGCGCCGTGTCGGTGGCGGAGGAGACGGCGGTGAGTCTGGTCGTCAGCTGGACTCCTCCAAACGCTCACGTGCTTCAGTACAGAGTGACCTACACCCCCCTGAGCGGAGCCGACGCCCACGACGCCATCGTACGTGAGGGGAGGGGCTTATGAAGCAACTTGTACTGATACTTTACAGATGATGTCATCAACACTCTCTGTGATGCTAACTAGAGGCACTGCTCTGTCTGAACTTTGTTAGACTTTAATCTGAGTTTTATTTTAACACAATCTGACCATAAAGATCTGACTCATCTGAACCACAACAGGTTTGTGCTGTTCAACACGACCCTCAAACAACATCACAGTCACATGCTAGCTAGCATTAGCATTAGCATTAGCATTAGCATTAGCATTAGCATTAGCAGTTTTTCAAAACTCCTGACCCGGACCATGAGCTCAGACTGATCCTCCTGAACACGAGCTCTTTAAATACTGTTTGCTTTTTGAGTTTTCAGACCATCTTAAAACTTTTAGGGCCGTGTTTGCTGATGTGTGCACTGTGTCTCCATGGCAACTGATGAATATTCTACCATACACATCCATACAGAACGTCCCCAGAGTGATGTCTCTGCAAAGTATCAATAACTGTACTCTCTGACCTCTGACCTCTGACCTCTACTGTCTCCTCGTCTCAGACCTGGAGCTGTGTTTTGTTTCATTCACGTTTAACTCAAACCTGCAGATTTAGGCTGAGTTCTTCTCTCAGACTGAAAACACTCTGTTCCACCTTGTGATGTCATCATGTGGTGATACAGGAAGTGCTCCACTGTGTTTTTAAACTCCACCTTCACTAGAATCATCTGGATCATTTCAGTTCTGGATTTGTCACTTATCTCGACTGAACTAAAGGTAAAAGGAGCTGTTCACTTAAACTACACTTGATGACATCACAAGGTGGAACAGAGTGTTTTGAGCGTTGCAGATGTGACAGACTCATAAAAAAGTGACTCAAACATGTGAGTGAAACAAACACGACTCAGGTCTGTTTGAGGAGCAGGGTCAGTCTTTAATCTCGTCTCTGGACAGGAGCTGGTCCCCGGCAGCGAGAGGAGGGCGGAGCTTCAGGGGCTGCAGCCCGACACTCGCTACAGCATCATGGTGACCGCCGAGTACAGGGACAGAGAGGGAGGCAGCGGGACGGCCCAGGGGAAGACGGGTGAGAGGGGAGACGGGGGAGAACGGGTGAGAGGGGGACGGGGGAGAGGGGGGAGACGGGGAGGAGAGGCGGGGGAGACGGGGGAGAGGGAGACGGGGTGAGAGGGAGACGGGGTGAGAGGGTGAGAGGGAGACGGGGGAGACGGGGGAGAGGGAGACGGGGTGAGAGGGAGACGGGGGAGAGGGAGACGGGGTGAGAGGGAGACGGGGGGAGACGGGGGAGAGGGGAGACGGGGTGAGAGGGAGGGAGACGGGGTGAGAGGGAGACGGGGGGAGGAGACGGGGGAGAGAGGGAGACGGGGGGGAGAGGGAGACGGGGGGGGGGAGGGAGACGGGGGAGAGGGAGATGGGTGAGAGGAGACGGGTGAGGGGAGACGGGGTGAGAGGGAGACGGGGGAGAGGGAGACGGGGGGGAGAGGGAGACGGGTGAGAGGAGACGGGGGAGAGGGAGACGGGAGAGGAGACGGGGGAGAGGGAGACGGGGGAGAGGGAGACGGGGGAGACGGGGGAGAGGGAGACGGGGGAGAGGGAGAGGGGGTGAGAGGAGGAGACGGGGGGGAGAGGGAGAAGGGGGAGACGGGGGAGAGACGGGGGGAGACGGGGGAGAGGGGAGAGAGGGTGAGAGGGAGACGGGGGAGAGGGAGACGGGGGAGACGGGGGAGAGGGAGACGGGGGAGAGGGAGACGGGGGGAGAGGGAGACGGGTGAGAGGAGACGGGGGAGAGGTAGACGGGGGAGACGGGGGAGAGGGAGACGGGGGGAGAGGGAGACGGGGGGAGACGGGGGAGAGGGAGACGGGGGGAGAGGGAGACGGGGGAGAGGGAGACGGGGGGAGAGGGAGGGACAGGGGGGAGACGGGGGGGAGAGGGAGACGGGGGAGAGGAGACGGGGGGGTGAGAGGGAGACGGGGGGAGACGGGGGGAGAGGGAGGGAGACGGGGGAGAGGGAGACGGGGGGAGAGGGAGACGGGGAGACGGGGGAGAGGGAGACGGGGAGACGGGGGAGAGGGAGACGGGAGAGAGGGGGAGAGGAGACGGGTGAGAGGGGAGAGGGGAAGACGGGTGAGAGGGAGAGAGGGGGGAGACGGGGGAGAGGGGAGACGGGGTGGTGAGAGGGAGAGGGGGGGGAGAGGGAGACGGGGAGGGAGACGGGGGGGGGAGAGGGGGAGAGGGAGACGGGGGGAGAGGGGGGGAGACGGGGGGACGAGGGAGACGGGGGAGAGGGAGACGGGGGAGGGGGGGGGGGAGGGAGACGGGGGGTGAGAGGGAGACGGGGGGAGAGGGGGAGGGGGGGAGGGAAGACGGGGGGAGGGGGGGGAGAGGGAGACGGGGGGGAGGAGGGAGACGGGGGGGAGACGGGGGAGGGGGGGGGAGGGGAGACGGGGGGAGAGGGGGAGACGGAGAGGGAGACGGGGGAGACGGAGGGGAGGGGGGGGGAGAGGGGGGAGGGGGAGACGGGTGAGAGGGGCGAGAGGGAGACGGGGAGACGGGGGAGAGGGAGAGGGGGGAGGGGGGGGAGAGAGGGAGACGGGGGGAGGGGGGAGAGGGAGGGGGGGGGGAGAGGGAGACGGGGGAGAGGGAGGGATGACGGGAGGAGACGGGGGGGAGAGGGAGATGGGGAGAGGGAGACGGGTGAGGGGGAGACGGGTGAGGGGAGACAGGTGAGAGAGGGAGACAGGTGAGGGGAGGACGGGTGAGAGGGAGACGGGTGAGAGGGAGACAGGTGAGGGGAGACGGGTGAGAGGGAGACAGGTGAGAGGAGACAGGTGAGGGGAGACAGGTGAGAGGGAGACGGGTGAGAGGGAGACAGGTGAGAGGGAGACGGGTGAGAGGGAGACGGGTGAGAGGGAGACAGGTGAGGGGAGACGGGTGAGAGGGAGACAGGTGAGAGGGAGACGGGTGAGGGGGAGACGGGTGAGGGGGCGTGGCACATGGATGTTTACACTGAGGTGTTAGGATAAATAATTGTGCCACTGTTAGTTTACGTCATGTGACACGAAGTCAGACCCAGTGACCAGGTCAGACACTAGAGTTTACAGCGCCCCCTGGAGGTTACACCACAGACCTGCCTTTAACTACAGAAGTGTTCAGTGACTCTCTGCTGCCCCCTTCCTCCTTCAGGCAGTCTCCGTGTGAGCAGTGTGAGCGTGCTCAGGTCCGACCACTCGTCTCTCTGTGTGTCCTGGAGGCCTGTGTCTGTGGTGGACGGATACCGCCTCGTCCTACAGGCCAACAGAGGTACTGCAGCTGTGCCCTTTAGCAACACACTCACACACTCACACAGGCCAACAGAGGTACTGCAGCTGTGCCCTTTAGCAACACACTCACACACTCACACAGGCCAACAGAGGTACTGCACCTGTGCCCTTTAGCAACACACTCACACAGGCCAACAGAGGTACTGCAGCTGTGCCCTTTAGCAACACACTCACACAGGCCAACAGAGGTACTGCAGCTGTGCCCTTTAGCAACGCACTCACACACTCACACAGGCCAACAGAGGTACTGCAGCTGTGCCCTTTAGCAACGCACTCACACACTCACACAGGCCAACAGAGGGACTGTTGTCTTTCATTGTCGGGACTAAACCAGGACTAAACATTTGAAAAATCTAAATTCTCACGTCTGCCCATAACACAGTCACACATGCGCCGTTATCTCTGCCCTCGTGCCCTCGAGCCTCACACTTCTGCCGTCTGTGTCTGTCATGTCTGTGTATTTTATCCAGACAAACAGACGGAGGAGCAGCGTGTGGACGCCTCCAGCACCAGTCACTGTTTCTCTGAGCTGCAGCCGGAGACTCTGTACCGCATCAGCGTGTACTGCACTCTGGGAGCAGCAGAGGGCGCCGCCGTCACCATCCTGCACCCCACAGGTCCCACAGTGGAGCTTTAATCTCCTCCTCTCACCCTCTCGTCTTCTCCTCTCTCTCCCTCGTTTAAAGTCTCTGTCCCTGATTTCTACATTTTAAAAACATTAAAAACAAAACGAGTTCATTTCTCTCTCTCTGTTCCAGCTGCAGCTCCGGCCCGGCCCCCTGTTCACCCCAGACTCCACCCCGTCACCAACGAAGGTGACTGCTCCTGTTTGTATATGTGTACTGTGTACATGTGTGTGAAATTATATTTATATATAAGTGTTCCATATTAACCATGGCTCTCTGCTGCCCTCTTATGTTTCAGTGTGTCCAGAGGTCACCATCAGAAACAAGATCGTCAAAGGTAAAAACGTGTTTTTAACAGACTTATGTAATGATCAGAGTGACCACAGGGTCACGTCCGTCCTTCTGACCCGAGTTTGAATATGACTCTGTTTAAATCTGTTAGATGTGAACTACATGTGTAGATTGTGTCTCAGGCTTTGACATGATGGAGGCGTGTGGTCTGTGAATTAAGGATGGGACGATATACGATGATGTCGTTAATCAAGATAAAAAAGGTCCACAATTCATCGTTTTTTAATAATCGTGATCCTCACGATTATAATCGTCTGTACAGCACCAGACTGACTCAGGTTTGCTGTTTCAATACAATGTTTAGATGTTAGTTCTGGTGTTTGTCCACAAGGGGGCGACTGTCACAGCAGTGACACTTGTGTCTGTTCTTATTCTGGAGGCAGAGCCGCCGAAAAAAAGTAGCAGCTCCGAGTAAAAAACGAGACAAACGTCCTCATGGTTTGACAAACTTGAGCCGAAAATCTCCAACAGATGTGACACGTCGACTGTGTCGTGTGGCTCTAGTTCAGGGGTCACCAACCCGGGCACCAGGTCACCCCAACGCCCGCAGGAGGTGCCCGCAGGAGGCGCCCGCAGGAGGCGCCCGCAGGAGGCGCCCGCAGGAGGCGCCCGCAGGAGGCGCCCGAAGGAGGCGCCCGAAGGAGGCGCCCGCAGGAGGCGCCCGCAGGAGGCGCCCGCAGGCCGCTTCTAGAAATAGAACGACTCACTAATGAGCTGCACCAAAAATAAAATTTTATTCTTTTGCTATTTTTTTTATTACCCTCACATTTATAAAGATTTAAAAATGACATCATCTGATAACATCTTAAAAATATATTCACTATACATGAAGTTTAGAAAAGTTAAGGTGACCTCTGACCTCCTCAGGTCAAAGGTCAGTATAAAGCTCCACTGTGAAGATCAGCTCTGATGCAGCTTCACGACTGTAAAATAAACCTGTGTCTCATCTGCGGCGACTGTGGCGACGGCAAAGGCACAACGTGGAGGGACATAAACTACGTGTCACAAAAGTTACCGAGCGAACTACCACCAGGAGGACGACAAAACTACCACCAGGACGTAAACTACCACCGGGACATAAACTACCACCATGACGTAAACTACCACCGGGACGTAAACTACCACCGGGACGTAAACTACCACCATGACGTAAACTACCACCATGACGTAAACTACCACCAGGACGTAAACTACCACATAAACTACCACCATGACGTAAACTACCACCGGGACGTAAACTACCACCAGGACGTAAACTACCACCGGGACATAAACTACCACCATGACGTAAACTACCACCGGGACGTAAACTACCACCAGGACGTAAACTACCACCAGGACATAAACTACCACCATGACGTAAACTACCACCTTGACGTAAACTACCACCGGGACATAAACTACCACCGGGACGTAAACTACCACCATGACGTAAACTACCACGGGTAAACTACCACCGGGACGTAAACTACCACCGGGACGTAAACTACCACCATGAGTAAACGTAAACTACCACCGGGACATAAACTACCACCCGGGACGTAAACTACCACCACCGGGACGTAAACTACCACCGGGACGTAAACTACCACCGGGACGTAAAAACTAAACTACCACCAGGACGTAAACTACCACCGGGACGGAATTAAACTACCACCAGGACTACTACCACCAGGACGTAAACTACCACCGGGACGTAAACTACCACCAGGACGTAAACTACCACCGGGACGTAAACTACCACCGGGACGTAAAACTAACACCAGGACGTAAACTACCACCAGGACGTAAAACTACCACCAGGACGGACGTAAACTACCACCGGGACGTAAACTACCACCGGGACGTAAACTACCACCAGGACGTAAACTACCACCGGGAAGTAAACTACCACCAGGACGTAAACTACCACCGGGAAGTAAACTACCACCGGGACGTAAACTACGACAGGAAAGGCCCGTGATAAAGGCAGCTTCAGGGAAACCACAGACCAGAGAAAAAAATCATAAAAAGCAACAGAGATTTATTTAAAAATATGTAAGTTGATTTTTCTTTAACATTACATAATTGATAACTTTTTGAAACATGGTGTAAAATAGTTTATTTTGTTAAAAATGTTTGTCTGTGGTCTGTGAAAATGTGACTGAGATGAAGTGATCACCTGAAAAGTTCTGAGATTTATAAAGTTAAAGTGCTGAATATCTGTTTCCCACTTTGCTCATTGTTGATTGTGAGAAATCATGAACGTGATCAGTGTCTTCAGATGATTATCATTATTAATTATTAATAATGTGTAACTAAGGGCAAACTGAGCATATTTGTTAATTCAGAAGAATCAAACTGGTCGCCCTTCGTACGGCTCAGTCCCCGTGAAGTAGCCCTCAGTTTGAGAAAAGTTGGTGAACAGAATAAACCGAGCTCACCATCGAGAACAACATCCATCCAAACATCAGCTCCTCCTGAGTCCACAGCCGTCTTCACTCTGACACCAAACGCTCCAGAGACGCCTCTAGTTTCACTTAAACATCCACAGTGTCGTCCATCTTTGTTCTTCCTTTGTTTTGTCTGTTTCCTCATGTTTAGAAGTGAAACAACAGTGAGTAAAATGCACATGAATTACACACAGATTTCTGGATCCGCTCGGCGTCGTTTACTCGTCCTGCTCCGTCTGTTTAGATAAAACCGTGGCATGTGACACATCGTCGTGTTCTGCTGCTCATTGGCTGTAAGAGGAAAACGTCACTAAACGTGTGTGATGTGATTGGTCGATTCTACGAGGGGGAGAGTGGGGCGTAAACTTTCAGTATCTGTATCACTGATTCTCTGAGGCTCCAGTGACACACGACCTCCACCTTATTGGACGACACTGGTGTCAATCAGAAGATAACGTGTAATAGTTCTGCCTGTTTGTTTTTCCCCATCCAGCTCCATTTTCCGGTCCTGCTTTTGTTGCCTCCCTGTTTTCGGTGCAGCTGCCTCACATTTTGCCGTCAGCTCAGGGCTGTACATCCTCCCTCAGTTCAGTCAGTTGTTGTTAGATCGTTGAACACTCAAGAGCAACTCTCAAGCCCTGAAAAAGTCTGAAATCTGATAAAAACCTGTTTGTTATATGTGATATCCTGTACCTGCCTGTTACCTGTTCCTGAGTTTATTTCAGCCTGTTCCCTTATTTGCGTTCCCAGTATTGATATTAAATAAGACACACTTCCTCAGCTGTTTGCCTGAGTACACATGTTCTGTACCACATGTCTGAAGGACACTTTCAGTTACATTTATTAAGACATTTGGCTGCCGTCTTTGTGTTGTATTTGAGCCTCACGTCCGTGACATAACGTCGTGTTTATCACTGACACAGAGTCGTTGTGTCTGAGGGTCGGGGGGTCGGGGGGTCGGGGGGGTCGGGGCATCAACAGGTTAATCATCATCGTGAGAACATCTTTAATCACCATTATTTTTGGTCACAATAATCATGAGTCTGAATTTTAATATTGTCCCATCACTAGTGTGTGTCTGTGTGTACATGTGTATAACATGTGTATCGTGTGTATAATGTGTGTATCGTGTGTATAATGTGTGTATCGTGTGTATAATGTGTGTATCGTGTGTATAATGTGTGTATCGTGTGTGTAACGTGTGTATCGTGTGTATAATGTGTGTATCGTGTGTAACATGTGTATCGTGTGTGTAACGTGTGTATCGTGTGTATAATGTGTGTATCGTGTGTAACATGTGTATCGTGTGTGTTACTTCAGGCTTTGACATGATGGACGCCTTCGGTCTCACTCAAATGTCTCACTCGTCTCTGGACGGAGTCTCTGCTGAGCCTTTTGTCTTCACTTCTCTGCCCTCGTACTCCCTGCACCGGGACGCCCAGCTCACACAGAGCACCCGGTATGTGACCCACAGAGCACCCACAGAGCACCCACAGAGCACCCGGTATGTGACCCACAGAGCACCCACAGAGCACCCGGTATGTGACACACAGAGCACCCACACAGCACACAGAGCACCCACAGAATCGGGTGCATGGCACATCACCCGTGGGACACGCCTCACTCTCACTGAGCTCGTCTGCTGTCAAAGCTTTTATTTTGAAAGAGTCATGACCTCTGACCTTGAGCCTGAATTAGTCCGGTTTGATACCTCCACCTGATGACATCACCAGGTGTAACAGAGTGTCATACAGAGGGAGGATTAGAGAAACAACACGACTCTGGGACATTTCCTCACAGTAGATCAGGGTTATGTCCTCCCTCTCCTTCTGACCCCCTGTCTCCTCCCCCTTCAGTTTGCTCCACCCCCTGGGCCTGTCTCCTGACCACACCCTCAGCCTGTCGCTCCGCCTCCTTCAGGACACGCCCCCTGAGCCCTTCGCTGTTTGGCAGATCACAGACATCGACCACCAGCCCAAGATGGGACTGGTCCTGGACCGTGAGTCTTTACAAAATAAAACACTGTCCTGCTGCTTCAGTCACATCAGTGAAACATGTGTTTGTGTTTCAGCGACAGTGAAGCGTCTGGTGTACTTCAGTCTGGATTACAGAGGAGAGGTCCAAGAGCTGAGCTTCGACCAGCCTCAGGTCCACAGGCTTTTCTACGGCAGCTTCCACAAGGTGCAGACATGAAGGGGTTAAATATTATCACTGTTAAACGTGTTTTACACGAGCTTCAGACTGAATATGTTTCATATATATTTAAAATGTTTCAATATGCGGCTGAAGCTGAAGCTGGACTCACTGTTTAAACTCGGAGGCTCTGTTGAAGTGAACAGGAAAAGGGTTAAATCTCAGTTTCAGTCAGACTCTTTAAATACTCACAGATCTTTAGTGTTTCATTGTGTAAAACGTTCAGAGTTGCACATATTTCTGGGATTGTTGTTCTGCAGTCAGAAGTATGTCAGAAGCTCCTCCCACTCTTAGTCCCTGAAGCGTCGAATCGTCTTTAGTCATGGCTCCAGGTGTCTGTCTCTCACCTGTCTGTGCTCCAGGTGTCTGTCTCTCACCTGTCTGTGCTCCAGGTGTCTGTCTCTCACCTGTCTGTGCTCCAGGTGTCTGTCTCTCACCTGTCTGTGCTCCAGGTGTCGGTCTCTCACCTGTCTGTGCTCCAGGTGTCTGTCTCTCACCTGTCTGTGCTCCAGGTGTCTGTCTCTCACCTGTCTGTGCTCCAGGTGTCTGTGTCTCACCTGTCTGTGCTCCAGGTGTCGGTCTCTCACCTGTCTGTGCTCCAGGTGTCGGTCTCTCACCTGTCTGTGCTCCAGGTGTCTGTCTCTCACCTGTCTGTGCTCCAGGTGTCTGTCTCTCACCTGTCTGTGCTCCAGGTGTCTGTCTCTCACCTGTCTGTGCTCCAGGTGTCGGTCTCTCACCTGTCTGTGCTCCAGGTGCCTGTGTCTCACCTGTCTGTGCTCCAGGTGTCTGTCTCTCACCTGTCTGTGCTCCAGGTGTCTGTGTCTCACCTGTCTGTGCTCCAGGTGTCTGTCTCTCACCTGTCTGTGCTCCAGGTGTCTGTCTCTCACCTGTCTGTGCTCCAGGTGTCGGTCTCTCACCTGTCTGTGCTCCAGGTGCCTGTGTCTCACCTGTCTGTGCTCCAGGTGTCTGTCTCTCACCTGTCTGTGCTCCAGGTGTCTGTCTCTCACCTGTCTGTGCTCCAGGTGTCTGTCTCTCACCTGTCTGTGCTCCTGTCTGTCGTAGGTGCACCTGTCTGTGCTCCAGGTGTCGGTCTCTCACCTGTCTGTGCTCCAGGTGTCTGTGTCTCACCTGTCTGTGCTCCAGGTGTCTGTGTCTCACCTGTCTGTGCTCCAGGTGTCGGTCTCTCACCTGTCTGTGCTCCAGGTGTCTGTCTCTCACCTGTCTGTGCTCCTGTCTGTCGTAGGTGCACCTGTCTGTGAGCCAGGTGTCGGTCTCTCTCTCCATAGACTGTGAGCGTGTGGGGGAGAGGGCGGCTCGTCCGGTCGGTGCTGTTCCCACAGACGGCTTCGAGATGTTGGGCAAACTGACCCGAACCAGAGGCCCGAGGAGCGGCTCTGCTCCGGTAACACACTCTTTATATAAGAGACACAGCTAACCTGCTAGCATAGACTGTTTATATAAATGGACGTAGCTAACCTGCTAGCATAGACTGTTTATATAAATGGACGTAGCTAACCTGCTAGCATAGACTGTTTATATAAATGGACGTAGCTAACCTGCTAGCATAGACTGTTTATATAAATGGACGTAGCTAACCTGCTAACCTGCCTCACTCCAAACAGGAAGTGATCATGTTGCACTTCCTGCTCCATCGACTCCAGTTCACTTTCTGTGTAAAAACAGCGCCCCCTCTCTCTCTGTAGCTGCTGCTGTCAGACTCATTTTGGTCTTAAATGTTTGTATTCAGAATCAAAATCAGAATCAGAAGAAGTTTTATTGCCATTGTCCGTGAGCAGAGCTCACAGACGAGGAACTTACTCCTGTGATAAAGTGCAACATAGAAACACACACAAAAAACACACTGAATAAATACAAATACAAATAAGGTCATGCAGGTAGAAAATAAACAACAGCAGCATCAAAACAACAGCAGTGCATCATGGGATATTTAGTGACCAGTGTTATAAAGTGTCCAGTTTAGTGCAGGTTTATGAAGTGTTCATGAGACAAACAGCAGAGGGGAAGAAACTGTTCTTGTGACGAGAGGTTCTGGTCCTGATGGACCGTAGCCTCCTGCCAGAGGGAAGTGGCTGAAATAGTCCATGTCCAGGGTGAGAAGTGTCAGCTGCTGTACGACCTGCTCCACCCGAGTCCTGGAGACGTACAGGTCCTGGAGAGATGGAGGCTGCAGCCAATCACCTTCTCAGCAGAGCACAATGTGCTGCAGTCTCTGTCTGTCCCTGTGGCCCCAGAGAACCACACAGTGATGGAGGAGCTGAGGATGGACTCAGTGATGGAGGAGGTGATGGAGGAGGTGAGGATGGACTCAGTGATGGAGGAGGTGAGGATGGAGTCAGTGATGGAGGAGGTGAGGATGGACTCAATGATGGAGGAGGTGAGGATGGAGGAGGTGATGGAGGAGGTGAGGATGGAAGAGGTGATGGAGGAGGTGAGGATGGACTCAATGATGGCCGTGTAGAACTGCACCATCATCTGGACCGGCAGCTTGGCTTTTCTCAGCTGCCGCAGGAAGTACATCCTCTGCTGGACTTTCTTGATGAGGAGCTGATGGTCGGCTCCCACTTGAGGTCCTGGGTGATGCAGGTGCCCAGGAAGCAGAAAGAGTCCACGGTGGTGATGGGGGAGTCGGTCAAGGCGAGGGGAGGCAGGGGGGCTGTGACTTTCCTGAAGTCCACAATCATCTCCACTGTCTTCTGGGCGTTGAGCTCCAGGTTGTTGCTGCTGCACCAGGACACCAGCCGATCCACCTCCCTCCTGTAGACAGACTCATCCCCGTCCGAGATGAGCCCGATGAGGGTGGTGTCATCCGCAAACTTGACCAGTTTGACGGAGTCGTGGCTGGAGGTGCAGCAGTTAGTGTACAGGGAGAAGAGCAGAGGAGAAAGTACACAGCCCTGTGGAGATCCTGTGCTGATTGTCCGGGTGTCCGAGACATTCTTCCCCAGCCGCACGCGCTGCCTCCTGTCCGTCAGGAAGTCAGTGATCCACCTGCAGGTGGAGTCAGGCACGTTGAGCTGAGCGAGCTTGTCCTGGAGCAGAGCAGGGAGGATGGTGTTGAACGCAGAGCTGAAGTCCACAAACAGGATCCTGGCGTAGGTTCCTGGGGAGTCCAGATGCTGGAGGATGAAGTGAAGAGCCAGGTTAATGGCGTCGTCCACAGATCGATTGGCTCTGTAGGCGAACTGCAGAGGGTCCAGGAGGGGGGAGGTGAGGGACTTGAGGTGGTGCAGGACCAGGCGCTCAAATGACTTCATGACTACAGACGTCAGCGCCACAGGTCTGTAGTCATTAAGTCCAGTGATCCTGGGCTTCTTGGGGACGGGGACAATGGTGGACAGCTTGAAGCAGGTTGGGACGTGACATGACTCCAGGGAGGTGTTAAAGATGTCTGTGAAGACAGGAGCCAGCTCCTCAGCACAGTGTCTAAGGGTGGAAGGAGAGACACCGTCCGGGCCCGGGGCTTTGCGGGGGTTTTGTTTCCTGAAAAGCTTCGTCACGTCCCGCTCCGAAACTGTGAGGGCAGTGGGGGAGGAGGAGGGGTCCGAGGTGGGTTTGGTTGTGATGTCCATGGTGGTGAGGGAGGAGGGGTGTGGGACGTCAAATCTCGCATAAAAGCCAATTAGCTGTTCTGCTCTTGACGTGTGTAAGAGCACGCACACACAGGATTAACACACAAAAATAAAAAACACTCTCCGCGCACCAAATCACCAGGGCGACCGTACGTGCCGCCATCTTGGATCTTCTGGATTGAAGTCTGAGTCTGGATTAACCCTCTACATGATCCTGGGGTTTTTATTTCACTATTGTGTCTGTAAATCAACATATGAACATTAATAACAGACCTAGTTAGCATTAGCAACAGGTTTGATTGACAGTGTTGCTAAGCGCCCGCTCCCTGATAAATCAGTGGTGTGGGATGTTACCTTCAGCTTCGCTCTGATTGGCTCTTTGGTTGCTATGATACTCGTCCCTACACCTGCTCGAGCCTCGATGAGCTTCATCTGGAGCTGAAGCTGAGGTGACGTCACAGTCTGTGGTTTAAACGTGTGAGCTTCCTCTCGCTCTTTTCTTCTTTCTCTGGTATAAACATGTATCTTTGTCTTATTTCCGTGTGTCTGTTTTCTTTAGTTCCAGTTGCAGAGTTTTGAGATCATCTGTAACACGACGTGGTCTTCAGAGGACACGTGCTGTGACCTGCCCGCTCAGGTCAGACTGTGACATCATCATCGTCATCGTCACATTCACACGGGATTTACCGATTTATTCTGTTTCCTGTTTGTCCCTCAGAGAGACGAGGAGAGCTGCCCCGCCCAGCCCTACTCCTGCACCTGCTCCTCGGACACGCCCGGACCCCCGGGACCCCCCGGAGATAACGTACGACCCCAGACCAGCGTGACTAAGACCACAGATATCTCCATCTAGACCCTGTTACCCCTGACCCCTGACCCCTGACCAGCCCGATTAAGACCCATTTTCTGTTACATCAGAACAGCTCATTTTAGAGTTTAATCTAGAGGAGGCCGACGTTTTCCACCGAGGGCCCCATGTTTAAACTTTATTTAAACTAACAGAGAACAGAGGGCCACATGTTTAAACTTTATTTAAACTAACAGAGAACAGAGGGCCACATGTTTAAACTTTATTTAAACTAACAGAGAACAGAGAGCCACATGTTTAAACTTTATTTAAACTAACAGAGAACAGAGGGCCACATGTTTAAACTTTATTTAAACTAACAGAGAACAGAGGGCCACATGTTTAAACTTTATTTAAACTAACTACACAGAGAACAGAGAGAGCCACATGTTTAAACTTTATTTAAACTCACAGAGAACAGAGAGCCACATGTTTAAACTTTATTTAAACTAACAGAGACACAGAGAGCCACATGTTTAAACTTTATTTTTAAACTCACAGAGAAGAAGAGAGAGCCACATGTTTAAACTTTATTTAAACTCACAGAGAACAGAGGGCCACATGTTTAAACTTTATTTAAACTCACAGAGAACAGAGAGCCACATGTTTAAACTTTATTTAAACTAACAGAGAACAGAGGGCCACATGTTTAAACTTTATTTAAACTCACAGAGGCCACAGAGGCCACATGTTTAAACTTTATTTAAACTCACAGAGAACAGAGAGAGCCACATGTTTAAACTTTATTTAAACTCACAGAGAACAGAGAGCCACATGTTTAAACTTTATTAAAACTAACAGAGAACAGAGGGCCACATGTTTAAACTTTATTTAAACTCACAGAGAACAGAGAGCCACATGTTTAAACTTTATTTAAACTCACAGAGAACAGAGAGCCACATGTTTAAACTTTATTTAAACTAACAGAGAACAGAGGGCCACATGTTTAAACTTTATTTAAACTCACAGAGAACAGAGGGCCACATGTTTAAACTTTATTTAAACTCGCAGAGAGCCACATGTTTAAACTTTATTTAAACTCACAGAGAACAGAGAGCCACATGCTTAAACTTTATTTAAACTCGCAGAGAACAGAGAGCCACATGTTTAAACTTTATTTAAACTCACAGAGAACAGAGAGCCACATGTTTAAAGTTTATTTAAACTCACAGAGAACAGAGGGCCACATGTTTAAACTTTATTTAAACTAACAGAGAACAGAGGGCCACATGTTTAAACTTTATTTAAACTAACAGAGAACAGAGGGCCACATGTTTAAACTTTATTTAAACTCACAGAGAACAGAGAGCCACATATTTAAACTTTATTTAAACTCACAGAGAACAGAGAGCCACATGTTTAAACTTTATTTAAACTCACAGAGAACAGAGAGCCACATGTTTAAACTTTATTTAAACTAACAGAGAACAGAGGGCCACATGTTTAAACTTTATTTAAACTCAGAGAACAGAGAGCCACATATTTAAACTTTATTTAAACTCACAGAGAACAGAGAGCCACATGTTTAAACTTTATTTAAACTCACAGAGAACAGAGAGCCACATGTTTAAACTTTATTTAAACTAACAGAGAACAGAGGGCCACATGTTTAAACTTTATTTAAACTCACAGAGAATAGAGAGCCACATGTTTAAACTTTATTTAAACTCACAGAGAACAGAGAGCCACATGTTTAAACTTTATTTAAACTAACAGAGAACAGAGGGCTACATGTTTAAACTTTATTTAAACTCACAGAGAACAGAGGGCCACATGTTTAAACTTTATTTAAACTCGCAGAGAGCCACATGTTTAAACTTTATTTAAACTCACAGAGAACAGAGAGCCACATGCTTAAACTTTATTTAAACTCGCAGAGAACAGAGAGCCACATGTTTAAAGTTTATTTAAACTCACAGAGAACAGAGGGCCACATGTTTAAACTTTATTTAAACTCACAGAGAACAGAGAGCCACATGTTTAAACTTTATTTAAACTCACAGAGAACAAAGAGCCACATGTTTAAACTTTATTTAAACTCACAGAGAACAGAGGGCCACATGTTTAAACTTGATTTAAACTCACAGAGAGCCACATGTTTAAACTTTATTTAAACTCACAGAGAACAGAGGGCCACATGTTTAAACTTTATTTAAACTCACAGAGAACAGAGAGCCACATGTTTAAAGTTTATTTAAACTCACAGAACAGTGGGCCACATGTTTAAACTTTATTTAAACTCACAGAGAACAAAGAGCCACATGTTTAAACTTTATTTAAACTCAGAGCCACATGTTTAAACTTTAACAAAGAGAACAAAGAGCCACATGTTTTAAACTTTATTTAAACTCACAGAGAACAGAGGGCCACATGTTTAAACTTTATTTAAACTCACAGAGAGCCACATGTTTAAACTTTATTTAAACTCACAGAGAACAGAGGGCCACATGTTTAAACTTTATTTAAACTCACAGAGAACAGAGAGCCACATGTTTAAACTTTATTTAAACTCACAGAACAGTGGGCCACATGTTTAAACTTTATTTAAACTCACAGAACAGTCCGCCACATGTTTAAACTTTATTTAAACTCACAGAACAGTCCGCCACATGTTTAAACTTTATTTAAACTCACAGAACAGTGGGCCACATGTTTAAACTTTATTTAAACTCACAGAGAACAGAGAGCCACATGTTTAAACTTTATTTAAACTCACAGAGAACAGAGAGCCACATGTTTAAATTTTATTTAAACTCACAGAACAGAGAGCCACATGTTTAAACTTTATTTAAACTCACAGAACAGTGGGCCCCATGTTTAAACTTTATTTAAACTCACAGAACAGAGGGCCCCATGTTTAAACTTCATTTAAACTCACTGAACAGAGGGCCACATGTTTAAACTTTATTTAAACTCA
>JAIEZT010000025.1:380000-440000 GCA_019594935.1 Periophthalmus modestus
TACGACACTGATCCTGCTCTGTGTTCTACCTCCTCAAAAACAGACCTGAGTCGTGTTTGTTTCATTCACATGTTTGAGTCACTTTATTATGAGTCTGTAACATCTCCAAAGATCAGAATGTGACGTTCCACCTGGTGATGTCATCAGGTGTAGTTTAAGTGAACATCTCCTTTTACCTTTAGTTCAGTCGAGATAAGTGACTCCAGGACTGAAATGATCCAGATGATTCTAGTGAAGGTGGAGTTTAAAAACACAGTGGAGCACTTCCTGTATCACCACATGATGACATCACAAGGTGGAACAGAGTGTTTTCAGTTTGAGAGAAGAACTCAGCCTAAATCTGCAGGTTTGTGTTAAACGTGAATGAAACAAAACACAGCTCCAGGTCTGAGACGAGGAGACGACATCAGATCAGAGGTCAGAGGTCAGAGGTCAGAGGTCAGAGGTCAGAGGTCAGAGGAACATGGACCTTTAATAACAAAATAATAACATAATAATTTAACCCTTTGTGCATGTTTGTGTTCTCTTTGTGTTCTGAGTGTGTTCTCTTTGTGTTCTCTTTGTGTTAATGTTCTCTTTGTGTTCTCTTTGTGTTCTCTTTGTGTTCTCTTTGTGTTAATGTTCTCTTTGTGTTCTCTTTGTGTTCTCTTTGTGTTCTCTTTGTGCTAATGTTCTCTTTGTGTTCTCTTTGTGTTCTCTTTGTGTTCTCTTTGTGTTCTGTTTGTGTTCTCTTTGTGTTCTCTTTGTGTTCTGTTTGTGTTCTCTTTGTGTTCTCTTTGTGCTAATGTTCTCTTTGTGTTCTCTTTGTGTTCTCTTTGTGTTCTCTTTGTGTTCTGTTTGTGTTCTCTTTGTGTTCTCTTTGTGTTAATGTTCTCTTTGTGTTCTCTTTGTGTTAATGTTCTCTTTGTGTTCTCTTTGTGTTCTCTTTGTGTTCTCTTTCTGTTCTCTTTGTGTTCTCTTTGTGCTAATGTTCTCTTTGTGTTCTCTTTGTGTTCTCTTTCTGTTCTCTTTGTGTTCTCTTTGTGCTAATGTTCTCTTTCTGTTCTCTTTGTGTTCTCTTTGTGCTAATGTTCTCTTTGTGTTCTCTTTGTGTTCTCTTTCTGTTCTCTTTCTGTTCTCTTTGTGTTCTGTTTGTGTTCTCTTTGTGTTCTGTTTGTGTTCTCTTTCTGTTCTCTTTCTGTTCTCTTTGTGTTCTCTTTGTGTTCTGTTTGTGTTCTCTTTGTGTTCTGAGTGTGTTCTCTTTGTGTTCTCTTTGTGTTCTGTTTGTGTTCTCTTTGTGTTCTGTTTGTGTTCTGTTTGTGTTAATGTTCTCTTTGTGTTCTGTTTGTGTTCTCTTTGTGTTCTGAGTGTGTTCTGTTTGTGTTCTGTTTGTGTTCTGTTTGTGTTCTGTTTGTGTTCTGAGTGTGTTTCTGTTGTCTGAGTGTTCTCTTTGTGTTCTCTTTGTGTTCTCTTTGTGTTCTTTGTGTTCTCTTTGTGTTCTGTTTGTGTTCTGTTTGTGTTCTGTTTGTGTTCTGTTTGTGTTCTGTTTGTGTTCTGAGTGTGTTCTCTTTGTGTTCTGAGTGTGTTCTCTTTGTGTTCTCTTTGTGTTCTCTTTGTGTTCTCTTTGTGTTCTGAGTGTGTTCTGTTTGTGTTCTGTTTGTGTTCTGAGTGTGTTCTCTTTGTGTTCTGTTTGTGTTCTCTTTCTGTTCTCTTTCTGTTCTCTTTGTGTTCTGTTTGTGTTCTCTTTGTGTTCTGTTTGTGTTCTCTTTCTGTTCTCTTTCTGTTCTCTTTGTGTTCTGTTTGTGTTCTGTTTGTGTTAATGTTCTCTTTGTGTTCTGTTTGTGTTCTCTTTGTGTTCTGAGTGTGTTCTCTTTGTGTTCTGTTTGTGTTCTGTTTGTGTTCTGTTTGTGTTCTCTTTGTGTTCTGAGTGTGTTCTGTTTGTGTTCTGTTTGTGTTCTGTTTGTGTTCTGTTTGTGTTCTGTTTGTGTTCTGTTTGTGTTCTGTTTGTGTTCTGTTTGTGTTCTGTTTGTGTTCTGTTTGTGTTCTCTTTGTGTTCTGTTTGTGTTCTCTTTGTGTTCTGTTTGTGTTCTCTTTGTGTTCTGTTTGTGTTCTGAGTGTGTTCTCTTTGTGTTCTCTTTGTGTTCTGTTTGTGTTCTGAGTGTGTTCTGTTTGTGTTCTGTTTGTGTTCTCTTTGTGTTCTGAGTGTGTTCTCTTTGTGTTCTGTTTGTGTTCTGTTTGTGTTCTCTTTGTGTTCTGAGTGTGTTCTCTTTGTGTTCTGTTTGTGTTCTGTTTGTGTTCTGTTTGTGTTCTGTTTGTGTTCTCTTTGTGTTCTGTTTGTGTTCTGTTTGTGTTCTGTTTGTGTTCTCTTTGTGTTCTGTTTGTGTTCTCTTTGTGTTCTGTTTGTGTTCTGAGTGTGTTCTCTTTGTGTTCTGTTTGTGTTCTCTTTGTGTTCTGTTTGTGTTCTGTTTGTGTTCTGTTTGTGTTCTGTTTGTGTTCTCTTTGTGTTCTGTTTGTGTTCTGTTTGTGTTCTGTTTGTGTTCTCTTTGTGTTCTGAGTGTGTTCTCTTTGTGTTCTGTTTGTGTTCTGTTTGTGTTCTCTTTGTGTTCTGTTTGTGTTCTGTTTGTGTTCTGTTTGTGTTCTCTTTGTGTTCTCTTTGTGTTCTGTTTGTGTTCTCTTTGTGTTCTCTTTGTGTTCTCTTTGTGTTCTCTTTGTGTTCTGAGTGTGTTTTATCTCTGTTCCAGGGTGAGCCTCAGTCCGTGGCTCTGATTTATCAGATCGTCACAGAGGCCTGTGAGCAGATGATCCACAGTGAGTTCAATTTATTTTTTTATTTTTTATTTTTTTTCACAGTAAAAGGTCAAATCTGTGTCAGGGCCGAGGTGCGTTCAGGTGCTCCTCAAAACTCAGGAAAAAAGAACATCTGCACTATGACATCATCACACTCTACAGTCTGACCTCTGACCCCGTCTGCGCTATGACATCATCACACTCTACAGTCTGACCCCTGACCCCTGACCTCGTCTGCACTATGACATCATCACACTCTACAGTCTGACCTCTGACCCCGTCTGCACTATGACATCATCACACTCTGATTAGAAACAGAATAAATGTAAAATCTGTGTCATTGATTATCACCAGTTTCTGCCCCAAGCTCCTCCCCCTCTGTCCCTCTCACTATTCTGACCCTCTGTTGTTTCTGACCCTCTGTGGTGATATTTTTCTGACCCTCTGTTTTTTCTGACCCTCTGTGTTTTTTCTGACCCTCTGTGTTTTTTCTGACCCTCTGTGTTGTTTCTGACCCTCTGTTGTTTCTGACCCTCTGTTTTTTCTGACCCTCTGTGTTTTTTCTGACCCTCTGTGTTGTTTCTGACCCTCTGTGTTGTTTCTGACCCTCTGTTGTTTCTGACCCTCTGTTGTTTCTGACCCTCTGTGTTTTTTCTGACCCTCTGTGTTGTTTCTGACCCTCTTGTGATATTTTTCTGACCCTCTGTGTCTCGTTCCAGAGGAGGTGCTGAAGTTGGACCTGTTCATAAACGACATGAGCCGTAAACCCGCCCCCCTCCAGGAGCCGGTGGGGCCCCCGGGAGAACCGGGCGTCCCCGGAGGCACGGGCCCCCCGGGCTCCCGAGGGCCCCAGGGCAGTGTGGGGTCCAGGGGCAGACCGGGCCGGCCGGGGTACCCGGGCGAGCAGGGTCAGTCTGCTCTTTCTCCTCGTTCACTGAATCGAAACTCGTGAATCGATCCAAAAATAATCTGGAAACTAAATCTGTAAAAATCACATGAACAAAACGTAAAGTTTCCTGAATCGTTTTAGTGTCGATCTGTCACGACGGTTCATTTCTTGTAAATGTTTTGGGAGTTGTCTTGTTGAGCTTGTGCATCTCTCTGCCTCGTTCTCGCGCCTCGTTCTCGCGTCTTGCTCCTCGTTCTTGTGTCTTGCGCCTCGTTCTCACGCCATGTTCTCGCATCTCGTTCTCGTGCCTCATTCTCACGCCTCGTTCTTGTGTCATGCGCCTCGTTCTCGCGCATCTTTCTCGCGTCTTGCCTCTCGCTCTCGCGTCTCGTTCTCGCGACTCGTTCTCGCGCCTCGTTCTCGCGCCTCTTTCTCGCGTCTTGCCTCTCGCTCTTGCATCTCGTTCTCGCGCCTCGTTCTCGCGTCTTGCGCCTCGTTCTCGCACCTCGTTCTCGCGCCTTGTTCTCGCGTCTCGTTCTTGTGTCTTGCGCCTCGTTCTCGCGCCTCGTTCTTGCGCCTCGTTCTCGCATCTTGCGCCTCGTTCTCGCACCTCGTTCTTGTGTCTTGCGCCTCGTTCTCACGCCATGTTCTCGCATCTCGTGCCTCACTCTCACGCCTCGTTCTTGTGCCATGCGCCTCGATCTCGCGCATCTTTCTCGCGTCTTGCCTCTCGTTCTCGCGCCTCGTTCTCGCGCCTCGTTCTCGCGTCTTGCGTCTCGTTCTCGCGCCTCGTTCTCGCGTCTTGCACTTCGTTCTCGCGCCGCCTCGTTCTCGCGCCTTGTTCTCGCGTCTTGCGCCTCGGTCTCGCGCCTCGTTCTCGCGCGCCTTGTTCTCGCGTCTTGCGCCTCGTTCTCGCGCCTCGTTCTCGCGCCTCGTTCTCGCGCCTCGTTCTCGCGTCTTGCGCCTCGTTCTCGCGTCTCGTTCTCGCGCCTCGTTCTCGCGCCTCGTTCTCGCGTCTTGCGCCTCGTTCTCGCGTCTCGTTCTCGCGCCTCGTTCTCGCGCCTCGTTCTCGCGTCTCGTTCTCGCGTCTCGTTCTCGCGCCTCGTTCTCGCGTCTCGTTTCTCGCGCCTCGTTCTCGCGCCTCGTTCTCGTCGCCTCGTTCTCGCGTCTCGTTCTCGCGCCTCGTTCTCGCGTCTTGCGCCTCGTGCTCGCGTCTCGTTCTCGCGCCTCGTTCTCGCGCCTCGTTCTCGCGTCTCGTTCTCGCGCCTCGTTCTCGCGTCTCGTTCTCGCGCCTCGTTCTCGCGCCTCGTTCTCGCGTCTTGCGCCTCGTTCTCGCGTCTCGTTCTCGCGCCTCGTTCTCGCGTCTCGTTCTCGCGCCTCGTTCTGATGTTCATTTGGTTGTAATCTTTCGCGTTTCCTCTGTCCCACAGGGAGGCGGGGTCTGCCGGGGCCAAAGGGGGATCCTGGGCCTAATGTTCAGGGCCCTCAGGGAATCAAAGGCTTTGCAGGTAAATAACGCCGCAGACCCTCCCCACAGCGAGCAGGTCCCCGGTTCTATTCCCACCCCTTCAGTCTTCACTCCTGTCTTCTCTGTGCCCAGGTCCCGCGGGGGAGTCGAAGCTGGGAGACCCTGGGCCGAAAGGGGAGCAGGGCAGGCCGGGCCCCGACGGAGGGTCCGGGCCCCAGGGTCAGCCTGGAGAGCAGGGCCCCCCGGGCGTCTGTGACAGCAGCGGAGGCTGTAAGAGGAACGGCCAGAGACCAGGTGAGTCACACCTGCACACCTGCGTTCTGATTGGCCGATCACAGGAAGTGATTTCATAAAACTGGTTAAAGGCCCATGTGACTCTGACCTTTGACGTCTGACCTCTGACCTCTGACCTCTAATGTCTCCTCGTCACAATCAGACCTGGAGCTGTGTTTTGTTTCATTCACATGTTTAACTCAAACCTGCAGATTTAGGCTGAGTTCTTCTCTCAAACTGAAAACACTCTGTTCCACCTTGTGATGTCATCATGTGGTGATACAGGAAGTGCTCCACTGTGTTTTTAAACTCCAACTTCACTACAATCATTTCAGTCCTGGAGTTGTCACTTATCTCGACTGAACTAAAAGTAAAAGGAGCTGTTCACTTAAACTACCACCTGATGACATCACAAGGTGGAACAGAGCGTTTTGAGCTTTGTAGATGTGACAGACTCATAAAAAAGTGACTCAAACATGTGAATGAAACAAACACGACTCAGGTCTGTTTTTGAGGAGGCAGCAGGACTAGAACATGGATTAAAACTCTTGTGTGATACAGGAGCTTTAGTCAAAACAGATGAAAAGGCTTCATCACCACGACACTCTGCTCCATCTCCTCAAATGTTTCAGATACATGTGATTTTAAACTGTGCTCATGTTTCTTTCTTTTCTTTAGGAGACCCGTACTATGAGTACCAGCCCTGAGGAAGAAGTGAACAGTGAGGAGAGAAAGAGGAGAGCAGAGAGATGGAGAGAAGAGGAGAGGAGGAAAGAGAGCAGAGAGAGGAGGAGAGGGGGAAAGAGAGAGCAGAGAGAGGGGGGAGAGGGGGAAAGAGAGAGCAGAGAGATGGAGAGAAGAGGAGAGGAGGAAAGAGAGCAGAGGGGGGGGGGGGGGGGAGGTCTGGTGATGTATTTAGTCGTTGTTGCACAGGTGTCGCAGATACAGACACTACAGAAGGACTCTACAGTTTTAGTGTTTAAACATCTGAGTGTTTTAGTAAAGTCTCATATTCTACTTTTACTTTGAGGTTTCACAGAAAGTGCTCCTCTGTGTTTTTAAAGTCTGTTTATCCTCTTTGGACTCATTTGGATCATTTCAGCTCAGATTCACTTTGGAGCATCCTCCTGTGACCAGCAGGGGGCAGCAAACCCAAAGGACAGAATGTGTAAAGTAAAGTCTCATTTTGACTTTATCTGCTGAAAAAAATATATACTGATGACATCACACTGATGACATCACACTGATGACATCACACTGATGACATCACACTGATGACATCACACTGATGACATCACACTTTAAAGAATTCTGCACAATTTACACAAGAAACACACAGAACGTTAAACATTAATTCCACAAAATGAAGGTTTAAAGTTCAGTGTACAATATCGTTGCCAGGAAACGGGTATAAAATTTATGTTTTTCCAGATTGTAGATGTGTGTGATGATGTCATACAACACCAACAACAACACCGACAACACCAACAACAACACCGACAACAACAACAACAACACGACAACAACAACACCAACAACAACACCGACAACACCAACAACAACACCGACAACAACACCACCAACAACAACAACAACACCAACAACAACAACACCACCAACAACACCGACAACAACACACAACAACAGCAACAACACCACCAACAACAACAACAACACCAACAACAACAACAACAACACCACCAACAACACCACCAACAACACCAACAACACCACAACAACACCACCAACAACACCAACAACAACAACAACAACAACAACAACAACAACACCAACAACAACACCACCAACAACACCACCACCAACAACAACACCACCACCAACAACACCAACATCAACAACACCACCAACACCAACAACAACACCGACAACACCAACAACAACACCAACAACAACAACAACAACACCACCAACAACACCACCACCAACACCAACATCAACAACACCAACAACAACAACACCGACAACAACACCAACAACAACAACAACACCACCAACACACACAACACACCACACAACACAACACACCACAACAACAACAACACAACAACACAACAAACAAACACAACAACACAACAACAACACCACACAACAACACACCACCAACACCACCACAACAACACCAACAAACACCAACACACACACCAACAACACCACAACAACAACCACAGCAACAACCCAACAACAACAACAACAACACCAACAACAACAACAACACCACACAACAACACCAACACCAACAACAACACCCAACAACACACACACAACACAACCACAAACAACAAACAACAACAACACCACACAACAACAACACCACCAACAACACCACCACCAACAACAACAACAACACCACACAACACCAACAACACACCAACAACAACACAACAACAACACAACAACAACAACACCACCAACAACAACAACAACAACAACAACAACACACACACAACAACACACCAACAACAACAACAACACCACAACACCACCAACACAACAACAACAACAACACCAACAACAACACACAACACAACAACAACAACACCACCAACAACACAACACAACAACAACAACAACAACACCACCACCAACACCACACAACACAACAACAACAACACACCAACAACACAACACACCAACAACACCCACAACAAACAACACCAACACCAACACACCACCCAACAACACCAACACAACACCAACAACACAACAACACACCAACAACAACAACAACAACACAACAAACCAACAACAACAACAACAACACAACAACAACAACAACAACACAACAACAACCAACAACACAACACCACACAAACACACACAACAACACCAACAACACACCAACAACAACACACAACAACAACAACAACACAACACAACAACACCAACAACAACAACAACACCAACACACACAACAACAACACAACAACAACAACACCACCAACAAACAACCACCAACAAAACACACCAACAACACAAACAACACCAACAACAACACCAACAACACACCAACAACAACCACCACAACACACCAACAACACCAACAACAACACACCAACAACAACAACAACACAACAACAACACAACAACAACAACACCAACCCCACACCAACAACAACACACACACCACACAACACCACACACAACAACAACAACACACACAACACACAACAACACAACACCAACAACACCACCAACAACAACAACAACAACAACACCAACAACACCAACAACAACACCAACAACACAACAACAACAACACAACACACAACAAAACACACAACACACACAACAACAACAACAACACAACACCAACACACCAACAACACAACACACCAACAACACCACAACAACAACAACAACACCAACAACAACACAACAACACACCAACAACAACACAACAACACCAACAACAACACCACCAACAACAACAACAACAACACAACACCAACAACAACACCACACAACACCACAACAACACCAACACCAACAACAACAACAACACACCAACAACAACAACACAACAACCCCAACAACAACACCACAACAACACCAACAACAACACACCACCACCCAACACAACAACACCACCAACAACACAACAACACAACACACCACCACCACCAACACCAACAACAACAACAACACCACCAACAACACCACCACCAACAACAACACCACCAACAACAACACCAACAACAACACCAACAACAACACCAACACCAACAACAACAACACCACCAACACCACCACACAACAACACCAACATCAACAACACCAACACCGACAACACCAACAACAACAACAACACCAACAACACCACCAACAACACCGACAACAACACCGACAACAACAACAACACCGACAACAACACCGACAACAACAACAACACCAACAACAACAACAACACCGACAACACCGACAACAACAACACCACCAACACCGACAACAACACCACACAACACCGACAACAACAACAACACCACCAACATCAACAACACCACCACCAACACCGACAACACCAACAACAACACCAACAACAACACCGACAACACCAACACCACCAACAACAACACCACCAACAACAACACCAACAACAACAACAACAACACCAACAACAACACCACAACAACAACACCAACAACACCACCAACACCACAACAACAACACCAACAACAACACCACAACAACACAACAACAACAACACCACACAACACCAACAACACCAACAACAACACCACCAACAACAACAACACCAACAACAACACCACCAACAACAACAACACCGACAACACCACCAACAACAACTGTCATCTGTGTTCAATATGATTGGACTGTAGAACCAGGAAGTAAAATGTGAAACCTAAAACTTGCCAAACGTTTTGTAAAATCTTAAATACAATGATCTTAACTGTTTCTGATAAAATGTGCAGTCCGACCTGTCATAGTCACTTTAACAGAATATTTTAAGTTACTCACAAATGTCCAAAAGAGTTGAAACAAACAGAGCAGAGTCTGAGGCTTTAACGTGAAAGACACTTTACTGATCCAAAGTATTTAAATGTGTCTCAATCGCACTGAAGTGTGTTATGTTTATCATGTTTATTTCATGTTTATTGTGTTTATTTCATGTTTATCATGTTTATTTCATGTACTGCACTGCATTAAAGACTATTATCTTTGTTTTACAGAAATCTATGCATTTTTTTATAACCTTAACTGCCTCAAAATGTCCCAGAGTTGCACCGACTGTGAGGACGATGGAGATCACTGTAACATAACTGTGTCCGACTTTATGTTCTGTATTTTACCTCTTATGAAAACACATGTTTACAGAGTTATCACAGTTATGGGCTTTTGGGGAACCACTTTTATGTGAAATGTGTTTTTGCCTTTGTATTTTGTAGAGTATTTTATATGTTTTCAGAAACACTGGTTAATAAAAACAGAGAAAATACAAATGTACATGTTTATTTATTCCACATCGTGAATAACACAGGACTAAAGGCTGATAGTGAAGCACCAAGTTATTAAAGCCACAGTATGGAACTTTTTGCCAAGAAACAGGCTAAAACAAAAGCATGTTTCAAATGAGGCACAGTTATATGATCTGTTTATGTATTAAAACACATCCAGCCTGTGTGTGAGAGGTGGAAGTGTAAGACAGATGTGACCCGGGGTGATGTGTGACGTAAGGCGAGTGCTGCTCTGGAATCAAACGTGTGTTAATAAATATAGTTACATCATTTCATCATCATTTAATACAACTTATTCATGTTTTTCAGAGTATTTATTCTCTATCTTGTACAGAGTATAGGACATTTGCTAAATATAATATTAATTCATGGCCACTGTATTTGCAGTTTTCTTTAATGACAAGGTTCAGAGCATTAAAAATGCATCAATCCCACAAAACAAATAACATCCAGCTCCACCTGGACACTTAGAGCTGACTCACTCTGCTCCTGTAACTGACAAAACTGTCCCAGAGATGGTCACAGTCTGAGTTCATCTACCTGCTGCCTCCATGTGTCACATTTATAAAGTCTGAGCTCAGTTTGTGTCACTCGTTTGTAAAGTTAATATGTCACTTCAATCTGGAACATTCCCAAGAGCTTTGAAAACTGCAGTTATCAAGTCTGTCCTAAAGAAGAACAGTCCTGATGACACAATATTGAACAATTAAAGACCAAACTCAAATCTGACGTTTTAAGTCCTAGAAAAAGTATTTTACCAACAGTTTATTAACTTCCTCCAAATGAACATCTCTGATATTTTCCAGTCGGTTTTAGACCCACCACAGACTGAGATGCTCTGATCAAGGCGACACATCCTCCTGACACTGATGAAGTCTCAGTGTTGATCCTGTTAGATCTGAGTCTTTGACTCTGAGGATCATGATCCTCTTACAGAGACTAGAGGACTGGGAGGGCATCTGAGCTACTGCACTAAACTGGTTCAAGTCCTATGTAGAAAACAGGGAGAACTTTGTTAAATTGGAAAATGTGTCTCAGATAAAATGTCCCTGAGCTGTGGGGTGCCCCAGGGGTCAATCCTGGGACCCCTGTTGTTCAGTCTCTACATGATGCCCCCTACAGGCCAGTTAATACACAGCAATAATGTGTCCTACTACAACTATGTGTCCTACTACAACTGTGCGTCCTACCACAACTCTGTGTCCTACTACAGCTGTGTGTCCTACACATATGTCCTGTGTCTCTGGCTCCTGTGGCTCTATCAGACTTTAAAGCAGCTTTGAGAACTAAACCAGGACTAAACCAGGACAGAACCAGGACTAAACCAGGACTAAACCAGGACAGAACCAGGACTAAACCAGGACTAAACCAGGACTAAACCAGGACTAAACCAGGTCTAAACCAGGACTAAACCAGGACAGAACCAGGACTAAACCAGGACTAAACCAGGACTAAACCAGGACAGAACCAGGACTAAACCAGGACTAAACCAGGACTAAACCAGGACTAAACCAGGACAGAACCAGGACTAAACCAGGACTAAACCAGGACTAAACCAGGACAGAACCAGGACTAAACCAGGACTAAACCAGGACTAAACCAGGACTAAACCAGGACTAAACCAGGACTAAACATGTTGAATCGGTGTTTCAGTTTTGTGCAGTTAAAACCTGGAACATTCTTCCTGAAGATGTGAGACAGACTCGACTTTGACAGAGTTCTGTTTAGCTGCATGTGACTGAAAAGGTTTGATTCTGCCTCTTGTAATGTTCATTTTATTATGATTATTTATGTTTTGATTTGTTGTATTGTGATTTTAATGTCTTTCTTATTCTGTAAAACACTTAGAATTACTTTGTGTACAAATTGTGCTGTACAAATAAACATGTCTTGCCTTTATTTTGAAACGTCTGAGCCGGATGTTTTTGTTCTGTCGCCGGAAGTGCTAGCTCCGTGGTGTTAGCTTTAGCCGCCGGTGCTTCTCGTCATGTCGAGCCGAAAAACGTCCCTCCCGAGCGGCCGCGGCGGGGACAAGTACTCGGTGCTTTTACCCACGTACAACGAGCGCGAGAACCTGCCTCTGATCGTGTGGCTCCTGGTCAAATACTTCGGGGAAAGGTGAGTTTAACATGAAGTTTGTGCTCAGAGCTAACTATGCTAATGCGGCTAACCCTGTGCTGAGCTGTCACTGCTCTGAGACAAGTGCGAGGTTTGATTTGTGTTTTTGAATAAACACCTCACATCAATTTAAATTAGGTCCAAAATGACTTAAATGAAAAATGAGTGAATAAAATGTGATAAAGTCAGACTGGTGTTTGACACTGAGGCTGTCCCACAGCAGGAGCTCAAATAATGTGTCTAAAAACAAAGTGAGCTCAGTATAACCCAACATTCTCCCCGTAATAAAATCACAAATAGATTGATATAAAAATGATCCTTGTTAAACATCTTAAAAGTAAAGAATGTAACCTGTTCAATAGATGCAAGAAATCACATTTTACTCCAACAAATTGAAATAAATAAATGTATTATTATTATCATTAACTATTATTAATAATTCATAATGAATAAAACATAAGTTATTTTGGTGAGGCTCAAAGACGCTTCACACGGTTCAAACAGATGAAAAACAGAAGCAGGTGAGTTTTAAAGCTGTGACTGACTGTGGTGAGACTCCACAGGGTGAGAGCAAGTGGACCAGGCCCTGTCCCCTGTGTCCCTCTGTCCCCTCTGACCCTCTGTCTCCTCTGACCCTCTGACCCTCTGTCTCCTCTGTCCCCCCTGTCCCCTGTGTCCCCTGTGAACCTCTGTCCCCTCTGACCCTCTGTCCCCTCTGTCCTCTCGGGTCTTGTCTTTAGTCCTGGCGGGTGGGACAGGAGACACCTGTGAGACAGTAGAATGTCTGAGGGACACACTGATGGATCGTGATCTCTCTTCTTCACAGTGGGTGTGATTATGAAATCATCGTGATCGACGACGGGAGCCCAGACGGGACCCTGGAGGTGGCTCAGCAGCTGCAGAACATCTACGGAGAAGACAAGATCGTGAGTGTCACACTGTGAAGATGTCCACCATTTTGTGTCATAAAACAAATGTTACTTATCCACCATTTTGTGTCATAAAACAAATGTTACTTATCCACCATTTTGTGTCATAAAACAAATGTTACTTATCCACCATTTTGTAACGTCAATAATCAAATGTGTGAGGTTTTTGCGTGTGAATCTGGAGGCTCTGATCCCAGACTCATATCTGCCCCGATACTGAAAACTGCTGGACCATCGTCCTGAACTGAGACAGAAACAACAGCCTCACGTTTGGTCCAGTGGTTTTGTTGTTATTTTGTTTTGTTGTTTTATTTACTTCTATATTTGTCACGTCACAAACATCAGGAAAACTTTGTAAATCTGTAATTCTGTTTTTGTTTGTAGCTCCTCCGACCACGAGCAAAAAAACTGGGTCTGGGTGAGTCACAGGAGAACGTGTGTGTTTCATGTGTGTCACAGGAGAACGTGTGTGTTTCATGTGTGTCACAGGAGAACGTGTGTGTTTCATGTGTGACACAGGAGAACGTGTGTGTTTCATGTGTGACACAGGAGAACGTGTGTGTTTCATGTGTGACACAGGAGAACGTGTGTGTTTCATGTGTGACACAGGAGAACGTGTGTGTTTCATGTGTGACACAGGAGAACGTGTGTGTTTCATGTGTGTCACAGGAGAACGTGAACGTGTGTGTTTCATGTGTGACACAGGAGAACGTGTGTGTTTCATGTGTGTGACACAGGAGAACGTGTGTGTTTCATGTGTGTTTCATGTGTGACACAGGAGAACGTGTGTGTGTTTCATGTGTGACACAGGAGAACGTGTGTGTTTCATGTGTGACACAGGAGAACGTGTGTGTTTCATGTTGTGTGACACAGGAGAACGTGTGTGTTTCATGTGTGACACAGGAGAACGTGTGTGTTTCATGTGACACAGGAGAACGTGTGTGTTTCATGTGTTTGTCACAGGAGAACGTGTGTGTTTCATGTGACACAGGAGAACGTGTGTGTTTCATGTGACACAGGAGAACGTGTGTGTTTCATGTGTGACACAGGAGAACGTGTGTGTTTCATGTGTGTCACAGGAGAACGTGTGTGTTTCATGTGTGACACAGGAGAACGTGTGTGTTTCATGTGTGACACAGGAGAACGTGTGTGTTTCATGTGACACAGGAGAACGTGTGTGTTTCATGTGTGACACAGGAGAACGTGTGTGTTTCATGTGTTTGTCACAGGAGAACGTGTGTGTTTCATGTGTGACACAGGAGAACGTGTGTGTTTCATGTGTGTCACAGGAGAACGTGTGTGTTTCATGTTGTGTGTCACAGGAGAACGTGTGTGTTTCATGTTGTGTGTCACAGGAGAACGTGTGTGTTTCATGTGTGTCACAGGAGAACGTGTGTGTTTCATGTGTGACACAGGAGAACGTGTGTGTTTCATGTGTGACACAGGAGAACGTGTGTGTTTCATGTGTGACACAGGAGAACGTGTGTGTTTTATGTGACACAGGAGAACGTGTGTGTTTCATGTGTGACACAGGAGAACGTGTGTGTTTCATGTGTGACACAGGAGAACGTGTGTGTTCATGTGTGACACAGGAGAACGTGTGTGTTTTATGTGTGACACAGGAGAACGTGTGTGTTTCATGTGTGACACAGGAGAACGTGTGTGTTTCATGTGTGACACAGGAGAACGTGTGTGTTTCATGTGTTTGTCACAGGAGAACGTGTGTGTTTCATGTGTGACACAGGAGAACGTGTGTGTTTCATGTGACACAGGAGAACGTGTGTGTTTCATGTGTGACACAGGAGAACGTGTGTGTTTCATGTGTGACACAGGAGAACGTGTGTGTTTCATGTGACACAGGAGAACGTGTGTTTCATGTGTGTCACACAGGAACGTGTGTGTGTGTTTCATGTGTGTCACAGGAGAACGTGTGTGTTTCATGTGTGACACAGGAGAACGTGTGTGTGTTTCATGTGTGACACAGGAGAACGTGTGTGTTTCATGTGTGTGACACAGGAGAACGTGTGTGTTTCATGTGTGACACAGGAGAACGTGTGTGTTTCATGTGTGTCACAGGAGAACGTGTGTGTTTCATGTGTGACACAGGAGAACGTGTGTGTTTCATGTGTGACACAGGAGAACGTGTGTGTTTCATGTGTGACACAGGAGAACGTGTGGTGTTTCATGTGTGACACAGGACACAGTGAACGTGTGTGTTTCGTGTGTGTTTCATGGAGACACGTGAGAACGTGTGTTTCATGTGACACAGGAGAAACGTGTGTGTTTCATGTGTGACACAGGAGAACGTGTGTGTCATGTGTGACACAGGAGAACGTGTGTGTTTCATGTGTGTGTTTCACAGGAGACAGAACGTGTGTGTTTCATGTGTGACACAGGAGAACGTGTGTGTTTCATGTGTGACACAGGAGAACGTGTGTTTCATGTGTGACACAGGAGAACGTGTGTGTTTCATGTGTGACACACAGGAGAACGTGTGTGTTTCATGTGTGACACAGGAGAACGTGTGTGTTTCATGTGTGTCACAGGAGAACGTGTGTGTGTTTCATGTGTGTCACAGGAGAACGTGTGTGTTTCATGTGTGACACAGGGAAGTGTGTGTGTGTGTTTTCATGTGTGTTTCATGTTGACACAGGAGAACGTGTGTGTTTCATGTGTGTGACACAGGAGAACGTGTGTGTTTCTGTGTGTCACAGGAGAACGTGTGTGTGTTTCATGTGTGACACAGGAGAACGTGTGTGTTTCATGTGACACAGGAGAACGTGTGTGTTTCATGTGTGACACAGGAGAACGTGTGTGTTTCATGTGACACAGGAGAACGTGTGTGTTTCATGTTGTGTGACACAGGAGAACGTGTGTGTTTCATGTGTGACACAGGAGAACGTGTGTGTTTCATGTGTGACACAGGAGAACGTGTGTGTTTCATGTGTGTCACAGGAGAACGTGTGTGTTTCATGTGTTTGTCACAGGAGAACGTGTGTGTTTCATGTGTGACACAGGAGAACGTGTGTGTTTCATGTGTGTCACAGGAGAACGTGTGTGTGTTTTCATGTGTGACACAGGAGAACGTGTGTGTGTTTCATGTGTGACACAGGAGAACGTGTGTGTTTCATGTGACACAGGAGAACGTGTGTGTTTCATGTGTGACACAGGAGAACGTGTGTGTTTCATGTGTGACACAGGAGAACGTGTGTGTTTCATGTGTGTCACAGGAGAACGTGTGTGTTTCATGTGTGTCACAGGAGAACGTGTGTGTTTTCATGTGTGACACAGGAGAACGTGTGTGTTTCATGTGTTTGTCACAGGAGAACGTGTGTGTTTCATGTTGTGTGACACAGGAGAACGTGTGTGTTTCATGTGTGACACAGGAGAACGTGTGTGTTTCATGTGTGACACAGGAGAACGTGTGTGTTTCATGTGTGACACAGGAGAACGTGTGTGTGTTTCATGTGTGTCACACAGGAGAACGTGTGTGTGTTTCATGTGACACAGGAGAACGTGTGTGTTTCATGTGTGTGACACAGGAGAACGTGTGTGTTTCATGTGTGACACAGGAGAACGTGTGTGTTTCATGTGTGACACAGGAGAACGTGTGTGTTTCATGTGACACAGGAGAACGTGTGTGTTTCATGTTGTGTGTCACAGGAGAACGTGTGTGTTTGTGTGTGTGTGACACAGGAGAACGTGTGTGTTTCATGTGACACAGGAGAACGTGTGTGTTTCATGTTGTGTGTCACAGGAGAACGTGTGTGTTTCATGTTGTGTGTCACAGGAGAACGTGTGTGTTTCATGTGTGACACAGGAGAACGTGTGTGTTTCATGTTGTGTCACAGGAGAACGTGTGTGTTTCATGTTGTGTGTCACAGGAGAACGTGTGTGTTTCATGTGTGTGACACAGGAGAACGTGTGTGTTTCATGTGTGACACAGGAGAACGTGTGTGTTTCATGTGTGACACAGGAGAACGTGTGTGTTTCATGTGTGACACAGGAGAACGTGTGTGTGTTTCATGTGTGACACAGGAGAACGTGTGTGTTTCATGTGTGACACAGGAGAACGTGTGTGTGTTCATGTGTGTGTGTGACACAGGAGAACGTGTGTGTTTTCATGTGTGACACAGGAGAACGTGTGTGTGTTTCATGTGACACAGGAGAACGTGTGTGTGTTTCATGTGTGACACAGGAGAACGTGTGTGTTTCATGTGTGACACAGGAGAACGTGTGTGTGTGTGACACAGGAGAACGTGTGTGTTTCATGTGTGACACAGGAGAACGTGTGTGTGTTTCATGTGTGACACAGGAGAACGTGTGTGTGTTTCATGTTGTGTGACACAGGAGAACGTGTGTGTGTTTCATGTGTGTGACACAGGAGAACGTGTGTGTGTTTCATGTGTGACACAGGAGAACGTGTTGTGTGTGTTTCATGTGTGACACAGGAGAACGTGTGTGTTTCATGTGTGACACAGGAGAACGTGTGTGTTTCATGTGTGACACAGGGAGAACGTGTTTCATGTGTGTTTCATGTGTGACACAGGAGAACGTGTGTGTTTCATGTGACACAGGAGAACGTGTGTTTCATGTGTGACACAGGAGACGTGTGTGTGTTTCATGTGTGACACAGGAGAACGTGTGTGTTTCATGTGTGACACAGGAGAACGTGTGTGTTTCATGTGTGACACAGGAGAACGTGTGTGTTTCATGTGTGACACAGGAGAACGTGTGTGTGTTTCATGTGTGACACAGGAGAACGTGTGTGTTTCATGTGTGACACAGGAGAACGTGTGTGTTCATGTGACACAGGAGAACGGTGTGTGTTTCATGTGACACAGGAGAACGTGTGTGTTTCATGTGTGACACAGGAGAACGTGTGTGTTTCATGTGTGACACAGGAGAACGTGTGTGTTCGTGTGTGAACGTGTGTGTTTCATGTGTGTGACACAGGGAGAACGTGTGTGTTTCATGTGTGACACAGGAGAACGTGTGTGTTTCATGTGTGAGACACAGGAGAACGTGTGTGTTTCATGTGTGACACAGGAGAACGTGTGTGTTTCATGTGTGACACAGGAGAACGTGTGTGTTTCATGTGTGTGGAGAACGTGTGTGTTTCATGTGTGTGACACAGGAGAACGTGTGTGTTTCATGTGTGTCACAGGAGAACGTGTGTGTTTCATGTGTGACACAGGAGAACGTGTGTGTTCATGTGTGTGTCACAGGAGAACGTGTGTGTTTCATGTTGTGTGACACAGGAGAACGTGTGTGTTTCATGTGTGTGTCACAGGAGAGGACGTGTGTGTTTCATGTGTGACACAGGAGAACGTGTGTGTTTCATGTTTGACACACAGGAGAACGTGTGTGTTTCATGTGACACAGGAGAACGTGTGTGTTTCATGTGTGACACAGGAGAACGTGTGTGTTCATGTGTGACACAGGAGAACGTGTGTGTTTCATGTGTGACACAGGAGAACGTGTGTGATGTTGTGTGTTTTGTGTTTCATGACACAGGAGAACGTGTGTGTTTCATGTGTGACACAGGAGAACGTGTGTGTTTCATGTGACACAGGAGAACGTGTGTAGTTTCGTGTGTGTTTTGTGTGTGTTTGGTGTTGTGTGTGTGTGTGTGTTTTGTGTGACACAGGTGTTTCGTGTGTGTTTGTGTGTGTTTCGTGGTGAACGTGTGTGTTTCGTGTTGTGTTTCGTGTGTGTTTCGTGTGTGTGTTTCGTGTGTGTTTCGTGTGTGTTTCCGTGTGTGTTTTGTGTGTTGTGTGTGTGTGTGTTTCGTGTGTGTGTTTCGTGTGTGTTTCGTGTTGTGGAGTGTGTGTGTTTCGTGTTGTGTTTTCGTGTGTGTTTGGTGTGTGTTTCGTGTTGTGTTTCGTGTGTGTGTTTCCTGTGTGTGTTTCGTGTTGTGTTTTCGTGTTGTGTTCGTGTTGTGTTTCGTGTGTGTTTCGTGTGTGTTTTCGTGTGTGTTTCGTGTGTGTTTCCTGTGTGTTTTCGTGTTGTGTTTCGTGTGTTTGTGTTCGTGTGTGTGTTAGTGTTTGGTTTTCGTGTGTGTTTCGTGTTGTTGTTGTGTTGTGTGTTGTGTGTTGTGTGTTGTGTTTCGTGTGTGTTTTTGTGTTGTGTTCGTGTGTGTTTGTGTGTGTTTGTGTTGTGTGTTCGTGTGTTTCGTGTTGTGTTTCCTGTGTGTTTCGTGTTGTGTTTCGTGTTGTGTTTCCTGTGTGTTTCGTGTGTGTTTCGTGTGTGTTTCGTGTGTGTTTCCTGTGTGTTTCGTGTTGTGTTTCGTGTTGTGTTTCGTGTGTGTTGTTTCGTGTTGTTGTTGTGTGTGTGTTTAGTGTGTGTTTGGTGTGTGTTTCGTGTTGTGTGTTTCGTGTGTGTGTTTCGTGTTGTGTTTCGTGTGTGTTTCGTGTTGTGTTTCGTGTGTGTGTTTCGTGTTGTGTGTTTCCTGTGTGTGTTTCGTGTTGTGTTTTCGTGTGTGTTTTCGTGTTGTGTTTGGTGTGTGTGTGTTTCGTGTGTGTTTCGTGTGTGTGTTTCGTGTTGTGTTGTCGTGTGTGTGTTTCGTGTGTGTTTCGTGTGTGTGTTTCGTGTGTTTTCGTGTGTGTTTCCTGTGTGTTTCGTGTGTGTTTCGTGTGTGTGTTTGTGTGTTGTGTGTGGTGTGTGTGTTTTCGTGTGTGTGTTTGTGTGTGTGTTCGTGTGTGTGTTTCGTGTGTGTTTCGTGTGTGTTTCGTGTGTGTTTCGTGTGTGTGTTCGTGTGTGTTTCGTGTTGTGTTTCGTGTTGTGTTTCGTGTGTGTTTTTCGTGTTGTGTTTCGTGTTGTGTTCGTGTGTGTGTGTTTCGTGTGTGTCGTGTGTGTGTGTTTCCGTGTTGTGTTAGTGTGTGTGTTTCATGTTGTGTTTCGTGTTGTGTTTCGTGTTGTGTTTCCTGTTGTGTTTCGTGTTGTGTTTCGTGTGTGTTTCGTGTTGTGTTTCGTGTGTGTTTCGTGTTGTGTTTCGTGTGTGTTTCGTGTGTGTTTCCTGTGTGTTTCCTGTGTGTTTCGTGTTGTGTTTCCTGTGTGTTTCGTGTTGTGTTTCCTGTGTGTTTCGTGTTGTGTTTCCTGTGTGTTTGGTGTTGTGTTTCCTGTGTGTTTTCGTGTTGTTTGTGTCGTGTGTGTTTGTGTCTGTTTCGTGTGTGTTTCGTGTGTGTTTCGTGTTGTGTTTCGTGTTGTGTTTCCTGTGTGTTTCGTGTTGTGTTTCCTGTGTGTTTGGTGTTGTGTTTCCTGTGTGTTTCGTGTTGTGTTTCGTGTGTGTTTCGTGTGTGTTTCGTGTGTGTTTCGTGTTGTGTTTCGTGTTGTGTTTCGTGTTGTGTTTCGTGTTGTGTTTCGTGTTGTGTTTCGTGTTGTGTTTCGTGTTGTGTTTCGTGTTGTGTTTCCTGTGTGTTTCGTGTGTGTTTCGTGTGTGTTTCGTGTGTGTTTTCGTGTGTGTTTTCGTGTGTGTTTCGTGTGTGGTGTGTTTCCTGTGTGTTTTCGTGTGTGTTTCCTGTGTGTTTCGTGTGTGTTTTCGTGTGTGTGTTTCGTGTTGTGTTTCGTGTGTGTTTCGTTGTGTGTGTGTGTGGTTTCGTGTTGTGTTTCGTGTGTGTTTCGTGTGTGTGTGTTTCGTGTGTGTGTTTGGTGTGTGTTTCCTGTGTGTTTCGTGTGTGTTTTCGTGTGTGTTTTCGTGTGTGTTTCGTGTGTGTTTCGTGTGTGTTTCGTGTTGTGTTTCGTGTGTGTGTTTCGTGTGTGTGTTTCGTGTGTGTTTTGGTGTTGTGTTTTCCTGTGTGTTTCCTGTGTTGTGTTTAGTGTGTGTGTTTCCTGTGTGTTTCGTGTGTGTGTTTCGTGGTGTGTTCGTGTGTGTGTTTCGTGTTTGTGTTGTGTGTGTTTTGTGTGTGTGTTTCGTGTGTGTTTCGTGTTGTGTTTCGTGTTGTGTTTCGTGTGTGTTTCGTGTGTGTTTCGTGTGTGTTTCGTGTGTGTTTCGTGTGTGTGTGTTGTGTTGTGTGTGTTTCGTGTTGTGTTTTCCTGTGTGTTTCGTGTTGTTTCCTGTGTGTTTCTGTGTGTTTGGTGTTGTGTTTCGTGTTGTGTGTTTTCGTGTTGTGTTTCGTGTGTGTTTCGTGTGTGTTTCGTGTTGTGTTTCGTGTTGTGTTTCGTGTTGTGTTGTGTGTTTCGTGTGTGTTTCCTGTGTGTGTTTCGTGTGTGTTTGTTTGTGTTGTGTTTCGTGTTGTGTTTCGTGTTGTGTTGTGTGTTTCGTGTGTGTTTTCGTGTTGTGTTTCGTGTGTGGTTTCGTGTGTGTTTCGTGTGTGTGTTTCGTGTGTGTTTCGTGTTGTGTTCGTGTGTGTTGTGTGTGTGTTTCCTGTGTGTTTTGTGTGTTGTTGTTGTTGTGTTCGTTGTGTGTTTCGTGTGTTTCGTGTGTGTTTCCTGTGTGTTTCGTGTTGTGTTTCGTGTTGTGTTTCGTGTGTGTTTCGTGTGTGTTTCGTGTGTGTTTCGTGTTGTGTTTCGTGTTGTGTTTCGTGTGTGTTTCGTGTCTGTTTCGTGTGTGTTTCGTGTGTTTCTTTTGTGTTTTATTTGTGAACAGTTTAACTCAGAGTTTCTCTTAAAGGGACGGCGTACATTCACGGGATCAAACACGCCAGTGGAAACTTCATCTTCATCATGGACGCCGACCTGTCGCACCACGTCAGTACCACCTCCTTCTCGTCCTCCTCCTCCTCCTCATCGTCCTCCTCATCGTCCTCCTCATCGTCCTCCCCCTCCCCCCCCCCCCCTCGTCCTCCCCCTCGTCGTCCTCCTCCCCCTCGTCCTCCTCCTCGTCCTCCTCCTCGTCCTCCTCCTCCTCGTCCTCCTCCTCGCTCTGAGGTCATACATCTGTGTTGTTAAACTCTTCATATAATTTTCTTCCTAAAGTTAAAGCCACAGTGTGTAACTTTCTGTAGGTGTAAAGTGGCCTGTTTGTCTCCATGGAGAATGTTCCACAGTGTGGCTTTAACTTTGTATTTACATGGAGACAGAGATGATTTATGCCCTACTGTGGAATATTATAACCAAAGGAACATCTCCATGGAAACGAGCAGGAGGAGGCTCGTCCGGGACAAAGAGTCAGGTTTGTGGAGAGGCGAGCTCACAGGACACAGAGACGTTTCTAAAATGTCACATACTGTGGCTTTAAATGATGTAATAAAATGATTTTTGTGGATTGAGTGAGTTTAAATGTTTGTTCTGGGAATAACCTGAAGTTTGTGACGTGTTTTTTCCTGATTTGACTGATTTATTTGATTCTTTCAGCCTAAATTCATCCCGGAGTTCATCAGGTCAGTGTCTGTAAATTCTCTTTGACACAGTAAAGTCATGTGTTCGTGACTTTTCCCACGTGTTCCAGGCTGCAGAAGGAGGGAGACTTGGACCTGGTGTCGGGGACGAGGTACAGAGGAGACGGAGGAGTTTACGGCTGGGACCTGAGGAGGAAACTCATCAGGTCAGACCCTCGTTTCAGGTGTTTCAGGTGTTTCTGTTCATGTTTCAGTCTGATGTTTAAACCTTCAGCACAGTTATTTCAGCTCCCGCTCACATGAGTCTGTTTAAACTCCAGAAAGACGAGGAGGAGATTTAAACTCTCTGAAGACGCTCGTCCTTCAGTAAATCAGTGTTTGTCATGTTACATTTTCTTTACAAACTGAGGAGATTTGACTTATTTAAATAGTAAAAGTAGAAGATTTGAGCCGTGGAGCCTGGATAAGTGTAAAGTCACAGATTGTGGTGTTAGTTTGTGTCGGGGACAGAGTGAAATCGTTTCATTCTCATCGTTTATCAGGATGTTTCTGCAGCGGCACGTCTCCTCATCATGTGACCAGCTCCTGATCATGTGACCAGCTCCTGATCATGTGACCAGCTCCTGATCATGTGACCAGCTCCTGATCATGTGACCAGCTCCTGATCATGTGACCAGCTCCTGATCATGTGACCAGCTCCTGATCATGTGACCAGCTCCTGATCATTATTAAAGTGAAACTGATCATCTCTGCTCTTAAAAAACGAAGAGTCTTTCTCTGAGACAAAAACATTCAGACTCTTCTTTTCTTTACAGTTTGTTCAAACTCACATTTCTGTCCCGTCTCTTTCAGCCGAGGAGCAAACTTCCTGACGCAGGTTCTGCTACGACCGGGAGCCTCCGACCTCACGGGCAGCTTCAGGTCAGACACAAACTACTCGTTTATACAGCAGGTCAGAGGTCAAAGGTCAGGGGTCAAGTATCCAAACTACAGCCTCGTTTTTCACACGTATCGATACTAAAAAAATCAAATGAGTCTTTCCTGAACCTGTTTATCCCGATGTGCCACGAGAATCAGACACAGAATAAACCAGAGAACATAGAACAGAGCAAACTAGAACACAGAACAGAGCAAACTAGAACATAGAACACACAGAACTAGAACATAGAACAGAGCAAACTAGAACACAGAACAGAACAAACTAGAACATAGAACAGAACAAACTAGAACACAGAACACACGGAACTAGAACATAGAACAGAGCAAACTAGAACATAGAACAGAGCAAACTAGAACATAGAACACACAGAACTAGAACATAGAACAGAACAAACTAGAACACAGAACACACGGAACTAGAACATAGGACACAGAGAACAAACTAGAACATAGAACACAGAGAACAAACTAGAACATAGAACAGAGCAAACTAGAACATAGAACACACAGAACTAGAACATAGAACAGAACAAACTAGAACATAGAACACACGGAACTAGAACATAGAACACAGAGAACAAACTAGAACATAGAACACACAGAACAGACCTGCTGCAGACTGAGGATCACAGAACAGAACAAACTAGAACATTTATGTGGAACATCAGTGTCTGAAGAGAGTTTATCATGGTGGAATCGGGATCGAGTATCGAGTCTGTTCCTCAGAATCGAAATAAAGTTTTTAAATTAAATGAACAAATCTGTGTAAAATAAAGTTTAATTGAATCTGTTCTTTAAATAAAGTTTAGTTGAATCTGTTCTTTAAATAAAGTTTAGTTGAATCTGTTCTTTAAATAAAGTTTAGTTGAATCTGTTCTTTAAATAAAGTTTAGTTGAATCTGTTCTTTTAAATAAAGTTTAGTTGAATCTGTTCTTTAAATAAAGTCTAATTGAATCTGTTCTTTAAATAAAGTTTAGTTGAATCTGTTCTTTAAATAAAGTTTAGTTGAATCTGTTCTTTAAATAAAGTCTAATTGAATCTGTTCTTTAAATAAAGTTTAGTTGAATCTGTTCTTTAAATAAAGTTTAGTTGAATCTGTTCTTTAAATAAAGTTTAGTTGAATCTGTTCTTTAAATAAAGTCTAATTGAATCTGTTCTTTAAATAAAGTTTAGTTGAATCTGTTCTTTAAATAAAGTTTAGTTGAATCTGTTCTTTAAATAAAGTTTAGTTGAATCTGTTCTTAAATAAAGTTTAGTTGAATCTGTTCTTTAATAAAGTTTAGTTGAATCTGTTCTTTAAATAAAGTTTAGTTGAATCTGTTCTTTAAATAAAGTTTAGTTGAATCTGTTCTTTAAATAAAGTTTAGTTGAATCTGTTCTTTAAATAAAGTTTAGTTGAATCTGTTCTTTAAATAAAGTTTAGTTGAATCTGTTCTTTAAATAAAGTTTAGTTGAAATCTGTCTTTTAAATAAAGTTTAGTTGAATCTGTTCTTTAAATAAAGTCTAATTGAATCTGTTCTTTAAATAAAGTTTAGTTGAATCTGTTCTTTAAATAAAGTTTAGTTGAATCTGTTCTTTAAATAAAGTTTAGTTGAATCTGTTCTTTAAATAAAGTTTAGTTGAATCTGTTCTTTAAATAAAGTTTAGTTGAATCTGTTCTTTAAATAAAGTTTAGTTGAATCTGTTCTTTATCACCGAGGCCCTCTGCTGGACGACTGAGGGATTACACCTGTAGAACTGTGATTTCTCCTGTTTTTACTTTCACTTTTGTGCATATTTGTTATATATTTATATATTTTGTTATATTTGTAGTGGTTGTATAAGACGCATGTTAATGTTTAGTTAACTTTACTGTTTGTGTCATGTCTGTGTCGTACTCGTTTCAAACTCGTTTCAAACTCGTTTCAAACTCGTTTCAAACTCGTTTCAGGTTGTATAAGAGGGAGGTGCTGCAGAGTCTGGTGGAGTGTTCTCTTTGTGTTTTTGTGTGTTTTGTCTCATATTTGTGTGTTTGTTTCAGGTTGTATAAGAGGGAGGTGCTGCAGAGTCTGGTGGAGTGTTCTCTTTGTGTTTTTGTGTGTTTTGTCTCATATTTGTGTGTTTGTTTCAGGTTGTATAAGAGGGAGGTGCTGCAGAGTCTGGTGGAGTGTTCTCTTTGTGTTTTTGTGTGTTTTGTCTCATATTTGTGTGTTGTTTCAGGTTGTATAAGAGGGAGGTGCAGAGAGTCTGGTGGAGTGTTCTCTTTGTGTTTTGTGTGTTTTGTCTCATATTTTGTGTGTTTGTTTCAGGTTGTATAAGAGGGAGGTGCTGCAGAGTCTGGTGGAGTGTTCTCTTTGTGTTTTTGTGTGTTTTGTCTCATATTTGTGTGTTTGTTTCAGGTTGTATAAGAGGGAGGTGCTGCAGAGTCTGGTGGAGTGTTTCTCTTGTGTTTTTGTGTGTTTTGTCTCATATTTGTGTGTTTGTTTCAGGTTGTATAAGAGGGAGGTGCTGCAGAGTCTGGTGGAGTGTTCTCTTTGTGTTTTTGTGTGTTTTGTCTCATATTTGTGTGTTTGTTTCAGGTTGTATAAGAGGGAGGTGCTGCAGAGTCTGGTGGAGTGTTCTCTTTGTGTTTTTGTGTGTTTTGTCTCATATTTGTGTGTTTGTTTCAGGTTGTATAAGAGGGAGGTGCTGCAGAGTCTGGTGGAGTGTTCTCTTTGTGTTTTTGTGTGTTTTGTCTCATATTTGTGTGTTTGTTTCAGGTTGTATAAGAGGGAGGTGCTGCAGAGTCTGGTGGAGCGCTGTGTTTCTAAAGGTTACGTGTTTCAGATGGAGATGATCGTCAGAGCCAGACAACTGCACTACAGCATCGGAGAGGTGCGACCTTTGACCTGTGAAACATGTAACCTGAGACATTCGAGTGACTCTCACTTTAAAAACACCTTTTCAAACATTTTGAAACTGTTCACCCTGAAGTTTAGACCTCCCTGAGTCAGAGTGAGTCAGAGTGAGTCAGAGTGAGTCAGAGTGAGTCAGATGCCCTCCCCGTGAGTCAGTGAGTCAGATGCCCTCCCCGTGAGTCAGTGAGTCAGATGCCCTCCCCGTGAGTCAGTGAGTCAGATGCCCTCCCCGTGAGTCAGTGAGTCAGATGCCCTCCCCGTGAGTCAGTGAGTCAGATGCCCTCCCCGTGAGTCAGTGAGTCAGATGCCCTCCCCGTGTGTCAGATTGAGTCAGATGCCCTCCCGTGAGTCAGATTGAGTCAGATGCCCTCCCCGTGTGTCTGTTTTAACTCGTCTCCTCGTGTCCTTCAGGTGCCGATCTCTTTTGTGGACAGAGTTTATGGAGAGTCCAAACTCGGAGGAAACGAGATTGTGTCGTTTGTGAAAGGACTGATCACTCTGTTCGCCACCACATGACCCCGCCCCCCGTCACATGACCACGCCCCCGTCACATGACCACGCCCCCGTCACATGACCACGCCCCCGTCACATGACCACGCCCCCACGTTTAGTCCTGGTTTAGTCCTGGTTTAGTCCTGGTTTAGTCCTGGTTTAGACCTGGTTTAGTCCTGGTTTAGTCCTGGTTTAGTCCTGGTTTAGTCCTGGTTTCAGTCCTGGTTTAGTCCTGGTTTAGTCCTGGTTTAGTCCTGGTTTAGTCCTGGTTTAGTCCTGGTTTAGACCTGGTTTAGTCCTGGTTTAGTCCTGGTTTAGTCCTGGTTTTAGTCCTGGTTTTAGTCCTGGTTTAGACCTGGTTTAGTCCTGGTTTAGTCCTGGTTTAGACCTGGTTTAGTCCTGGTTTAGTCCTGGTTTAGACCTGGTTTAGACCTGGTTTAGACCTGGTTTAGTCCTGGTTTAGTCCTGGTTTAGTCCTGGTTTAGTCCTGGTTTAGACCTGGTTTAGACCTGGTTTAGACCTGGTTTAGTCCTGGTTTAGACCTGGTTTAGACCTGGTTTAGTCCTGGTTCAGTCCTGGTTTAGTCCTGGTTTAGTCCTGCACATGTAGCAGAGGGAGCAGGGACATCTCTTTTCCTGTAGGGGGCAGTACAGACACAGACTGGGGTTTGATTTATCCAAACTGTGCGTCTCATTCCAGTTTCATTAAAGTTCTTCTCCTGACTCCAGAGAAACTGTGGTCATAAAGTTCTGGCTGATGTCGTGTATTAGCTCTGGACTCGTTCAAACTTGTGAAACACGAGAGTTTGTTTGGTTTAACCTCGTGTAGATCGATTTGACTTTCCTGTTTCTGCTTCAGTTGTGAAATAAATGAGTTTGTTCTGTGAGTTTTCGTATGTTTTGTTTCTTAAAGCTCCATATTCCTCTGACCTCTGACCTCTGACCTCTGACCTCTACTGTCTCCTCGTCTCAGACCTGGAGCTGTGTTTTGTTTCATTCACATGTTTAACACAAACCTGCAGATTTAAACTGAAAACACTCTGTTCCACCTTGTGATGTCATCATGTGGTGATACAGGAAGTGCTCCACTGTGTTTTTAAACTCCACCTTCACTAGAATCATCTGGATCATTTCAGTCGTGGAGTCTCTTATCTCGACTGAACTAAAGGTAAAAGGAGCTGTTCACTTAAACTACACCTGATGACATCACCAGGTGGAGCAGAGTGGAGCGTTGCAGATGTTAGACTGGAGGATTAGTCTGTTCTCCTCAGATTCACTGATTAAATGTAGAATATGAAACTTTCTGGAGGAGGTGCATCTACATGATTCAGTCAAACTGAGATGGATAAGTTTGATTTTCATCTATTTTTGGGGGTAAAAATGTTCCGTACTGTGGCTTTAAGTGGTAGTTACATAAAGAACTCCTGAGTTTTATTTGTTCATGATGTGACTGAGGCTCCAGTTTCCTCCTCACGTTTATGATTCTTTAGGCTCAACATGACGTGACCTGTTCAAACAGTTAAAAACTCAGATTCACTTTTACTATGGTCCTAACGCCCTGCCTGAAACATCCTGAAACATCCTGAAACATCCTGAAACGTCCTGAAACGTCCTGAAACATCCTACCTGAAACATCCTGAACCGTCCTGAAACATCCTGAAACGTCCTGAAACTTCCTGAAACATCCTGAAACGTCCTGAAACGTCCTGAAACATCCTGTCTGAAACGTCCTGAAACGTCCTGAAACATCCTGAAACGTCCTGAAACGTCCTGAAACATCCTGAAACATCCTACCTGAAACATCCTGCCTGAAACATCCTGAAACATCCTGAAACGTCCTGAAACATCCTGAAACATCCTGAAACGTCCTGAAACATCCTGAAACATCCTACCTGAAACATCCTGCCTGAAACATCCTGCCTGAAACATCCTGAAACATCCTGAAACGTCCTGAAACATCCTGAAACATCCTGAAACGTCCTGAAACATCCTGAAACATCCTACCTGAAACATCCTGCTTGAAACATCCTGCCTGAAATGTCCTGAAACGTCCTGAAACATCCTGAAACATCCTGAAACGTCCTGAAACATCCTGAAACGTCCTGAAACGTCCTGAAACATCCTGAAACATCCTGCCTGAAACATCCTGAAACGTCCTGAAACATCCTGAAACATCCTGTCTGAAACATCCTGAAACATCCTACCTGAAACATCCTGTCTGAAACATCCTGAAACGTCCTGAAACATCCTGAAACATCCTGAAACATCCTGAAACATCCTGCCTGAAACATCCTGAAACATCCTGAAACATCCTGAAACATCCTGAAACATCCTGTCTGAAACATCCTGTCTGAAACATCCTGAAACATCCTGAAACATCCTGTCTGAAACATCCTGAAACATCCTGAAACATCCTGAAACGTCCTGAAACATCCTGAAAGGTCCTGAAACATCCTGAAACATCCTGCCTGAAACATCCTGTCTGAAACATCCTGAAACATCCTGTCTGAAACGTCCTGAAACATCCTGAAACATCCTACCTGAAACATCCTGAAACATCCTGTCTGAAACGTCCTGAAACGTCCTGAAACGTCCTGAAACGTCCTGAAACATCCTGAAACATCCTGAAACGTCCTGAAACGTCCTGAAACATCCTGAAACGTCCTGAAACATCCTGAAACATCCTGAAAATCCATCCTGAAACATCCTGAAACGTCCTGAAACATCCTGAAACATCCTGAAACATCCTCCGTCCTGAAAATCCATCCTACCTGAAACATCCTGCCTGAAACATCCTGCCTGAAACATCCTGAAACGTCCTGAAACGTCCTGAAACGTCCTGAAACGTCCTGAAACATCCTACCTGAAACATCCTGCCTGAAACGTCCTGAAACGTCCTGAAACATCCTGAAACATCCTGAAACGTCCTGAAACATCCTGAAACATCCTGAAACATCCTGAAACGTCCTGAAACGTCCTGAAACGTCCTGAAACATCCTGCCTGAAACATCCTGAAACGTCCTGAAACATCCTGAAACATCCTGTCTGAAACATCCTACCTGAAACATCCTGTCTGAAACATCCTGAAACGTCCTGAAACGTCCTGAAACATCCTGAAACATCCTGAAACGTCCTGAAACATCCTGAAACATCCTGAAACATCCTGTCTGAAACATCCTGAAACATCCTGAAACATCCTGTCTGAAACATCCTGAAACATCCTGTCTGAAACATCCTGAAACATCCTGAAACGTCCTGAAACATCCTGAAAGGTCCTGAAACATCCTGAAACATCCTGCCTGAAACATCCTGTCTGAAACATCCTGAAACATCCTGTCTGAAACGTCCTGAAACGTCCTGAAACATCCTGAAACATCCTACCTGAAACATCCTGAAACATCCTGTCTGAAACATCCTGAAACATCCTGAAACGTCCTGAAACATCCTGAAACGTCTTGAAACGTCCTGAAACATCCTGCCTGAAACATCCTGAAACGTCCTGAAACGTCCTGAAACATCCTGAAACGTCCTGAAACATCCTGAAACATCTTGCCTGAAACATCCTGAAACTGCCTGAAACATCCTGAAACGTCCTGAAACATCCTGAAACGTCCTGAAACATCCTGAAACATCCTGCCTGAAACATCCTGCCTGAAACATCCTGAAACATCCTGCCTGAAACATCCTGAAACATCCTGTCTGAAACATCCTGAAACATCCTGAAACATCCTGTCTGAAACATCCTGCCTGAAACATCCTGAAACATCCTACCTGAAACATCCTGTCTGAAACATCCTGAAACATCCTGCCTGAAACATCCTACCTGAAACATCCTGAAACATCCTGTCTGAAACATCCTGAAACATCCTGTCTGAAACATCCTGAAATCCTGAAACGTCCTGAAACGTCCTGTCTGAAACATCCTGAAACGTCCTGTCTGAAACGTCCTGTCTGAAACGTCCTGCCTGAAACGTCCTCCCCACAAGGGCGCCTGCTACTGTCCACACCGTGTTACTGCAGCACGAGTTTACTCCAGAGTGAACCTCACTGTGACAGAACTCTACACAGTCAACCAGAACGTAAAAGGAGCCAGGAGCAGAGAGGAGGCGCTAGAGCTCCAGAGTCCGGGCTGAGGAGGAGGCGCTAGAGCTCCAGAGTCCGGGCTGAGGAGGAGGCGCTAGAGCTCCAGAGTCCGGGCTGAGGAGGAGGCGCTAGAGGTCCAGAGCCCGGGCTGAGGAGGAGGCGCTAGAGGTCCAGAGCGGGCTAGAGGGTCCTAGAGGTCCAGAGTCCGGGCTGAGGAGGAGGCGCTAGAGGTCCAGAGGCCGGGCTGAGGAGGAGGTGCTAGAGGTCCAGAGTCCGGGCTGAGGAGGAGGCGCTAGAGGTCCAGAGCCCGGGCTGAGGAGGAGGCGCTAGAGGTCCAGAGTCCGGGCTGAGGAGGAGGCGCTAGAGGTCCAGAGGCCGGGCTGAGGAGGAGGCGCTAGAGGTCCAGAGTCCGGGCTGAGGAGGAGGCGCTAGAGGTCCAGAGTCCGGGCTGAGGAGGAGGCGCTAGAGGTCCAGAGTCCGGGCTGAGGAGGAGGCGCTAGAGGTCCAGAGTCCGGGCTGAGGAGGGGGCGCTGTGGAGGAGGAGGTGCTGCTGCTGTGACATGTGTTTTTGAGGAGGGCAGAGGAGGGCATCTGCTCCCAGGGGCCCCAGAGACAAACTCACCTTAGGCCCCCTGAAAGCCCGGCCCTGAGCCTGAGTCTCTTAGTTCAAATTTCACTATTATCGTGTTTTATCGCGGTATTTCACTATTATCGTGTTTTATCGCGGTATTCGGACATTTCTGTTCAAATGTGGGTTAATATGACGTGTTTTTAAAGAGTCTGAATCATCTGAATGACACTGACACACTGAACTAAACTAAACTAAACCCGGGCCGGTACAATGAGCCCCCGTCCCAAGATGGCGGTGCTTTTGACGCATGACTGTTTCCTGTTTCCGGGTCTAGACCCCGCCCCCGCCGTGACGACTTCCGCCGCTTTTATTTGCGCCATTTTGGACAGAGGAGTTTGAGCTCCGTGTGTATTGTCTGTCAGGACTCCGAGCGGGCAACACGTCCTCCTCTGTCACCGGAGGAGAAACGGGAGGAGAAACAAGAGGAGAAACAAGAGGAGGAACAAGAGGAGGAACAAGAGGAGGAACAAGAGGAGGAACAAGAGGAGGAACAGGAGAGAAACAGCCCGAGAGGAGCAGGAGAAGAGCCCGAGGAGATCCGCACTTTCGCCGGTCACAGCAGCTTTTCAGAGCCGCTTCACACAGATGTCAGCCCGGGGTCTCCTCAGCCCGAGTCCGCCTCCAGAGCTCCAGAGCCCGGCCGTGTGAGGAGGAGGACAGAGGAGGACAGGACAGAGGAGGACAGGGGAGGACAGGGGAGGACAGGGGAGGACAGGGGCGCGGAAGAGCCGGGTCTGTGAAAGAGCCGGGGGAGAGCCGGGGGAGAGCCGGGGGAGAGCGCTGGTTCCCGGGGTGACGAGGCTGAGGAGGAGACCGCGGACCCGGAGGAGAACACCCGGGAGTGAGAGGACCGAGCCGGACAGAGGAGTGACACTGAGGAGTGAGGAGTGAACAGGTAAAGTGAAACAACCGGGCTGGACTCTGGGCTGGTCCCGAGTTTAGTCCGGACTGGTCTGTGTCCAGATTTTAACTTTAACATAGTCCTGGTTTAGTCCCGGTTTAGTCCCGGTTTAGTCCCGGTCTAGTCCCGGTTTAGTCCCGGTTTAGTCCCGGTTTAGACCTGGTTGAGTCCTAGTTTAGTCCTGGTTTAGACCCGGTTTAGTCCCGGTTTAGTCCCGGTTTAGTCCCGGTTTAGTCCCGGTTTAGTCCTGGTCTAGTTCTTATTGACATTATTAAAGTTTCTTTTGTTCGTTCAGTGTCTCTTGAAGCAGAATTTTACAGTGAAATTAAAACGTTTTGAACATTTTTGTGACTTAAACTTCTGTTTTTAAATGTAAATAACATGATGTAAAGTTGATCCAGAGCAGCTTCAGTCTGTGTGACCGGACTCTGACCGGACTCTGACCGGACTCTGACCGGACTCTGACCTGACTCTGACCGGACTCTGACCGGACTCTGACCTGACTCTGGCCGGACTCTGACCGGACTCTGACCGGACTCTGACCGGACTCTGGCCGGACTCTGGCCGGACTCTGGCCGGACTCTGACCTGACTCTGACCGGACTCTGACCGGACTCTGACCGGACTCTGGCCGGACTCTGACCGGACTCTGACCTGACTCTGGCCTGACTCTGACCTGACTCTGACCTGACTCTGGCCTGACTCTGACCTGACTCTGACCGGACTCTGACCTGACTCTGACCGGACTCTGACCGGACTCTGACCGGACTCTGACCGGACTCTGACCGGACTCTGACGGACTCTGACCGGACTCTGACCGGACTCTGGCCGGACTCTGACCTGACTCTGGCCGGACTCTGGCCGGACTCTGGCCGGACTCTGACCGGACTCTGACCGGACTCTGGTCCCAGGTCAGAGTCCGGTCAAACACCAAAACAAAGCCTCATGGCCCTGGTTTAGATCTGATTTGGACCATGGTCCAGAACCTTGGTTTAAGTCCCGTTTAGTCCTGGTTTAGTCCAGGTTTAGACCCGGTTTAGACCCGGTTTAGTCCCGGTTTAGTCCTGGTTTAGACCCGGTATAGACCCGGTTTAGTCCAGGTTTAGTCCAGGTTTAGACCCGGTTTAGTCCCGGTTTAGTCCCGGTTTAGACCCGGTTTAGTCCCGGTTTAGTCCCGGTTTAGTCCCGGTTTAGACCCGGTTTAGTCCCGGTTTAGTCCCGGTTTAGATCCGGTTTAGACCCGGTTTAGACCCGGTTTAGTCCCGGTTTAGACCCGGTTTAGTCCAGGTTTAGTCCCGGTTTAGTCCCGGTTTAGTCCCGGTTTAGACCCGGTTTAGACCCGGTTTAGACCCGGTTTAGACCCGGTTTAGACCCGGTTTAGTCCCGGTTTAGTCCAGGTTTAGTCCCGGTTTAGACCCGGTTTAGTCCCGGTTTAGACCCAGTTTCGTGCAGCTCTCAGGCCTGTTTTTCTGGTGCAGAAGGAGGCAGAGTGTGGCTCCTATCTCCTTTCCTCCCTCCCCCTCTTCCTCCCTCCCTCGCTCCTCACCCGTCTCCCCCTCCCCTCCCCCATGTTCTGATCCTGTCTGAAGCGCTCCTCCCTCGCTCCCTCCCTCCCTTCTGTGCTCTCTCTCTCTGTCCGCTCTACCAACCCCCACTCTCCCTCCCCTCCTCCGTCTCACCCGCTCCCCCCTCCTCTCTTTCCTCCCCCGCCCCTCCCTCTGCCCTGTTTTTTCTGTCTCTCCGTTTCCCTCCTCTCTCTCATCTCTCTCTCTCTGTCCCCCCTCCCTTCCCTTCTCTCAGTGTCTCTCCTCCCTCTCTCGTCCCCTCCCCTTCCTCTTCTTCCTCCCTCTCTCTCTCTCTTTGTGTTCCTCCCCTCCCCCTGTCCTCTCTCTGCGCTCACACTCCTCCCGCTCCCTCTCTCTGGCTGTGTGTTTCCTCTCCACTCCTCCCCCCCCCCCTCTCTCTCTCTCCCCTCTCTCTCTTTGTCTAACTCTCCCCCCTCCCCTTCCGTCTCTGTGTGTGAGACTCTCCTCCCCTCTCCTCCCTCTCCTCTTCTCTTTCTCTTTGTGCGGCTCTCTCCCACCCTTCACTCTCTCTCTTTCTGTGCTTCTTTTCTTCCCTCCCTCCTCCTCTCCTCCCTCCCTCCCCCTCCCGTCTGTGTGCGCCTGTCTCTCCCATCTGCCCCTCCCTCCCTCACTCACTCTTCCTCTTCTGTGTGTGCGTGTGGCTTCTTTTTCTCTCCCCTCCTCCATCTTTCCCTCCCCTCTCTGTATGTGGGCCTCTCCCTCCCTCACTCCCTTCCTCTTCTCTCTTCTTCTCCCTCTCTCCTCTTCTGTGAGTGTGTGCTTTTCTTCTCTCCCTCCTCCTCTCCCTCCTCTCTCTCTCTCTGCGTGCTTCTCTCTCCCTCCTCCCTCTGTGTGTTTTTCTTCTCTCCTCCCTCGTTCTCTCCCTCCTCTCTGACTGCAGACATGTTGGAGAAGCTGCTCCTGGCTCAATAGGAGGCGCCATTCTGTGGTATCAGGAGGTTTATGTAATAAAGACCCGGACAGGAAGTGGACTGTCCTCCGGGACTGGACTGTCCCCCCAAGAGTGGACTGTCCCCCCCCAAGGACTGTCCCCCCCCAAGGACTGTCCCCCCCAAGGACTGTCCCCCCAGGACTGGACTGTCCCCCCAAGAGTGGACTGTCCCCCCCAGGACTGGACTGTCTCTAGAACCCGAGCTGTGACCTAAGACCCGACCAAGCTAGGACTGGTCTGTGGACCGTGGACTGGTCTGTGGACCATGGACTGGTCTGTGGACCGTGGACTGGTCTGTGGACTGTGGACTGGTCTGTGGTCTGTGGACTGGTCTGTGGTCTGTGGACTGGTCTGTGGACTGTGGACTGGTCTGTGGACTGTGGACTGGTCTGTGGACTGGTCTGTGGACTGGACTGTGGACTGTGGACTGTGGACTGGTCTGTGGACTGTGGACTGGTCTGTGGACTGTGGACTGGTCTGTGGTCTGTGGACTGGTCTGTGGTCTGTGGACTGGTCTGTGGACTGTGGACTGGTCTGTGGACCGTGGACTGGTCTGTGGACCGTGGACTGGTCTGTGGACTGTGGACTGGTCTGTGGACCGTGGACTGGACTGTGGACTGGTCTGTGGACTGGTCTGTGGTCTGTGGTCTGTGGACTGGTCTGTGGACTGTGGACTGGTCTGTGGACTGGTCTGTGGACTGTGGACTGGTCTGTGGACTGTGGACTGGTCTGTGGACTGGTCTGTGGACTGTGGACTGGTCTGTGGACTGTGGACTGGTCTGTGGACTGTGGACTGGTCTGTGGACTGGTCTGTGGACTGTGGACTGGTCTGTGGACTGGTCTGTGGACTGTGGACTGTGGACTGGTCTGTGGACCGTGGACTGGTCTGTGGTCTGTGGACTGGACTGTGGACTGGACTGTGGACTGTGGACTGGTCTGTGGACCGTGGACTGGTCTGTGGTCTGTGGACTGGACTGTGGACTGGACTGTGGACTGTGGACTGGTCTGTGGACCGTGGACTGGTCTGTGGTCTGTGGACTGGACTGTGGACTGGTCTGTGGACTGTGGACTGGTCTGTGGACTGTGGACTGGTCTGTGGACTGTGGACTGGTCTGTGAACTGGTCTGTGAACTGGTCTGTGGACTGGTCTGTGGACTGGTCTGGGGCTCTTTGCTGAGTTGGTTGCGTCCTCATTCCTGTCTTTGCGTTGTGCTGCTGTGCCTTTGAGCAGGACACGTTTCCTGTGGGGCTGAATGTTTCAGATGAGTCAGACGAGCAGCTCGGCCGAGTTTGGGTCTAACATTTAAAAGGTTTGGGCTGAACCAGCTGGAAAAATGTCTAATAGTGATGAGACTTTTATGAACAGGATTCTGTTCAAAGTTTTAAACTCGTCCAAAAGAACTGACAAAAACTCAAACTGACAAACTAAAACAACACACTTCACAACCTGACACACACAGAGGGCACCTGACACACACAGAGGGCACCTGACACACAGGGAGGGCACCTGACACACAGGGAGGGCACCTGACACACAGGGAGGGCACCTGACACACGGGGAGGGCACCTGACACACAGGGAGGGCATCTGACACACAGGGAGGGCACCTGACACACGGGGAGGGCACCTGACACACAGGGGCACCTGGGCACGGGGACCTGACACACAGGGAGGGCACCTGACACACAGGGAGGGCACCTGACACACGGGGAGGGAGGACACACGGGGAGGGCACCTGACACACGGGGAGGGCACCTGACACACGGGGAGGGCACCTGACACACGGGGAGGGCACCTGACACACGGGGAGGGCACCTGACACACGGGGAGGGCATCTGACACACGGGGAGAGATAAAAATAATAAAACCGTCTTTGTCCCTCAGAGTCCAGGATGTTCCAGCTATTTTTTGGTCCAAGTGTTTGAGACACGGGGCATTTAGACGTTTTTACATGTCCTCCGTGTTTGAGTCATCTAGAGATCTGTCCCAGGCCCTATTCAAACCCTCCTTATGGTTAGGAGTACATCGTACATCACCCATGTACGAGGCTCCGCCCACAAGCCTACATCACCCATGTACGAGGCTCCGCCCACAAGCCTACATCACCCATGTACGAGGCTCCGCCCACAAGCCTACGCCCACGCTCCACACGACAATCCTCCATAAACAGAAACATGACAAACTGTTCACTATGACGTGACAAACCTGGTGTATGTGCAGTAGTTTAGGTAGTGGGTGGTGCTCTGGAGGAGGAGCAGGAGGAGTAGGTGGAGCAGGAGGAGCAGGAGGAGCAGGAGGAGCAGGATGTTGGACGTGTTCGTGTGAAAGTTTCTCATGTCAAACTCGTGTTTCCTCAGATTAAACATGTTCCAGTTGCCGGTGAATAACCTGGGCAGTCTGAGGAAGGCTCGCAGGAACGTCAAGAAGGCCCTGGGAGACATCGGACTCGACTTCGCCAGAGAACATCTGGACGTGAGTGTGACGGGGACACGCGTGTGACAGGGAGCAGAGCCTTACACACACGTGTGACAGGGAGCAGAGCCTTACACACACGTGTGACAGGGAGCAGAGCCTTACACACACGTGTGACAGGGAGCAGAGCCTTACACACACGTGTGACAGGGAGCAGAGCCTTACACACACGTGTGACAGGGAGCAGAGCCTTACACACAGGAGACATGAGCTGGTTGAGTTTGTGGAGCCTCGTTTCGCTCTGAGCGGCGTCGGCGTTGGACTCTGTTTAGTGTCAGTTGTCATGACGATGGACTTGTGATGATGTCACTTCGGGTTCGACCAGAAACTTCTCGACTGATTTCTCTTTATTTTTTTCCTTCTTCATCAAACACGAGACTGTGACCTTTCAAACATGTTTAATTAAACTGTATCAAATATGTAAATGATGCAGTTTTGATCTGTCAGAACACACGATCACCACTGTGTCTCACTCACTGCAGCTAATGCTAGCTTAGCCTAGCCTAGCTTCTCACCTCAGCCTCCCTCGTGCACTTCCTGTCAGTTATAACCATAGATCCATGTTTAGAACCGTGTTTAACGTCAGATGTGTCGTTGTTAAAAAAGACATTTAAAACCTGCTGATGAACAGGAAGTGACATCACGTTAGCCCCTCGTCTGAATCTTGATGTTTGTGTCTTTTCGAGGAGAATGATCTGACCAATCATGTTCCTCTGGTTCTTCTCAGGACTTTAAAGAGTTTGAGCCTCCAGAGATCTACGTCAAACACACGACATGGGACGACATCTGCTCCTGGGAACCGTCTCACACCAAAGTCCAGGTACGACGTCTGACGTCACACTATCACCGGACATGTTAGCATATGAGCTAACAGGCGAGCTAACACGTGCTAACAGGCGAGCCAAGACGCGAGCCAGCACAGACGAGCTAACACACGAGCTAACACACGAGCTAACACATGCGCTAGCTCATACGCTGCTGCCTGTTAGCATTCCAGTTGTTGTTAGCATTATTTAAACTGCTGTTTAATGATGTTAAAATCAGGTACAGGGCCTTCAGAGCATTTTTACACTTTTATTGAAGCTCTGATTGACAGATGGGTTTATCCCAGTGCAGTGTGTAACGTCACAAACATGTTTGGTGTGTAATCCCGCCCCTCTCGTTTCAGGACTACCGCTCGAAGCCGTTCGTTTGCTCGGGCTGCGTGTTCTCGTCCAAATACTTTTCTGCTTATAAAAGTCACTTCAGGAACGTCCACAGTGAAGACTTTGAGAACAACATCCTCCTGAACTGTCCCTACTGCACCTTTAACGGAAACAAGAGCACTCTGGAGACGCACATCAAACTGTTCCACATGCCCAGCTCCGCCCCCCGCCCCGGGACCGCCGCGCCCGGGGTCACGGGGGTCGCCAAGGACGCCATCAAAACCGTGGGAGACAAGATGGAGCAGGCGGTGTACTACTGCAAGAAGTGCACATACAAAGACCCTCTGTACAACGTGGTGCGTAAACACATCTACAGAGAGCACTTCCAGCAGGTGGCGCAACCCTACATCGTCAAACCGGCCGAAAAGAGCTCCGCCCCCGGCGCCGCCGCCAACGCCACCAACAGTACCAACAGCGCCCAGATCCACTGTAAGAAGTGTCTGTTTGTGCCGCGCACGTACGAGGCACTGGTCCAGCACGTGATCGAAGACCACGAGAGGATCGGATACCAGGTGACCGCCATGATCGGACACACCAGCGTGCTCGTGCCCCGCCCCAAACCCGTCACCATGGTGACGCCCAAACCGCTGCTGGAGAAGACCATCATCGGCATGGGGCCGAAGGGCGCCGTCATGGCTACTACGCGCTCGCTCTCCTCCCCGCCGCTCGGACGCGCCGCGGCGCCTAAACCGGGTATAGGCTCCGCCCCCCTGGGCTCTAAGGCTCCGCCCCTGAACAGCTCTGTACGCCTCACGCTGCCCGGGAACGCCCACGTCTTTGTGCCACAACAGTCTCACGCCGCCAAGGCGGTGCCCGGCGGGCTGCGCTCGCCCATGCTCATGACGTCGTCCGTGAAGGCCGGCCACCTCGGCGCCCGCGTCCAGCCCGCCGCCACCACAGTCGCCTCGGTGACGCCCAAACGCGGCTCCGCCCTGGGCACCTCCTTCACTCAGAAGTGGAAGATCTGCACCATCTGTAACGAGCTGTTCCCGGAGAACGTCTACAGCGCTCACTTCGAGAAGGAGCACAAGGCGGAGAAGGTGCTCGCCATCGCCAACTACATCATGAAGATCCACAACTTCACCAGTAAATGTCTGTACTGCAACCGATACCTGCCCAGCGACACGCTGCTCAACCACATGCTCATCCACGGCCTGTCCTGCGCCTTCTGCCGCGCCAACTTCAACGACGTGGAGAAGATGGTGGCCCACATGAGGACGGCCCACCCCGGGGAGACCGCCGCCCCGCGCGCCGACTCGCCTCTGACCTTTGACCTCACGCTGCAGCAGGGAAACCCCAAGAACATCCAGCTCCTCGTCACCACCTACAGCCTGAAGGACGCTCCCGAGGAGTCTGTGGCCTTCCACGCTCAGACCACCTCCTCCCTCTCCTCCTCTCTGTCCTCTTCGCTCTCCTCCTCTTTGTCCTCCTCTCTGTCCTCCTCCTCTCTCTCCTCTCTCTCCTCTTCTCTCTCCTCCTCCCTGTCCTCCTCCCTCTCCTCCTCTCTCTTGTCCAGCCGTAGAATGCTCCCTCTCTCCTCGAAGCTCTCCTCAGATCCTCCTCTTCGTGGCGTGACTCAGGCGGCGGTTCCTTATAAACGAGACATTGGAAAAACCCTGTGTCCTCTGTGTTTCTCCATCCTCAAAGGCCCCATCTCCGAGTCCCTCGCCCACCACCTGAAGGAGAGACACCAGGTACTCCTCCCTCACACGTCCTCCATAAACAAAAACATCTTTACTACCCCAAGTAAATACTCCTTTAATATTCATAAACCCCTCCTCTTCAAAGAGGCGTGTTCTTTCGTTCCCTCGTTCACACATTTACTCGTTTGTCAGTCATTGTTCCCTCGTTCCCTCGTTCACTCGTTGTTCACTCTCGTTTCCAGGTGATCCAGACGGTTCATCCTGTGGAGAAGAAGCTGACGTACAAGTGCATCCACTGTCTGGGCGTCTACACCAGCAACATGACGGCCTCCACCATCACGCTCCACCTCGTGCACTGCAGAGGCGTCGGCAAGTCTCAGACCGGCCCCTCCCCCCGCGTCCAGGCTCCGCCCGCCGCCAAGAGACACAACGGAGGCGCCGCTCCGAACGCCCCCGCCCCCAAACGCCGCAGAGGGCCGCCCGGGGAGAGGGCGCACCCCAGGGACGTCAACGCCGTGCTGTTCCCCGACGACCCCGACGAGCCGGTGGTGCTGTCGCTCGACCCTCGCGGCCTCGAGAGCAAACCCTACGACGTGAAGAAGGCGTTTTTGAGCCGCTACTTCAACAAAACGCCGTACCCGTCCCACCGCGAGATGGAGAAGCTCGCCACGCGTCTGTGGATGTGGAAGTCGGACATTTTTAACCATTTTGTGACTGAAAGGAACCGGTGCGCGCAGATGTGTAAAGGTCAGAGCGCTAACGTGCTACTGGGGTTTAGCATGGAGCAGGTTAGCGAGGTACGCCACCCGCTAACATTTACTCAGAGCGGGAACTTTAAGGGACGCGACGGACCGAACCGGACGTCACGGAGGAGGATCGGCGTCTCGGAGGCGAGGAAGAGGGCGAAAGGAAAACTGAGCTGTGACCCAACGAGAACGATCAGTAACAGCACACAGCCAATCAGAACGCAGCTACAACACAACACCACACAGCCAATCAGAACACAGCAACACGACACTTCACAGCCAATCAGAACACAGCAACCCGAGACCATCGCCATCGACTCGGACAGCGACGAAGAGGAGGAGCAGCGCGGCGGCTACACTCTGAATGTGAGGGCGGGGATTAACCAGGGGGCGGAGCCAGAGTACGAGGAGATGGAAGACGTGTCTGAGGAGGAGGAGAGCGATGACGGAGAGGAGGAGCAGCACGGCGGCCATGTTGGAAATGGCTACGGCGTCCTGCAGGGCTCAAACCGACAGTCTGTGCCCATCATCATCCCCAAGTTTGTACCGTCGGCTCGAAGCGGCAAACAGCAGGTCTGAACGACGGGGAGGGCGGGGTCTGATGTGGACAAGGGGGAGGATGGGAGGGCGGGGGCTCCACGGGGAGGATGTGGAGGGCGGGGCTCAAGGGGGAGGATGTGGAGGGCGGGGCTCCACGGGGAGGATGTGGAGGGCGGGGCTCAAGGGGGAGGATGTGGAGGGCGGGGCGTGACAGGGAGGGCTGTCATTCCCCAGTTTGAGTCATCTGCCCAATCTGCGTCAGTCATGCTAGCCATTAGCTTGCCTTAGGTGTGAGCTCTGCTTCAGTTGAGTGAAATCGAGTTTATCAAAATAAAACTTATCAAACTTTATTTGATTCAGTTCAAACCTGTGACGCAAACACATGAAATGTTCCCTCAGATCAGAGCCGCCATGTTTGTCTCTGACCTGTTTGCTCCTTGGATGTGTTCACACGAGTCCTGATGGAGACTTAGTTTGGTCCTGTTCCAGTCCTGATTTAGTCCCTCTTTAGTCCCTCTTTAGTCCCTCTTTAGGCCCTCTTTAGGCCCTCTTTAGGCCCTCTTTAGGCCCTCTTTAGGCCCTCTTTAGGCCCTCTTTAGTCCTTGTTTAGTCCCTCTTCAGGCCCTCTTTAGGCCCTCTTTAGGCCCTCTTTAGTCCTTGTTTAGTCCCTCTTCAGGCCCTCTTTAGGCCCTCTTTAGGCCCTCTTTAGGCCCTCTTTAGTCCTTGTTTAGTCCCTCTTCAGGCCCTCTTTAGGCCCTCTTTAGGCCCTCTTTAGGCCCTCTTTAGGCCCTCTTCAGGCCCTCTTCAGGCCCTCTTCAGGCCCTCTTCAGGCCCTCTTCAGGCCCTCTTCAGGCCCTCTTCAGGCCCTCTTCAGGCCCTCTTCAGGCCCTCTTCAGGCCCTCTTTAGGCCCTCTTTAGGCCCTCTTTAGGCCCTCTTTAGTCCTTGTTTAGTCCCTCTTCAGGCCCTCTTTAGGCCCTCTTTAGGCCCTCTTTAGGCCCTCTTTAGTCCTTGTTTAGTCCCTCTTCAGGCCCTCTTTAGGCCCTCTTTAGGCCCTCTTCAGGCCCTCTTTAGGCCCTCTTTAGGCCCTCTTTAGTCCTTGTTTAGTCCCTCTTCAGACCCTCTTTAGGCCCTCTTCAGGCCCTCTTTAGGCCCTCTTTAGGCCCTCTTTAGTCCTTGTTTAGTCCCTCTTCAGACCCTCTTTAGGCCCTCTTCAGGCCCTCTTCAGGCCCGGTTTATCCCGGTTTAATGTGCTGAAAACACTGGGCTCACTTTCTCCTTCAGATAAACTCACTGAAACAGTCACAGACTGTTACATGTAGTTTGTCCCTGTGTGCTGCCGTAGTCAGTGACAGGTGTTTGTGCAGATCCAATTTTGACGCAAATTCGGCTCTGACTCAAACTGGGGAATGATTCACGACACGGAGAACGATTCACCACAAACGCCGCCCTGCCTCAAGGGACAAACCTCCGGGAGCCACGGGTCACACGGACTTAAGTCAAAAGACTTTTCCTCAGATGAACATGGACTCATCACAAACTGATTCTGTCAGACGAGCTCCATTCTCCTGCTGTATTTCTCCAACCGCACCACGGGAGGGCATCTGACACATCTGCAGACATTTGACCATCAGTCTGACACAGGAGGACGGGAGGGCATCTGACACATCTGCAGACATTTGACCATCTGTCTGACACAGGAGGACGGGAGGGCATCTGACACATCTGCAGACATTTGACCATCAGTCTGACACAGGAGGACGGGAGGGCATCTGACTCTCTCCTGGAGCCTCAGAGACTAAAAACATGATAAAAACCAAAAGGAGGACTGCTCCTTCATGTCGTCGGCCATCTTAAAGACTTTGTTCCTTGTAAATGTGTACAGTATTTTAAACGTTTGTGTTCGACCTTTGACCTGCGCCCCCTCCTGTGGCTGGATCTCCAAAGTTTAATGTATTTATTTTGTTTGTAAATGAATGTGTCTGTTTCAGTTCATTTGTTTGACCTCGTTGCTTCACTGCAAAAAATCCAAGCTGTGAAATGACTCGGTTTCACGGAGCTGCAGCTCAGACTCGTCCTGTCCGACCTTTGACCTTTAAACTTTAAAGTCCTTCTGAGCTGGAGGCAAAAGTGAAGAGGAACAGGTGATTCAGAAATATCTGAATGGGCTTCACTTCAAATCCAAACACAATCGTCCAATCAGATCAGAGTATTTCAGTGACTGGTGTGAATAGAAGCAGCTCATTGGTCGCTCTGTCAGACACTTCACTTCTTCTTTGGTTCTGCACAAAACCTTGTTTTTCAGTCCGATAGTTTTGTTCTTTTCCTCGTGAGCAGCCGTTTTGTTTTGATATAGACGGATCAGACTGGTCCCTGATTGGCTCATCCACCTGTCAATCACGCCCATCTGACCTGTGGGAGGTTCACAGTGACCACGCCCACATCTCCAGAGGGTTGATTTCTGTGTTTTGGGTTGTTCCGCTTCACTTTTGCCTTTGCAGAATTTTGAACAAAAGTCCGAGTCTAAACTAAATAAATCTGTTATTTTTGTGAATGTTTCTTTCCGTTTCTTTTCTGCAGAACAAAACCTCAGACACTTTTGCACAGTTTAAATCCCGTTTGCTTTGACTCTGAAAATGTTTCAGAAGAATGTTGTTCTGTCGTTTAGTTTCATTTTACAAAAATAAAAAGTGCAGATTTCTGACTGAAATGTGGAGTTTGACCCTTTACATTTAGAGCCTGATGTGAAGCCTCTGCAGAGCTCTGCTGGACCAGGTTCTTCTGGGTTGGATTCTTTCTGGGGCGGGTTCTTCTGGTCGGGGTTCTGCTGGGGCGGGTTCTTCAGGTTCTTCTCTGGGCGGGTTCTTCTGGTCGGGGTTCTGCTGGACCAGGTTCTTCTGGTCGGGGTTCTGCTGGGGCGGGTTCTTCTGGTCGGGGTTCTTCTGGGGCGGGTTCTTCTGGGTTGGATTCTTCTGGGGCGGGTTCTTCTGGTCGGGGTTCTGCTGGGGCGGGTTCTTCTGGTCGGGGTTCTTCTGGGTTGGATTCTTCTGGGGCGGGTTCTTCTGGTCGGGGTTCTGCTGGGGCGGGTTCTTCTGTGTCACAGTCTGATGTGCCCCTTTAACCTGGATCATCACCGCGGCAGAGTGGTTAGCCCTGGGTTCATCCTTAAACATGCACAAGAATCCTCCAGCTGGGTACTCCTCACCCAGATCAGGTCAAATGCAGGTTTAACCCAGAGACACTGAAGGTTTCTGCAATATTCATCCAGTTTATGAATAAATAAACCAGGACCGAACCAGGACTAAACCGGGACCAAACCGGGACAGAACCGGGACCGAACCAGGACTAAACCGGGACCAAACCGGGACCGAACCAGGACTAAACCGGGACCGAACCAGGACTAAACTGGGACCGAACCGGGACCGAACCAGGACTAAACCGGGACCGAACCGGGACCGAACCAGGACTAAACTGGGACCGAACCGGGACCAAACTGGGACCGAACCAGGACTAAACTGGGACCGAACCGGGACCAAACTGGGACCGAACCGGGACCGAACCAGGTCTAAACCGGGACCGAACCAGGTCTAAACCGGGACTAAACCAGGACAAAACACTGAAGCATGAAGCTGGTCCTGTTCTCTCTGACGTTGGCGAGTTGGGGTAAAGTTCTTCTAATCCGTCAGATCCAGGTTCAGACGTTTGTTCGGGTTAAATGATCCATTTTAAAGGTTCTGGTCGTTTTAGGAGCAAAAAAACATTTAGAAAATAAATATCTCACAAATAAAATGACAAAAGCCCCAGTCGGAGCCTTTGGCAGGAGCTTTAAATATACATTTATTATTAAAAAAACACATAAAATACATTATACATTATATACATTTTCAGAGTTTACATTTTATTACAATTTTCATTTTCTTTGTGTTTTGGCTGAAACTTAAAATCTGCAAAATGAATTTTTTGTGTCTTTGTCCCATGTTTAATCAAAACATGGAGGTTGTAGATGTCCTCCATGTCTGAGTCATCTAGAGATCTCTCCTCGGCCCTGCTCAAACCCTCCTTACAGTCAGCTGTACGAGGCTCCGCCCACAAGCCTACATCACCCATGTACGAGGCTCCGCCCACAAGCCTACATCACCCATGTACGAGGCTCCGCCCACAAGCCTACATCACCCATCCTCCACACGACAATCCTCCATGAACAAGAACATGATAAATAATCTTTAACGCCCTGATCTCTTTTCTACATTTGAAGAGTTTTATTCCTGTTTTTTCTTCAGGTCTAAAATTATCCTCATCGCCTGAAACTGGATTAACACGTTTAGACTTTCACCATTTACACTTTTCCCGTTTAGATCAGAGGTGCTTAAAGTTTTTAACACTCGGGGGCGGGGCCAGGACATGTTTCTATGACATCACAGATTTCACCTGTGACAGACTCTTTGTACAAATGTTTTTCCAACAATTAAATCAACAGAAAAACTCAGATTCAGTTTTATCAAGTGTCAAAAGATCAACAGCTTTTAACGTTTAATCCTGGTTTAGTTTAAGTCTGGTTTGTTTAATCCTGGTTTAGTTTAGGTCTGGTTTGTTTAATCCTGGTTTAGTTTAAGTCTGGTTTGTTTAATCCTGGTTTAGTTTAGGTCTGGTTTGTTTAATCCTGGTTTAGTTTAGGTCTGGTTTGTTTAATCCTGGTTTAGTTTAGGTCTGGTTTGTTTAATCCTGGTTTAGTTTAAGTCTGGTTTGTTTAATCCTGGTTTAGTTTAGGTCTGGTTTGTTTAATCCTGGTTTAGTTTAGGTCTGGTTTGTTTAATCCTGGTTTAGTTTAAGTCTGGTTTGTTTAATCCTGGTTTAGTTTAAATCTGGTTTGTTTAATCCTGGTTTAGTTTAAATCTGGTTTGTTTAATCCTGGTTTAGTTTAAATCTGGTTTGTTTAATCCTGGTTTAGTTTAAATCTGGTTTGTTTAATCCTGGTTTAGTTTAGGTCTGGTTTAAATTCAGGCTGGTTTATGTTAAGTCTGGTTTAGATTAAGCTTGGTTTAGTTTAAACCTGAATTGTTTAATCCTGGTTTAGATTAAGCCTTGTTTAGATTAAGCCTTGTTTAGATTAAGTTTGGTGTAGTTTAAACCTAGTTTAGTTTAAGCCGTGTTTGTTTAATCCTGATTTAATTTGAGTCTGGTTTAGATTAATCCTGGTTTGTTTAGGCCTGGTTTAGTTTAAACTTGGTTTGTTTAAGCCTGGTTTAGTTTAATCCTGGTTTGTTTTAAGCCTGGTTTTGTTTAGGTCTGGTTTAAATTCAGGCTGGTTTAGATTAAGCCTTGTTTAGATTAAGTTTGGTGTAGTTTAAACCTGGTTTAGTTTAAGCCGTGTTTATTTAATCCTGATTTAATTTGAGTCTGGTTTAGATTAATGCTGTTTTTTTTTATCCTGGTTTGATTTGAGTTTGGTTTGTTTAATCCTGGTTAAATTTAAGTCTGGTTTAGTTTAAGGCTGGATTATTTAATCCTGATTTAATTTGAGTCTGGTTTGTTTAATCCTGGTTTAGTTTAACTCTGGTTTAGATTAAGCCTAGTTTAATTTAAGGCTGGTTTAGGTTAAGTCTGGTTTAGATTAAGCTTGGTTTAGTTTAAACCTGGATTGTTTAATCCCGGTTTAGTTTAAGTCTGGTTCAGTTTAAACCTGGTTTGTTTAATCCTGGTTTAGTTTGAGTCTGGTTTAGATTAAGCCTGGTTTACTTTAATCCCGGTTTAGTTTAAACCTGATTTGTTTAAGCTTGGTATGTTTAGGGCTGGTTTATTTAAGTCTGGTTTTGTTTAATCCAGGTTTGTTTTAAGATTAGTTTAGTTTAAGCCTGGTTTGTTTAAACCTGGTTTAGTTTAAGGCTGATTTTGTTTAAGCCTTGTTTGTTTAATCCTGAATTAATTTGAGTCTGGTTTAGATTAAACCTGGTTTGTTTAATCCTGGTTTAGTTTGTCTGATTTACATTAAGTCTGGTTTAGTTTAAGCCTGGTTTGTTTTATCCTGATTTGATTTGAGTCTAGTTTGTGTAATCCTGATTAAATTTAAGTCTGGTTTAGTTTAAGCCTGGTTTATTTAATCCTGATTTAATTTGAGTTTGGTTTGTTTAATCCCGGTTTAGTTTAAGTCTGGTTTAGATTAATCCTGGTCTGTTTAGGCCTGGTTTATTTAAGCCTGGTTTAGTTTAATGCTGGTTTGTTTTAAGCCTGGTTTTGTTTAATCCTGGTTTATTTAAGCCTGGTTTTGTTTAATCCTGGTTTGTTTAGGCCTGGTTTAGTTTAAACTTGGTTTGTTTAAGCCTGGTTTAGTTTAATCCTGGTTTGTTTAAGCCTGGTTTAGTTTAATCCTGGTTTGTTTTAAGCCTGGTTTAGTTTAATCCTGGTTTGTTTTAAGCCTGGTTTAGTTTAATCCTCGTTTGTTTAAACCTGGTTTAGTTTAATCCTGGTTTGTTTAAACCTGGTTTAGTTTAATCCTGGTTTGTTTAAGCCTGGTTTAGTTTAATCCTGGTTTGTTTAAACCTGGTTTAGTTTAATCCTGGTTTGTTTTAAGCCTGGTTTAGTTTAATCCTGGTTTGTTTTAAGCCTGGTTTAGTTTAATCCTGGTTTGTTTAAACCTGGTTTAGTTTAATCCTGGTTTGTTTAAACCTGGTTTAGTTTAATCCTGGTTTGTTTAAACCTGGTTTAGTTTAATCCTGGTTTGTTTAAACCTGGTTTTGTTTAATCCTGGTTTGTTTAAACCTGGTTTAGTTTAATCCTGGTTTGTTTAAACCTGGTTTAGTTTAATCCTGGTTTGTTTAAGCCTGGTTTAGTTTAATCCTGGTTTGTTTAAACCTGGTTTAGTTTAATCCTGGTTTGTTTAAACCTGGTTTAGGTTAATCCTGGTTTGTTTAAACCTGGTTTAGTTTAGACTTGCTCCATGTTGGTTTATAAAGCCTCACTCGTCCTGATCCAGAACAAACGTTTTAAACAATAAAAACCTGGTTCAAAGGTTCAGCTGAGTCTGACACGATGAGAAATAATCCACAGATCAGAACGACTCTCCACAGACCTGACTCTCCTCAGGCCCAGAACCAGATTTAAAAAATAAAAACAACACTTTTTTGTTTTTTTAATTGAAATTAACTAAAATCTTTTTTTAAAAGATTTGATTTTTAAAGATTTTCTTTTCATCTGCAGAGTTTATGTTCTGTGACGCCGCCGCCACCACCACCACCACCTCCACCACCTCCACCACCACCACCTCCACCACCTCCACCACCACCACCAACACCACCACCACCTCCACCACCACCTCCACCACCACCACCTCCACCACCACCACCACCACCTCCACCACCACCACCACCACCTCCACCACCACCACCTCCACCACCACCACCACCACCTCCACCACCACCACCTCCACCACCACCACCACCACCTCCACCACCACCACCTCCACCACCACCACCACCACCTCCACCACCACCACCACCACCACCACCACCTCCACCTCCACCACCACCACCACCACCACCACCACCACCACCACCACCACCACCACCACCACCACCACCACCACCACCACCTCCACCACCACCACCTCCACCTCCACCACCACCACCACACCACCACCACCTCCACCACCACTACCACCTCCACCACCACCACCTCCACCACCACCACACCACCACCACCACCACCACCACCACCACCACCACCTCCACCTCCACCACCGCTACCACGGCCTTGAGCCTCAAAAGATCCACAAATGTTCCACAGTTTTTCTCTGACGTGAAACGAGATTTTAACAAAACACAGAACATCCTTCACACGGGGAGGGCATCTGACACAATCTGACCCACGGGGAGGGCATCTGACTCAATCTGACCCACGGGGAGGGCATCTGACACAATCTGACACACGGGGAGGGCATCTGACACAATCTGACACACGGGGAGGGCATCTGACTCAATCTGACACACGGGGAGGGGGAGGGGGGGGAGGCCATGTGACGGGGGAGGGTGGGAGGGCATCTGACTCACAGATACATTTTTCATCCTGGGAGAAGAAATCTTAAAATGGGATGAAATTATGAGAGAGAAGGAGAGAAGAGAAGGAGAGAAGGAGGGAGAGGAGGAGGGAGAGGAGGAGGAGGGAGAGGAGAGTCACTCGCTCAGTCGTGTTGCTATGCATTTGGAGAGAGAGACGGGTGAGGAGGAGGGAGGGAGAGGGGGAGGCTTCATCTGCAGTGCTGTGTGCAAAGAGGGAGGAGTGAGGAAACAAGGAGAGAGGAGACGAGGAGAGAGGAACCAAGGAGAGAGGAAACAAGGAGAGAGGAGACGAGGAGAGAGGAAACAAGGAGAGAGGAGACGAGGAGAGAGGAACCAAGGAGAGAGGAAACAAGGAGAGAGGAGACGAGGAGAGAGGAAACAAGGAGAGAGGAAACAAGGAGAGAGGAAACAAGGAGAGAGGAGACGAGGAGTGAGGAAACGAGGAGAGAGGAGTGAGGAAACGAGGAGAGAGGAGACGAGGAGTGAGGAAACGAGGAGTGAGGAAACGAGGAGAGAGGAGACGAGGAGTGAGGAAATGAGGAGAGAGGAGACGAGGAGTGAGGAGACGAGGAGAGAGGAGACGAGGAGTGAGGAAACGAGGAGAGAGGAGACGAGGAGTGAGGAAACGAGGAAAGAGGAGATGAGGAGTGAGGAAACGAGGAGAGAGGAGACGAGGAGTGAGGAAACAAGGAGAGAGAAGACGAGGAAACAAGGAGAGGAAATGAGGAAACAAGGAAAGAGGAGGCGAAGAGTGAGGAAACGAGGTGAGAGGAAACAAGAAGTGAGGAAACAAGGATAGAGGAGACAAGGAGAGAGGAAACAAGGATAGAGGAGACAAGGAGAGAGGAAATAAGGATATAGGAGACAAGCCTAGGAGCGAGGGAGGGTGAAATAACAGGGGGAGAGAGGGAGGGAACAAGGTCTGAGGAGAGAAAGAGGATTGTGAGAGGAGGAGGGGGGGTGGGGGGGGGGGGCAGACAAAGAGCTTTGGGTGAGAGAGGGAGGAGGAGGAGGAGGAGGAGGAGGAGGAGGGAGAGTGACGAAAGGAGAGAGAAAAAACAAGGAGAGAGGAAGAGGGGGAGGGAGGGAACACAAGGTCTGAGGAGAGAATGAGAGCAGAAGGGAGGGAGGGAGGGAGGGAGAGGGGGAGGGGGTGTAATACAGTTTGGGTGAGGACGAGGAGGAGGAGGAGTGAGAGAGGGGGAGGGGAGGAGGAGAGATAACACAAGGTCTGAGGAGAGAAAGCGGAGAGGAGGGAGAGAGCGGGGGAGAGGAGTGAAAAATAAGAAGAGAGATGAGACGGAGGAGGGAGGGATGAGGGGGAGGAGGAGGGAGGAGAGGGGAAGGAAGGAAGGGGGTGAGGTAGAGAGGGAGGGCGAGAGAGAGAGATAACACAAGGTCTGAGGAAAGAAAGAGGAGAAGAGGGAGGGAGCGGGGAGAGGAGGGAAAATAAGAAGAGATGAGATGGAGGAGGAGTGAGAGAGGGGGAGGGGAGGAGGAGGATTGAGAGAGGGGGAGGGGAGGAGGGGAGAGATAACACAAGGTCTGTGGAGAGAAAGAGGAGAGGAGGGAGGGAGCGAGGAGAGACTGAGAGCAGGAGACAGGAAGAGAGGGGGGGGAGAGGCAGAGAGGGAGGGGGAGAGAGAGGAGGGGAGGGGGAGAGGGAAGAGAGGGAGGGGGAGAGAGAGGAGGGGAGGGGGAGAGGAAGAGAGGGAGGGGGAGGAGCACAGAGTCAGAGAGAGGAAAGAGAGGGAGGAGGGAGGGACAGAAATAGAGGAGGGCGCGTAATGCGTTTGGGTGAGGGAGGGGGAGAGAGCGGGCGAGCTGTTAGAGAGGGGGAGGGGAGGAGGAGGAGGGGAAGAAGAACACAAGAAGGTCTGAGGAGAGAAAGAGGAGAGGAGCGAGGGAGGGACAGAAATAGAGGGTGGGAGCGTAATGCGCCTCAGAGAGAGGAGAGAGAGAAGCTGTTATAAAGAGAAGGAGGGAGGGAGAGAGAGAGAGAAAGAGAGGGAGGGGGAGAGCTGTTAGAAAAGGGAGGAGGGGGGAGAGAGGGAGTGAAAAACAGAAAGGAAAACTGGAGAGGGGGAGGAGAGGGAGAGTCAAGCGGTTTTAAAGAGGGAGGGGGAGTGAGAGGAGTGAGGGAGGGAGGGAAAGAGGACAGAGAGAGAGGGAGGGGGAGAGAAAAACGTGAGAAACAAGACCGGAGAGGGGGAGGGGAGAGAGAGACAAGGGCAGTTTGAAAGAAGGGAGAGAGGAGGAGGGAGAGAAGACGGAGAGAGGTGAAAAACAAGAGACAGCAAGAGCGAAAAGGGAGGGGAGAGAGAGAGGGAGGGAGGGAGGTTGTGAGAAGAGCGAGAGAGGGAGGGAGGAGGGAAGGTGGAAAAACAAGAGACAGAAAGAGGACAGGAGAGGGGGAGGGGAGAGAGAGGCAAGCTGCTACAGAGGGAGAGAAGAGGGAGGTGGAGGGAAGAGCGAGAGAGAGAAGACAAGGAGAGAGAGAAAGAGAGAGAGGGGGAGGGGAGAGAGGCAAACTGCTCCAGAGGAGAGAGAGAGGGAGAGGAGGAGGAGAGAGAGAGAGCGCCTCCTGCAGAAGGAGGAGCAGCAACGCCCTTTGACCCTGAAAAGATCCTGAAATATTCAAAGATTTAATCTGAATCTAAACCCGAGAAAAGTCCCGGTTTAGACCCGGTTTAGACCCGGTTTAGACCCGGTTTAGACCCGGTTTAGACCCGGTTTAGTCCCGGTTTAGTCCTGGTTTAGTCCTGGTTTAGTCCCGGTTTAGACCCCGTTTAGTCCCGGTTTAGACCCGGTTTAGTCCTGGTTTAGACCTGGTTTAGTCCTGGTTTAGTCCCGGTTTAGACCTGGTTTAGTCCTGGTTCAGTCCTGGTTTAGTCCTGGTTTAGTCCCGGTTTAGACCTGGTTTAGTCCTGGTTTAGTCCCGGTTTAGACCCGGTTTAGTCCTGGTTTAGTCCTGGTTTAGACCCGGTTTAGTCCCGGTTTAGTCCTGGTTTAGTCCTGGTTCAGTCCTGGTTTAGACCTGGTTTAGTCCTGGTTTAGACCTGGTTTAGTCCTGGTTTAGTCCCGGTTTAGACCTGGTTTAGTCCTGGTTTAGTCCTGGTTTAGTCCTGGTTTAATCCTGGTTTAGTCCTGGGTTAGTCCTGGGTTAGTCCTGGGTTAGTCCTGGGTTAGTCCTGGTTTAGTCCTGGTTTAGACCTGGTTTAGACCTGGTTTAGACCTGGTTTAGTCCTGGTTTAGACCCGGTTTAGTCCTGGTTTAGACCCGGGTTTAGTCCTGTTTAGTCCTGGTTTTAGTCCTGGTTTAGACCCGGTTTAGTCCTGGTTTAGACCTGGTTTAGACCCGGTTTTAGACGGTCCTGGTTTAGTCCTGGTTTTAGTCCTGGTTTAGACCCTGGTTTAGTCCTGTTTTAGACCCGGTTTAGTCCTGGTTTAGGTCCTGGTTTTAGTCCTGGTTTAGTCCCTGGTTTAGTCCCTGGTTTAGTCCTGGTTTAATCCCGGTTTAGTCCTGGTTTAGACCCGGTTTAGTCCTGGTTTAGACCCGGTTTAGACCTGGTTTAGTCCTGGTTCAGTCCTGGTTTAGTCCTGGTTTAGTCCCGGTTTAGTCCTGGTTTAGTCCTGGTTTAATCCCAGTTTAGTCCTGGTTTAGACCTGGTTCAGTCCTGGTTTAGACCTGGTTTAGACCTGGTTTAGATCTGGTTTAGACCTGGTTTAGACCTGGTTTAGACCTGGTTTAGTCCTGGTTTAGACCTGGTTTAGACCTGGTTTAGTCCTGGTTTAGACCTGGTTTAGACCTGGTTTAGTCCTGGTTTAGACCTGGTTTAGACCTGGTTTAGACCTGGTTTAGACCTGGTTCAGTCCTGGTTTAGACCTGGTTTAGACCTGGTTTAGACCTGGTTTAGTCCTGGTTTAGACCTGGTTTAGACCTGGTTTCGTCCTGGTTTAGACCTGGTTTAGTCCTAGTTTAGACCTGGTTTAGACCTGGTTTAGACCTGGTTTAGACCTGGTTTAATCCCGGTTTAGTCCTGGTATAGACCTGGTTTAGTCCTGGTTTAGACCTGGTTTAGACCTGGTTTAGTCCTGGTATAGACCTGGTTTAGTCCCGGTTTAGTCCTGGTTTAGTCCTGGTTTAATCCCAGTTTAGTCCTGGTTTAGACCTGGTTTAGACCTGGTTTAGACCTGGTTCAGTCCTGGTTTAGACCTGGTTTAGACCTGGTTTAGATCTGGTTTAGACCTGGTTTAGACCTGGTTTAGTTCCCTGGTTTAGGTCCTGGTTTAGACCTGGTTTAGATCTGTGTTTAGTCCTGGTTTAGACCTGGTTTAGACCTGGTTTAATCCTGGTTTAGACCTGGTTTAGACCTGGTTTAGTCCTGGTTTAGACCTGGTTTAGACCTGGTTTAGGTCCTGGTTTAGACCTGGTTTAGACCTGGTTTAGACCTGGTTTTAGTCCCTGGTTTAGACCTGGTTTTAGACCCTGGTTTAGTCCTGGTTTAGACCTGGTTTAGACCTGGTTTAGACCTGGTTTAGACCTGGTTTAGACCTGGTTTAGTTTTAGACCTGGTTTAGGTCCTGGTTTAGTCCTGGTTTAGACCTGGTTTAGTCCTGGTTTAGGACTGGTTTAGTCCCTGGACCTGGTTTAGTCTGGTTTAGACCTGGTTTAGACCTGGTTTAGTCCCGGTTGGTTTAGACCTGGTTTAGACCTGGTTTAGACCTGGTTTCAGTTTTAGACCTGGTTTAGTCCTGGTTTAGTCCTGGTTTAGACCTGGTTTAGACCAGTCAGTTCCTGGTTTTTAGTCCCTGTTTAGTCCTGGTTTAGACCTGGTTCAGTTCTACATTGTGTCAGATGCCCTTCCACGTGGTGCAGATCTGTAAATACTCGAGTATCAGGTCATCTGACGGACGGGGGGGGGGGGGGGGGGGGGGGGGGGGGGGGGGGGGGGGGGTGAAGGAGAGACACAAAAGAGAGAGATAAGACGAGAGGAGGATAAAGTGTGACAGAAGGAAGAGAGGGAGGGATTAGGAGAGGAAGGGAGCGGGAGAGGGGAGGGGCGAGCGAGGGGGATCTGCGAGTGGGGGAGGAGAGAGAGAGGAGGGGGGGAGGAGGGGAGCGGTTGACACAAAAGAGGAAAAGAGGGGGGGGCGAGAGAGGAGGACAAAGTGTGTGTGTGACAGAAGGAAAGAGAGAGACAGATAAGACAATGGAGAGAAGAGGAGAAGGAGGAGGGGCAGAAAGATGAGAGGGAAAGGAGGGGAGAGGAGAGGAAGGAGAGGAGGGAGAGGAGAGGAGGGAGAGGAAGTAGAGGAGAGGAGGGAGAGGAAGGAGAGGAAGGGAGAGGAAGGAGAGGAGGAGAGGAGAGAGGAGAGAGGGAGAGGAGAGGAGGGAGAGGAAGGAGAGGAAGGAGAAGAGGGAGAGGAGAGGAAGGAGAGGGAGGAGGGAGAGGAGGGAGAGGAGAGGAAGGAGAGGGAGGAGGGAGAGGAGGGAGAGGAAAGGAAGGAGATGAAAGGGTAGGAGGGAGGAGAGGAGAGGAGAGGAGGGAGAGGAGGGAGAGGAGAGGAGGGAGGGAGAGAGGAGAGGAAGGTAGGACACAGAAGGGAGGGATAAGAGACAGAGAGAGGAGAGAGAGAGGGATAAAACACTGGTGGAAAGAGGAGTGTAGTGTGTGAGACACAGACACAGCGCCACCTGCAGGTGGAGCAGGAACAGAACCTGATGACGTCAGTGTCACAAAAACAAACAGTTCATCCTGAGCAAAAGGACGAGAAGAAAGAAGAAAAGAACAGAACAGAAAAGACAAAGAAAAGAAAAAGAAAAGACAAAGAAAAGAAAAAGAAAAGAAAAAGAAAAGAAAAAGAAAAGAAAAAGAAAGAAGAAAAGAACAGAACAGAAAAGACAAAGAAAAGAAAAAGAAAAGACAAAGAAAAGAAAAAGAAAAGAAAAAGAAAAGAAAAAGAAAGAAGAAAAGAACAGAACAGAAAAGACAAAGAAAAGAAAAGAAAAAGAAAAGAAAAAGAAAGAAGAAAAGAACAGAACAGAAAAGAAAAAGAAAAGAAAAGAAAAGAAAGAAAAGAAAAAAAAAAGAAAAAAAAGAAAAAGAAAAGAAAAAAAAGACAAGAAAGAAAGAAAAGAAAAGAAAAGAAGAAAAAGAAAGAGAAAAAAGAAAAGAAAAGAAAGAAAAGAAAAGAAAAAGAAAAAGAAAAGAAAAAGAAAAGAAAGAAGAAAAGAACAGAACAGAAAAGAAAAAGAAAAGAAAAAGAAAATAAAAAGAAAAGAAAAAGAAAAGAAAAAGAAAAGAAAAGACAAAGAAAATAAAAGAAAAGAAAAAGAAAAGAAAAGAAAGAAGAAAAGAAAAAGGAAAAGGAATCTGGTCTTCATGTTTGTGATCTGGTCTTCGTGTGTGTGATCTGGTCTTCATGTGTGTGATCTGGTCTTCGTGTGTGTGATCTGGTCTTCGTGTGTGTGATCTGGTCTTCGTGTGTGTGATCTGGTCATTATGTGTGTGATCTGGTCTTCATGTGTGTGATCTGGTCTTCGTGTGTGTGATCTGGTCTTCATGTGTGTGATCTGGTCTTTATGTGTGCGATCTGGTCTTCGTGTGTGTGATCTGGTCTTCATGTGTGTGCTCTGGTCTTTATGTGTGTGATCTGGTCTTCGTGTGTGTGATCTGGTCTTTGTGTGTGATCTGGTCTTCATGTGTGTGATCTGGTCTTCATGTGTGTGATCTGGTCTTCGTGTGTGATCTGGTCTTCGTGTGTGTGATCTGGTCTTCATGTGTGTGATCTGGTCATTATGTGTGCGATCTGGTCTTCGTGTGTGTGATCTGGTCTTCATGTGTGTGATCTGGTCTTTATGTATGTGATCTGGTCTTCATGTGTGTGATCTGGTCATCATGTGTTATCTGGTCTTCGTGTGTGTGATCTGGTCTTCTTGTGTGTGATCTGGTCTTCGTGTGTGTGATCTGGTCTTCATGTGTGTGATCTGGTCTTCGTGTGTGTGATCTGGTCTTCATGTGTGTGATCTGGTCTTCGTGTGTGTGATCTGGTCATTATGTGTGTGATCTGGGTCTTGTGTGTGTGATCTGGTCTTCGTGTGTGTGATCTGGTCTTCATGTGTGTGATCTGGTCTTCATGTGTGTGATCTGGTCTTTATGTGTGCGATCTGGTCTTCGTGTGTGTGATCTGGTCTTCATGTGTGTGCTCTGGTCTTTATGTGTGTGATCTGGTCTTCATGTGTGTGTGATCTGGTCATTATGTGTTATCTGGTCTTCATGTGTGTGATCTGGTCTTCGTGTGTGTGATCTGGTCTTCATGTGTGTGATCTGGTCTTTATGTGTGTGATCTGGTCTTCATGTGTGTGATCTGGCCTTTGTGTGTGTGATCTGGTCTTCATGAGTGTGATCTGGTCTTCGTGTGTGTGATCAGGTCTTCATGTGTGTGATCTGGTCTTCCTGTGTGTGATCTGGTCTTTATGTGTGCGATCTGGTCTTCGTGTGTGTGATCTGGTCTTCATGTGTGTGATCTGGTCTTTATGTGTGTGATCTGGTCTTTATGTGTGCGATCTGGTCTTCGTGTGTGTGATCTGGTCTTCATGTGTGTGATCTGGTCTTTATGTGTGTGATCTGGTCTTTATGTGTGCGATCTGGTCTTCGTGTGTGTGATCTGGTCTTCCTGTGTGTGATCTGGTCTTTATGTGTGCGATCTGGTCTTCGTGTGTGTGATCTGGTCTTCATGTGTGTGATCTGGTCTTCGTGTGTGTGATCTGCTCTTCGTGTGTGTGATCTGGTCTTCATGTGTGTGATCTGGTCTTCGTGTGTGTGATCTGGTCTTCATGTGTGTGATCTGGTCTTCGTGTGTGTGATCTGGTCTTCGTGTGTGTGATCTGGTCTTCATGTGTGTGATCTGGTCTTCATTGTGGTGTGTGATCTGGTCTTTATGTGTGTGATCTGGTCTTTATGTGTGTGATCTGGTCTTCGTGTGTGATGTGGATCTGGTCTTCATGTGTGTGATCTGGTCTTCATGTGTGTGATCTGGTCTTCATGTGTGTGATCTGGTCTTCATGTGTGTGATCTGGTCTTCATGTGTGTGATCTGGTCTTGTGTGTGATCTGGTCTTCATGTGTGTGTGATCTGGTCTTCGTGTGTGGATCTGGTCTTCATGTGTGTGATCTTCTGTGTGTGTGATCTGGTCTTCATGTGTGTGATGGTCTTCGTGTGTGTGATCTGGTCTTCGTGTGTGTGATCTGGTCTTTCATGTGTGTGATCTGGTCTTCATGTGTGTGATCTGGTCTTTATGTGTGCGATCTGGTCTTCGTGTGTGTGATCTGGTCTTCATGTGTGTGATCTGGTCTTTATGTGTGTGATCTGGTCTTCATGTGTGTGATCTGGTCATTATGTGTTATCTGGTCTTCATGTGTGTGATCTGGTCTTCGTGTGTGTGATCTGGTCTTCATGTGTGTGATCTGGTCTTTATGTGTGTGATCTGGTCTTCATGTGTGTGATCTGGTCTTTGTGTGTGTGATCTGGTCTTCATGTGTGTGATCTGGTCTTCGTGTGTGTGATCTGGTCTTTATGTGTGTGATCTGGTCTTCATGTGTGTGATCTGGTCATTATGTGTTATCTGGTCTTCATGTGTGTGATCTGGTCTTCGTGTGTGTGATCTGGTGTTCATGTGTGTGATCTGGTCTTTATGTGTGTGATCTGGTCTTCATGTGTGTGATCTGGTCTTTGTGTGTGTTATCTGGTCTTCATGTGTGTGATCTTATCTTCGTGTGTGTGATCTGGTCTTCGTGTGTGTGATCTGGTCTTCATGTGTGTGATCTCTTTCATTATGTGTGTGATCTGGTCTTCATGTGTGTGATCTGGTCTTTTTGTGTGTGATCTGGTCTTCGTGTGTGTGATCTGGTCTTCATGTGTGTGATCTGGTCTTTATGTGTGTGATCTGGTCTTCGTGTGTGTGATCTGGTCTTCATGTGTGTGATCTGGTCTTTATGTGTGTGATCTGGTCTTCGTGTGTGTGATCTGGTCTTCGTGTGTGTGATCTGGTCTTCGTGTGTGTGATCTGGTCTTTGTGTGTGTGATCTGGGTCTTCGTGTGTGTGATCTGGTCTTCGTGTGTGTGTGATCTGTCTCTTCATGTGTGTGTGATCTGGTGTTTCGTGTGTGTGTGATCTGGTCTTGTGTGTGTGTGTGATCTGGTCTTTCTGGTCTTTGTGTGTGTGATCTGGTCTTCGTGTGTGTGATCTGGTCTTCATGTGTGTGATCTGGTCTTCATGTGTGTGATCTGGTCTTCGTGTGTGTGATCTGGTCTTCATGTGTGTGATCTGGTCTTTATGTGTGTGATCTGGTCTTTATGTGTGTGATCTGGTCTTCGTGTGTGTGATCTGGTCTTCGCGTGTGTGATCTGGTCTTTATGTGTGTGATCTGGTCTTCATGTGTGTGTGATCTGGTCTTTATTTGTGTGATCTGGTCTTTATGTGTGTGATCTGGTCTTCGTGTGTGTGATCTGGTCTTCATGTGTGTGATCTGGTCTTTATATGTGTGATCTGGTCTTCATGTGTGTGATCTGGTCTTCATGTGTGTGATCTGGTCTTTATATGTGTGATCTGGTCTTCATGTGTGTGATCTGGTCTTCATGTGTGTGATCTGGTTATTATGTGTGTGATCTGGTCTTCGTATGTGTGATCTGGTCTTCATGTGTGTGATCTGGTCTTCGTGTGTGTGATCTGGTGTTTATATGTGTGATCTGCTCGTCGTGTGTGATCTGGTCTTCATGTGTGTGATCTGGTCTTCATGTGTGTGTGATCTGGTCTTCATGTGTGTGTGATCTGGTCTTCATGTGTGTGATCTGGTCTTCATGTGTGTGATCTGGTCTTCATGTGTGTGTGATCTGGTCTTCATGTGTGTGATCTGGTCTTCATGTGTGTGATCTGGTCTTCATGTGTGTGATCTGGTCTTCATGTGTGTGTACACTTAGTGTGATGTGATCAGTAAAGAGAACTGTCCCTTTAAGAGACTTTAGTTTAATCAGAGGTGAACTGGACCAAATTGGACCGAACTGTGTCACGAGTTTAGAGTCTAGAGTGTGTTGTAGTGTGTTGTAGAGTGTTGTAGAGTGTGTTGTAGTGTGTTGTAGAGTGTGTTGTAGTGTGTTGTAGAGTGTTGTAGAGTGTGTTGTAGAGTGTG
>JAIEZT010000025.1:445000-447376 GCA_019594935.1 Periophthalmus modestus
AACAGAGTCAGGATTTAAACAGAGTCAGGATTAAACAGAGTCAGGATTAAACAGAGTCAGGATTAAACAGAGTCAGGATTAAAACAGAGTCAGATTAAACAGAGTAAATTAAACAGAGTCAGGATTAAACAGAGTCAGGGGTTAAACAGAGTCAGGATTAAACAGAGTCAGGATTAAACAGAGTCAGGATTAAACAGAGTCAGATTAAACAGAGTCAGGATTAAACAGAGTCAGGATTAAACAGAGTCAGGATTAAATTTAAACAGAGTCAGGATTAAACAGAGTCAGGATTAAACAGAGTCAGGATTAAAACAGAGTCAGGATTAAACAGAGTCAGGATTAAAACAGAGTCAGGATTAAACAGAGTCAGGGATTAAACAGAGTCAGGATTTTAAACAGAGTCAGGATTAAACAGAGTCAGGGGGTTAAACAGAGTCAGGATTAAACAGAGTCAGGGGATTAAACAGAGTCAGGATTAAACAGAGTCGGGGTTAAACAGAGTCAGGATTAAACAGAGTCAGGATTAAACAGAGTCAGGATTAAACAGAGTCAGGGTTAAACAGAGTCAGGATTAAACAGAGTCAGAGTCAGGATTAAACAGAGTCAGGATTAAACAGAGTCAGGGTTAAACAGAGTCAGGATTAAACAGAGTCAGGATTAAACAGAGTCAGGGTTAAACAGTCAGGATTAAACAGAGTCAGGATTAAACAGAGTCAGGGTTAAACAGAGTCAGGATTAAACAGAGTCAGAGTTAAACAGAGTCAGGATTAAACAGAGTCAGGATTAAACAGAGTCAGGATTAAACAGAGTCAGGATTAAACAGAGTCAGGATTAAACAGAGTCAGGATTAAACAGAGTCAGGATTAAACAGAGTCAGGATTAAACAGAGTCAGGATTAAACAGAGTCAGGGTTAAACAGAGTCAGGATTAAACAGAGTCAGGATTAAACAGAGTCAGGATTAAACAGAGTCAGGATTAAACAGAGTCAGGATTAAACAGAGTCAGGATTAAACAGAGTCAGGGTTTAAACAACAGAGTCAGGATTAAAACAGAGTCAGAGTCAGGATTAAACAGAGTCAGGGATTAAACAGAGTCAGGATTAAACAGAGTCAGGATTAAACAGAGTCAGGATTAAACAGAGTCAGGTTAAACAGAGTCAGGATAAACAGAGATTAAACAGAGTCAGGATTAAACAGAGTTCAGGATTAAACAGAGTCAGGATTAAACAGAGTCAGGATTAAACAGAGTCAGGATTAAACAGAGTCAGGATTAAACAGAGTCAGATTAAACAGAGTCAGGATTAAACAGAGTCAGGATTAACAGAGTCAGGGTTAAACAGAGTCAGGATTTAAACAGAGTCAGGATTAAACAGAGTCAGGATTAAACAGAGTCAGGATTAAAACAGAGTCAGGATTAAACAGAGTCAGGATTAAACAGAGTCAGGATTAAACAGAGTCAGGATTAAACAGAGTCAGGATTAAACAGAGTCAGGATTAAACAGAGTCAGGATTAAACAGAGTCAGAGGGATTAAACAGAGTCAGGATTAAACAGATTAAAGTCAGGATTAAACAGAGTCAGGGATTAAACAGAGTCAGGATTAAACAGAGTCAGGATTAAACAGAGTCAGGATTAAACAGAGTCAGGGTTAAACAGAGTCAGGATTAAACAGAGAGTCAGGATGATTAAACAGAGTCAGGGTTTAAGGATTAAACAGAGTCAGGATTAAACAGAGTCAGGGTTAAACAGAGTCAGGATTAAACAGAGTCAGATTAAACAGAGTTAAACAGAGTCAGGATTAAAACAGAGTCAGGGTTAAACAGAGTCAGGGGAGTCAGGATTAAACAGAGTCAGATTAAACAGAGTCAGGATTAAACAGAGTCAGGGTTAAACAGAGTCAGGATTAAACAGAGTCAGGGGTAAACAAACAGAGTCAGGATTAAACAGAGTCAGGATTAAAACAGAGTCAGGATTAAACAGAGTCAGGTTTAAACAGAGTCAGGATTAAACAGAGTCAGGATAAACAGAGTCAGGATTCAGGAAACAGAGTCAGGATTAAACAGAGTCAGGATTAAACAGAGTCAGGGTTAAACAGAGTCAGGTTAAACAGAGTCAGGAGAGTCAGGATTAAACAGAGTCAGGATTAAACAGAGTCAGGATTAAACAGAGTCAGGATTAAACAGAGTCAGGATTAAACAGAGTCAGGATTAAACAGAGTCCAGGATAAAAACAGAACAGAGTCAGGATTAAACAGAGTCAGGATTAAACAGAGTCAGGATTAAACAGAGTCAGGATTAAACAGAGTCAGGATTAAACAGAGTCAGGATTAAACAGAGTCAGGATTAAACAGAGTCAGGGATTAAACAGAGTCAGGATTA
>JAIEZT010000025.1:447476-449976 GCA_019594935.1 Periophthalmus modestus
TACCTCTTGTACCTGTGTGTGTACCTCTTGTACCTGTGTGTACCTGTTGTACCTGTGTGTACCTGTTGTACCTGTGTACTGTTGTACTGTTGTACCTGTGTGTACCTCTTGTACTGTGTGTACCTGTGTACCTGTGTGTACCTGTGTACCTGTGTGTACCTGTTGTACCTGTGTGTACCTCTTGTACCTGTGTGTACCTGTGTGTACCTCTTGTACCTGTGTGTACCTCTTGTACCTGTGTGTACCTGTGTGTACCTCTTGTACCTGTGTGTACCTGTTGTACCTGTGTGTACCTCTTGTACATGTGTGTACCTGTGTGTACCTGTGTGTACCTGTTGTACCTGTGTGTACCTCTTGTACATGTGTGTACCTGTGTGTACCTGTGTGTACCTGTGTGTACCTGTTGTACCTGTGTGTACCTCTTGTACATGTGTGTACCTGTGTGTACCTGTGTGTACCTGTTGTACCTGTGTGTACCTCTTGTACATGTGTGTACCTGTGTGTACCTGTTGTACCTGTGTGTACCTCTTGTACCTGTGTGTACCTGTGTGTACCTCTTGTACCTGTGTGTACCTGTGTGTACCTCTTGTACCTGTGTGTACCTCTTGTACATGTGTGTACCTGTGTGTACCTCTTGTACCTGTGTGTACCTGTGTGTACCTCTTGTACATGTGTGTACCTGTGTGTACCTGTTGTACCTGTGTGTACCTCTTGTACTTGTGGGGACTCACACTGTGGAGACTTGTCTCATTTGGGACAAACGTCTGGTCCATGATTTAAATCTTGCAGAAGTTTGTTCTTCTCTAAACTGTGTCACAAACAGAAGTACGGCAACAGAGAAGTGACAAAAACACAAACTCAAAACATGTCACACAAACAGCAGATCTGACGTTCAGAGCCTTAAACAGACGGCTCCTCTGCAGACGGCTCCTCTGCAGGCGGCTCCTCTGCAGACGGCTCCTCTGCAGGCGGCTCCTCTGCAGACGGCTCCTCTGCAGGCGGCTCCTCTGCAGACGGCTCCTCTGCAGACGGCTCCTCTGCAGGCGGCTCCTCTGCAGGGCGGCTCCTCTGCAGAGGCGGCTCCTCTGCAGGCGGGGCTTCCTCTGCAGGCGGCTCCTCTGCAGACGGCTCTCTGCAGGCGGCTCCTCTGCAGGCGGCTCCTCTGCAGGCGGCTCCTCTGCAGGCGGCTCCTCTGCGGCTCCTCTGCAGACGGCTCCTCTGCAGACGGCTCCTCTGCAGACGGCTCCTCTGCAGACGTTTTTACACAGAAACTGAACTAGAGCCAGACTCGATGGAGCCGGAAGTTTTAGCATTTATATAAACAGTGTATGCTAGCAGGTTAGCTCTGTGCATTTATATACACAGTGTATGCTAGCAGGTTAGCTCTGTGCATTTATATACACAGTGTATGCTAGCAGGTTAGCTCTGTGCATTTATATACACAGTGTATGCTAGCAGGTTAGCTCTGTGCATTTATATACACAGTGTATGCTAGCAGGTTAGCTCTGTGCATTTATATACACAGTGTATGCTAGCAGGTTAGCTCTGTGCATTTATATACTCAGTCTGGTGTAAACCCAGGATCACTCACATCTGCATAAAACCTGTTTCTATTTTCAGAGCGTCTCTTGAGTTTATTTTCAGCCTGTTCAGATCTAAAAATATCTGCGTCTCGTCCTGAGCCGTTTGTTTTGTGTTTGTTGGTTTCGTGTTTGTTGGTTTTGAAGTGGATTTCAGTTTCAGAGTGCGTCGCTCTGATTGGTCAGTCTTCTTCCTGTGAGCGTGCGTCGCTCTGATTGGTCAGTCTTCTTCCTGTGAGCGTGCGTCGCTCTGATTGGTCAGTCTTCTTCCTGTGAGCGTGCGTCGCTCTGATTGGTCAGTCTTCTTCCTGTGAGTGTGCGTCGCTCTGATTGGTCAGTCTTCTTCCTCTGATTGGTCTTTATGTTTTAAAACAACAGTAAATGTGATGTTCAGAAAAGACTTGTGACTCGTCACTCTCCTCATGCACAATCTTTTTTTTTTCAAGTCTATATAAAAAGTGTGAACATAAAGTGTGTCAAGTCTGAACATAGTGTGTCGAGTGTGAACATAGAGTGTGAACATAGAGTTTGAACATAGACTGTGAACATAGAGTTTGAACATAGAGTTTGAACATAGAGTTTGAACATAGAGTTTTGAACATAGAGTTTGAAACATAGAGTGTGAACATAGAGTGAACATAGAGTTTGAACATAGAGTTTGAACATAGAGTTGAACATGAACACATAGAGTGTGAACATAGAGTTTGAACATAGAGTGTTGAACATAGAGTTTGAAACATAGAGTGTGAACATAGAGTGTGAACATAGAGTTTGAACATAGAGTTTGAACATAGAGTGAACATAGAGTTTGAAACATAGAGAGTTGAACAGAACATAGAGTTTATAGAGTTTGAACATAGTTTGAACATAGAGTTTGAACATAGAGTTTGAACATAGAGTTTGAACATAGAGTGTGAACA
>JAIEZT010000025.1:457476-472476 GCA_019594935.1 Periophthalmus modestus
GCTCGATCAGGTGTGTGTACGGGGCTCGATCAGGTGTGTGTCAGGGGCTTGATCAGGTGTGTGTAAGAACCTCGATCAGGTGTGTGTACGGGGCTCGATCAGTGTGTGTACGGGGGTACGGGGCTCGATCGGGTGTGTGTCAGGGGCTCGATCAGGTGTGTGTACGGGGCTCGATCAGGTGTGTGTCAGGGGCTCGATCAGGTGTGTGTAAGAACCTCGATCAGGTGTGTGTACGGGACTCGATCAGGTGTGTGTACGGGGACTCGATCAGGTGTGTGTCAGGGGCTCGATCAGGTGTGTGTACGGGACTCGATCAGGTGTGTGTCAGGGGCTCGATCAGGTGTGTGTACGGGGCTCGATCAGGTGTGTGTACGGGGCTCGATCAGGTGTGTGTACGGGGCTCTATCAGGTGTGTGTACGGGACTCGATCAGGTGTGTGTACGGGGCTCTATCAGGTGTGTGTACGGGACTCGATCAGGTGTGTGTCAGGGGCTCGATCAGGTGTGTGTACGGGGCTCGATCAGGTGTGTGTACGGGGCTCGATCAGGTGTGTGTAAGAGCCTCGATCAGGTGTGTGTCAGGGGCTCGATCAGGTGTGTGTACGGTGCTCGATCAGGTGTGTGTACGGGGCTCGATCAGGTGTGTGTACGGGGCTCGATCAGGTGTGTGTACGGTGCTCGATCAGGTGTGTGTACGGGGCTCGATCAGGTGTGTGTACGGGGCTCGATCAGGTGTGTGTACGGGGCTCGATCAGGTGTGTGTAAGAGCCTCGATCAGGTGTGTGTACGGGGGCTCGATCAGGTGTGTGTACGGGGCTCGATCAGGTGTGTGTCAGGGGCTCGATCAGGTGTGTGTACGGAGCCTCGATCAGGTGTGTGTCAGGGGCTCGATCAGGTGTGTGTACGGGGACTCGATCAGGTGTGTGTCAGGGGCTCGATCAGGTGTGTGTGTACGGGGCTCGATCAGGTGTGTGTCAGGGGCTCGATCAGGTGTGTGTAAGAGCCTCGATCAGGTGTGTGTAAGGGCCTCAATCAGGTGTGTGTACGGGACTCGATCAGGTGTGTGTCAGGGGCTCGATCAGGTGTGTGTACGGGGCTCGATCAGGTGTGTGTACGGGGCTCGATCAGGTGTGTGTACGGGGCTCTATCAGGTGTGTGTACGGGACTCGATCAGGTGTGTGTACGGGGCTCTATCAGGTGTGTGTACGGGACTCGATCAGGTGTGTGTCAGGGGCTCGATCAGGTGTGTGTACGGGGCTCGATCAGGTGTGTGTACGGGGCTCGATCAGGTGTGTGTAAGAGCCTCGATCAGGTGTGTCAGGGGCTCGATCAGGTGTGTGTACGGTGCTCGATCAGGTGTGTGTACGGGGCTCGATCAGGTGTGTGTACGGGGGCTCGATCAGGTGTGTGTACGGTGCTCGATCAGGTGTGTGTGTACGGGGCTCGATCAGGTGTGTGTACGGGGCTCGATCAGGTGTGTGTACGGGGCTCGATCAGGTGTGTGTAAGAGCCTCGATCAGGTGTGTGTACGGGGCTCGATCAGGTGTGTGTACGGGGCTCGATCAGGTGTGTGTCAGGGGCTCGATCAGGTGTGTGTAAGAGCCTCGATCAGGTGTGTGTCAGGGGCTCGATCAGGTGTGTGTACGGGACTCGATCAGGTGTGTGTCAGGGGCTCGATCAGGTGTGTGTACGGGGCTCGATCAGGTGTGTGTCAGGGGCTCGATCAGGTGTGTGTAAGAGCCTCGATCAGGTGTGTGTAAGGGCCTCAATCAGGTGTGTGTACGGTGCTCGATCAGGTGTGTGCACGGGGCTCGATCAGGTGTGTGTAAGAGCCTCGATCAGGTGTGTGTACGGTGCTCGATCAGGTGTGTGTACGGGGCTCTATCAGGTGTGTGTACGGGGCTCGATCAGGTGTGTGTACGGGGCTCGATCAGGTGTGTGTCAGGGGCTCGATCAGGTGTGTGTAAGGGCCTTGATCAAGTGTGTGTCAATACTTTGCAATGACATCATGCTGGGGGTGTCCTACATGTATGTCTATGGCAGGATGCTCAGCAGTCCCCGTGGAGACGCGCTGCACACACTCACGTCTGTTTTTGTGTGAACAGGTCACAGACATGATGATCGCCAACAGCCATAACCTGATCATCACCGTGAAACCGGCCAATCAGAGGAACAACGTGGTGCGGAGCCGAGAGGCCGGGGCGGCGTCCGGGAGCTCGGGGCGGTCCTCCGACAGCGGCGCCAGTTTCTACGGTTACGGCGGCTTAGGGCTCAACACCGGCCCCGCCCACATCATCCAGAACTTCCCTGTGGGGGAGCTAGAGAGCGACGAGGAGGAGGACGTGGTGATCGAGGCCGGGGCGGAGCAAGAACCAAACGTCCCGAGGTACGAGCCGCACCTGAACCTGCGACGTGACCCCGTGACCTCTGCGACCTCTGACCCCGCCATCTCTCACCCCTCTGCTCGCTCCATCTCCACCTCCGCTACCTCCAACGGGACCCTGACCTCCAGCGCCAGCCTGGGCAGCTTAACCACGGCTAACGGCTCCTCGTCACGCAGAGCGCAAGAGAGGCGGAGCCTAGAGGAGGACGGGACGGTGATCACGCTCTGAGACTCTGGACCGGAACATCTGGACCGAAACATCTGGACCAAAACATCTGGACCAAAACATCTGGACCGAAACATCTGGACCACATCATCTGGACCAAAACCTGTGTCTGTAACGTGTGTAAGTTCTGATCTGAGCAGTTTGACTTTAAACCACAGACTGAAGTGTGATGTCAATAATATCGAGGCTTTTCAGAACATCGTCATCGTCTGAGTAAATTCAGCTAAAAAAACTCCATAGACCATGATCCTTTGCTCTGGTCAGTGCAGACGAGATGACGACTTTAAGAACCTTTAAATCTTAGTTTTGAGGGTTTATGAATGAACTCAGCCCAGTGTTTTGAGTTTAAAGAACCAAAGTCATTTTAAAAACGATTCAAGTTTAAATGTGTCACTGGACAAATCGTTGTAGGAGTGAAGATGTTTCGCTGCTCGTCCAAGTCTCTTCTTCAGCTCTGGTCAGATGCTGGTTTATATTTATCAGCAGGGAGGAGCTAACGACACTGAAACTGGAAACATCTATTGTCTCCAGTTTCAGCTGGAGCTACCCTCTTCAACCCCTAACGACCCTGATGTTGTTCTCGTTGTTCTGGGTCTGAGGTGGAGGTGTAGACGAGGGAGAGATCATGTCTCAGGCTCCTGTTTAAAGACCTCACTCTGTTCAGAGGAGGTGAGAGTCTTTGAGAAGGAGATGAACATCAGACTGTGTCCTGAGCTGTTCTCTCTGTGTTGGTTCATTCTCTTGTGAACCAACACCGGCGCGAGAGTTCCTCTGGACCCCAGTCCGTCGTGCATCTACATCTCTCTAGTGTGTTAGTGTGTTAGCGTGTTAGCGTGTTAGCGTGTTAGGATGTTAGCGTGTTAGCATGTTAGCGTGTTAGCGTGTTAGCATGTTAGCGTGTTAGCATGTTAGCGTGTTAGCGTGTTAGCGTGTTAGCGTTGTCCTCTCACACAGTCTGTGGTTTTTACGTTCGGGTCTGAGCTGCTGTTTCTCAGTGACTTTCCCTCAGATTTACCTCATTTCAACTTAAATCCTGTTGAACAATTTAAAACATTTCAAAAAGTCGAACCAGACGATGAAACGAGCCCAAAATAAAAGTCCAAACTGCTCAGACTCAGATCTGTGTCGGGTTTATCAGGGTCAGTCTCACAAACTTTGTGTATTTTGTATTTTTAAACACTGGAAAAACTGAAAGGCAGATTTACTCTGACTCCACAACCTCCTGCACCAGACACCTCCTCCTCCTCCTGCTCCTCCTGCTCCTGCTCCTCCTCCTCCTGCTCCTCTTCTGACCTCCACAACCTCCTGCACCAGACACCTCCTCCTCCTCCTCCTCCTGCTCCTCCTGCTCCTCCTCCTCCTCGACTTAAGGAGCGTCTGTAATACCCGTGTGACTTTTTAAAAGTCCAGGTCGAGTTTTGGTCGTGACTTTTCTCTCGATTCAGTGAAAGTTTGAATCACGTTTTTTGTTTCTTTACTGTAAAAGTTTGATATATTTTTATAACGTTGATTTTTGGATCATTTAGACGCCACAAAGTTTTCAGGCTCAAATCACAAATGTGAACTTTTATTTTACATTTTATACTTTTTGTTTTTAATTTTGTTGGACCAGTGTAATAATAATAATAATAATAATAATAGTAATAATAATAATAATAATAGTAATAATAATAATAATAATAATAATAATAATAACAGTAATTATTATTATTTTTATTATTATTATTGTTTTCTCTGAATGAAAAGTGATACAGCTCTGGTTCTCTGTTAAATTGTTGGTCTAGTCTGGGGCCAGTCCTGGTTTAGTCCTGGTTTAGTCCTGGTTTAAACCTGGTTTAGTCCTGGTTTAGACCTGGTTTAGACCCGGTTTAGACCCGGTTTAGACCCGGTTTAGACCCGGTTTAGACCCGGTTCGGTCCCGTCTCATTAAACACTTGTGTCTCTGTGTTTGACCAGAAGCTTTTTCAAAATCAATGATTGATTTTTGATGAGAGGAAATAAGAGCCGTGTCTCAGCTGTAGTATAAGAGTATATGAGAGTATATGAGAGTATATGAGAGTATATAAGAGTATATAAGAGTATATGAGAGTATATGAGAGTATATAAGAGTATATGAGAGTATATGAGAGTATATGAGAGTATATGAGAGTATATGAGAGTATATGAGAGTATATGAGAGTAAATGAGAGTATATGAGAGTATATGAGAGTATATGAGAGTATATGAGAGTATATAAGAGTATATGAGAGTATATGAGAGTATATGAGAGTATATAAGAGTATATGAGAGTATATGAGAGTATATGAGAGTATATGAGAGTATATGAGAGTATATGAGAGTATATGAAAGTATATGAGAGTATATGAGAGTAAATGAGAGTATATATAGTACATATATATAGACTTACACAGAGATATGAGGAACTCTTCCAGATTCATGAAAAAGTCAAAGTCAATTATTAATCTGACCTGAACACAGCAAACGACCAAGACCAGGACTAGACCCGGACTAAATCAGGACCAAACCAGGTCTGAACCGGGTCTGAACCGGGTATGAACCGGGTCTGGACCGGGTCTGAACCGGGTCTGAACCGGGTCTGGACCGGGTCTGAACCGGGTATGAACCAGGTCTGAACCGGGTCTGAACCGGGTATGAACCAGGTCTGAACCGGGTCTGAGCCGGGTCTGAACCGGGTCTGGACCGGGTCTGGACTGGGTATGAACCAGGTCTGAACCGGGTCTGAACCGGGTATGAACCAGGTCTGAACCGGGTCTGAGCCGGGTCTGAACCGGGTCTGGACCGGGTCTGGACTGGGTATGAACCAGGTCTGAACCGGGTCTGAACCGGGTATGAACCAGGTCTGAACCGGGTCTGAACCGGGTCTGGACCGGGTCTGAACCGGGTATGAACCAGGTCTGAACCGGGTCTGAACCGGGTATGAACCAGGTCTGAACCAGGTCTGAACCGGGTCTGGACCGGGTCTGGACCGGGTCTGGACTGGGTCTGGACCGGGTCTGAACCGGGTCTGAACCGGGTCTGAGCCGGGTCTGGACCAGGACGCTGTGGGTCTGTTTCTCTGATCGTTCGTCTGTTTTACGCAGCTCTAATCTGAGTTATTTAGATGTTTATTTATTTTGTGTTTTGTATTTTGGGACACTGGGATTGTAACCACGGCAACATTCTAATTTATTCTCTGATCACGCGCCGGCTCTGTGTAAACCGGAGCTTATTTTGATAAATGTCTGAGCCGTCTGTCCATTTCAACACGAGGTACTGTCCATCCACTGAAGCACGTCTCCAGGACATTCAGAGTCACATTTACACACAGACGACACCTGACACACACCTGACACACACAGACGACACCTGACACACACCTGACACACACAGACGACACCTGACACACACCTGACACACACCTGACACACACAGACGACACCTGACACACACCTGTCATCTGTGTGTGTCAGATGTGTGTCAGGTGTCGTCCGTGTGTGTCAGGTGTCGTCCGTGTGTGTCAGGTGTGTGTCAGATGTGTGTCAGGTGTCGTCCGTGTGTGTCAGGTGTCGTCTGCGTGTGTCAGGTGTCGTCCGTGTGTGTCAGGTGTCGTCTGTGTGTGTCAGATGTGTGTCAGGTGTGGTCCGTGTGTGTCAGGTGTGGTCCGTGTGTGTCAGGTGTCGTCCGTGTGTGTCAGATGTGTGTCAGGTGTCGTCCGTGTGTGTCAGATGTGTGTCAGGTGTGGTCCGTGTGTGTCAGGTGTGGTCCGTGTGTGTCAGGTGTGGTCCGTGTGTGTCAGGTGTGGTCCGTGTGTGTCAGGTGTTGTCCGTGTGTGTCAGGTGTCGTCTGTGTGTGTCAGGTGTGTCGTGTGTCAGGTGTGGTCCGTGTGTGTCAGGTGTCGTCTGTGTGTGTCAGGTGTGGTCGTGTGTGTGTCAGTGTGTCGTCCGTGTGTGTCAGGTGTCGTCCGTGTGTGTCAGGTGTGGTCCGTGTGTGTCAGATGTGTGTCAGGTGTCGTCTGTGTGTGTCAGGTGTGGTCCGTGTGTGTCAGGTGTCGTCCGTGTGTGTCAGGTGTCGTCTGTGTGTGTCAGGTGTGGTCCGTGTGTGTCAGGTGTCGTCTGCGTGTGTCAGATGTGTGTCAGGTGTGGTCCGTGTGTGTCAGGTGTCGTCCGTGTGTGTCAGGTGTCGTCTGTGTGTGTCAGGTGTGGTCCGTGTGTGTCAGGTGTCGTCCGTGTGTGTCAGGTGTCGTCTGTGTGTGTCAGTGTGGTCCGTGTGTGTCAGGTGTCGTCTGTGTGTGTCAGGTGTGGTCCGTGTGTGTCAGGTGTCGTCTGTGTGTGTCAGGTGTCGTCTGCGTGTGTCAGGTGTCGTCCGTGTGTGTGTCAGATGTGTGTCAGGTGTGTGTCAGTGTGTGTCAGGTGTGGTCGTGTGTGTCAGGTGTCGTCCGTGTGTGTGTCAGGTGTCGTCTGTGTGTGTCAGGTGTGGTCCGTGTGTGTCAGGTGTCGTCCGTGTGTGTCAGGTGTCGTCTGTGTGTGTCAGGTGTGGTCCGTGTGTGTCAGGTGTCGTCTGTGTGTGTCAGGTGTGGTCCGTGTGTGTCAGGTGTCGTCCGTGTGTGTCAGGTGTCGTCTGCGTGTGTGTCAGGTGTCGTCCGTGTGTGTCAGGTGTCGTCCGTGTGTGTCAGATGTGTGTCAGGTGTGGTCCGTGTGTGTCAGGGTGGTCCGTGTGTGTCAGGTGTCGTCCGTGTGTGTCAGATGTGTGGTCAGGTGTGTCCGTGTGTGTCAGATGTGTGTCAGGTGTGGTCGTGTGTGTGTCAGGTGTGGTCGTGTGTGTCAGGTGTGGTCCGTGTGTGTCAGGTGTGTGTCCGTGTGTGTCAGGTGTCGTCTGTGTGTGTCAGGTGTCGTCTGTGTGTGTCAGGTGTGGTCCGTGTGTGTCAGGTGTGTCTGTGTGTGTCAGGTGTGGTCCGTGTGTGTCAGGTGTCGTCCGTGTGTGTCAGGTGTCGTCCGTGTGTGTCAGGTGTGGTCCGTGTGTGTCAGGTGTGTGTGTCAGTGTGTCCGTGTGTGTCAGGTGTCGTCTGTGTGTGTCAGGTGTGTGGTCAGGTGTGTGTCAGTGTGTGTGTCAGGTGTCGTCCGTGTGTGTCAGGTGTCGTCCGTGTGTGTCAGTGTGTGTCGTCTGTGTGTGTCAGGTGTGGTCCGTGTGTGTCAGGTGTCGTCTGCGTGTGTCAGGTGTCGTCTGTGTGTGTCAGGTGTGTGTCAGGTGTGGTCCGTGTATGTCAGGTGTGGTCCGTGTGTGTCAGGTGTGGTCCGTGTGTGTCAGGTGTCGTCCGTGTGTGTCAGGTGTCGTCTGTGTGTGTCAGGTGTGGTCCGTGTGTGTCAGGTGTCGTCCGTGTGTGTCAGGTGTCGTCTCTGTTCCTGTCCTTGTTCTTTTGTTCTGTTCTTGACTCCTTGTGGCTCTTGTAAACTCCTGGAGATGATTGTTCCAGTTCATTTCATGGTTAAAGTTCCAGAGCCGTGTTCTGTGGAGCGGTTCTTTCGGTTCTTTCGGTTCTTTCGGTTTTTTCTTTTATGTTTTGTTTGTTTGTTGTTTTTCTTGTGAACACTTTTATGATGTCAGTATTTTCTTAAGGAGCTGATATTTTATACCACACTGTAAAAGTTTAAATCAAACTCTAAATGAAGTGTACACTGTGACGCACTGGAATAAACTGCAGCAGACACTCTGTGACTGTCTATCTCCAACACTCAAAACACTCTGTTCCACCTGGTGATGTCATCAGGTGTAGTTTAAGTGAACAGCTCCTTTTACCTTTAGTTCAGTCGAGATAAGTGACTCCAGGACCGAAATGATCCAGATGATTCTAGTGAAGGTGGAGTTTAAAAACACAGTGGAGCACTTCCTGTATCACCACATGATGACATCACAAGGTGGAACAGAGTGTTTTCCATTTGACAGAAGAACTCAGCCTAAATCTGCAGGTTTGAGTTAAACGTGAATGAAACAAAACATAACTCCAGGTCTGTTTGTGACGAGGAGACAGTAGAGGTCAGAGGTCAGAGGTCAGAGGTCAGTGTGATCTGGGCCTTTAACGTCACTGTTTTAAAATAAGATCAATATCAAAAGTTCAAGTTCACAGATGTTAAAATTAGTCTGATTTCTCCAAAAAGCCTTTTTCCTCAGGATTAAACTAAAAACAGCAGGACTTGTGTTTCAGCGCCACCTGGTGGATAAAGCACAGACAAACAACTGTTATTTTATATGAACAGTCTGTGGTTTGTGTGGAAAAGTCTGACTCTGCCCCCTGTCTGCAGGGAGTCCACATCACACACTGAGCACAGTCTGAAAACACTGAACACACACACACACACACACACACACACACACACTGAACACACACACACTGAACACACACACACACACACACACACACACACACACACACTGAACACACACACACACTGAACACACACACACACTGAACACACACACACACACTGAGCACAGTCTGAAAACACTGAACACACACACTGAACACACACACACACTGAACACACACACTGAACACACACACACACTGAACACACACACACACTGAACACACACACACACTGAACACACACACACACACTGAGCACAGTCTGAAAACACTGAACACACACACTGAACACACACACACACTGAACACACACACTGAACACACACACACTGAACACACACACACACACACACTGAGCACAGAACACACACTGAACACAGAACACACACACTGAACACACACACACTGAACACACACACACACACACACACTGAACACACACACACTGAGCACAGAACACACACTGAACACAGAACACACACACTGAACACACACACTGAACACAGAATACACACACTGAACACACACACTGAACACAGAACAGTTTATATACAGACTGTTGAATTTAAATTTAAATTTAAATTTAAATTTAAATTTAAATTTAAATTTAAATTTAAATTTTAATTTTAATTTTAATTTTAATTTTAATTTTAATTTCAATTTCAATTTCAATTTCAATTTCGTCCGTCCCCTCGCGCACGCCCGCGCTCAGCTGAGAGTCACGTGATCTGCGTCATCATCATGGCGGCGCTGGAGCTGTGACAGACCGAAGAGCCGCTCAGCTCCGCCGGACCGAAGCCTCCTCCTCCCGCAGCGCTCACATACAGCCCCCGCCCCGTCCCCCGGAGCCCCCGACACCCCGGGACCGGCTCCAGGATGACGGCCTGAGAGACATGCTCCAGCCCGAGCTCCGGCCTCAGCCCCGGCCTCAGCCCCGGCCTCCTCCGGCCTCCTGCCCGCTGCCCTCCTGCCCGTTGCCCGAGGCCCAGAGCCGCAGAACCAAAGCCATGTTCCTGTCCCGGGCTCTGGAGAAGATTCTGTCGGATAAAGAGCTGAAGAGGAGCCAGCACGGCCCTCTGCGCACCGCCTGCCAGGTGGCGCTAGGTACCAGCCCGCACTCTGTGGTTTATATTTAATACAGATGTAAAAGTAGAAGAAGAGTACAGAGTTTGTGATGGAGAGTTAGCTTAGCATTAGCATTAGCCTCAGTGACGTCTCCGTGCTGTTTACACGTCTGTCTGAACTCATTCCCGCGGGATTACAGCCTCATGCGGGAACTAAAATAAAACTTTATATTATTAAAGTGTAAAGCTCAGACTGTGTCAGAGGAGCGGGCCTTTAAGACCATTTTAAAATGTTATTTACAAAAAACAGACAAACTGACGTGTCAGAACGGAGGCACGTCAGGCTGACGTAAAGCACGTACACCATGACGTCACGACCCCGGGTTTGAGCTGAGACTGATCAGAACTGAGCTACAGAACTAATGGAAGTACTAATGATGAGATGCCCTCCCTGTGTGTCAGGTGCTCTCTCTGTGTGTCAGATGCCCTCCCTGTGTGTCAGATGCCCTCTCTGTGTGTCAGGTGCCCTCCCTGTGTGTCAGGTGCTCTCCCTGTGTGTCAGATGCCCTCTTTGTGTGTCAGATGCCCTCCCTGTGAGTGAGATGCCCTCCCTGTGTGTCAGATGCCCTCCCTGTGAGTGAGATGCCCTCCCTGTGTGTCAGATGCCCTCCCTGTGAGTGAGATGCCCTCCCTGTGTGTCAGATGCCCTCCCTGTGAGTGAGATGCCCTCCCTGTGTGTCAGATGCCCTCCCTGTGAGTGAGATGCCCTCCCTGTGTGTCAGATGCCCTCCCTGTGAGTGAGATGCCCTCCCTGTGTGTCAGATGCCCTCCCTGTGAGTGAGATGCCCTCTCTGTGTGCCAGATGCCCTCCCTGTGTGTCAGATGCCCTCCCTGTGTGTCAGATGCCGTCCCTGTGTGTCCAAACACATCGCTGATATAAGAATCCTGTGTTTCAGGACATAGTTGACAGTTGATAGTTTTAATATGTTGTTGTTTTTTACATATTTGCAGAGTTCAAACTTAAGGGTTTTTTTAGACAATGATAATTTTTTTTTGTTGTTTGTTAAAAAAACCCTCAAATAATTCCAGAGTTTGAGATTTGTTCAAAATGTGATTTTGGTTTGATTCTCCCTCATGCCCTGATCGCTCTCCTCTCTCTCCCCCTTCTCTCTCTTTCTCTCCCCCTCTCCTCTCTCCCTCTCCTGTTTCTTTCTCTCCGGTCACACTCTGTCATTATTCATGAAGTCCAGGTGCCATAGAACTCAACCAGGGTCGAGTTCTATGGCACCTGACACACAGAGAGAGCACCTGACACACAGAGAGAGCACCTGACACACAGAGAGAGCACCTGACACACAGAGAGAGAGGACCTGACACACACAGAGAGAGGACCTGACACACACAGAGAGAGGACCTGACACACACAGAGAGAGGACCTGACACACACAGGGAGAGGACCTGACACACACAGGGAGAGGACCTGACACGCACAGAGAGAGGACCTGACACGCACAGAGAGAGGACCTGACACGCACAGAGAGAGGACCTGACACGCACAGAGAGAGGACCTGACACGCACAGAGAGAGGACCTGACACGCACAGAGAGAGGACCTGACACGCACAGAGAGAGGACCTGACACACACAGAGAGAGGACCTGACACACACAGAGAGAGGACCTGACACACACAGAGAGAGGACCTGACACACACAGAGAGGACCTGACAGGACAGAGAGAGGACCTGACACGCACAGAGAGAGGACCTGACACACACAGAGAGAGAGGACCTGACACGCACAGAGAGAGGACCTGACACACACAGAGAGAGGACCTGACACACACAGGGAGAGGACCTGACACACAGAGATGGCACCTGACACACAGAGATGGCACCTGACACACAGAGAGAGCACCTGACACACAGAGATGGCACCTGACACACAGAGAGGGCACCTGACACACAGAGAGAGCACCTGACACACAGAGAGGGCACCTGACACACAGAGATGGCACCTGGCACACAGAGAGAGGACCTGACACACACAGAGAGAGGACCTGACACACACAGAGAGAGGACCTGACACACACAGAGAGAGCGCCTGACACACAAGGAGGTTTTGTTACACTGTTCTCTTCTTGATGAACTTTTTTCTGATAAATTTGTCTTTGTGTTTCAGACGAGATCAAAGCTGAACTGGACAAACAGAAGTGAGTGACTTTAGAGTAAAACAACTCCACAACTGTACAAAACAACTCTACGACTGTACGAAACAACTCTACGACTGTACAAAACAACTCTACGACTGTACGAAACAACTCTACGACTGTAGAGAGCGCCTGACTGTACAAAGGAACTCTACGACTGTACGAAAACAACTGTTGTACAAACAACTTCTACGACTGTAACTTTTTTCTGATAACGACTGTACGAAACAACTCTCAGACTGTATCAAAGACTCCACAACTGTACCAAACAACTCTACGACTGTACGAAACGACTCTATGACTGTACAAAACAACTCCACAACTGTACAAAACAACTCTACGACTGTACGAAAACAACTGTACGAAACTGTACAAAAACAACTCTACGACTGTACGAAACGACTCTACTCGACGACTGAAACAACTCTACGACTGTACGAAACAACTCTACGACTGTACGAAACGACTCTACTACTGTACTGTACTCTAAACTGTAAAACGACTCTACGACTGTACGAAACAACTCTACGACTGTACGAAAACTCAACGACTGTACGACTGTACGAAACAACTCTACGACTGTACGAAACGACTCTACGACTGTACCAAACGACTCCACAACTGTACCAAACAACTCTACGACTGTACGAAACGACTCTACGACTGTACAAAACAACTCCACAACTGTACGAAACGACTCTACGACTGTACGAAACGACTCTACGACTGTACGAAACGACTCTACGACTGTACGAAACAACTCTACGACTGTACGAAACGACTCTACGACTGTACGAAACAACTCTACGACTGTACGAAACAACTCTACGACTGTACGAAACGACTCTACGACTGTACCAAACGACTCCACGACTGTACCAAACAACTCTACGACTGTACGAAACGACTCTACGACTGTACGAAACGACTCTACGACTGTACGAAACAACTCTACGACTGTACGAAACGACTCTACGACTGTACGAAACGACTCTACGACTGTGAAACCAAACGACTGTACCAAACGAACCACGACTGTACGAAACGACTCTACGACTGTACGAAACGACTCCACGACTGTACGACTGTACCAAACAACTCCACGACTGTACGAAACGACGACTGTACGAAACGACTGTACGAAACGACTCTACGACTGTACGAAACAACTCTACGACTGTACGAAACAACTCTACGACTGTACGAAACGACTCTACGACTGTACGAAACGACTCTACGACTGTACGAAACGACTCTACGACTGTACGAAACGACTCTACGACTGTACCAAACGACTCCACGACTGTACCAAACGACTCTACGACTGTACGAAACGACTCTACGACTGTACGAAACGACTCTACGACTGTACGAAACGACTCTACGACTGTACGAAACGACTCTACGACTGTACGAAACGACTCCACGACTGTACGAAACGACTCTACGACTATGAAACGAGTCCACGACTGTACCAAACGACTCCACGACTGTACGAAACGACTCCACGACTGTACGAAACGACTCCACGACTGTACCAAACGTCTCCACGACTGTACCAAACGACTCTACGACTGTACGAAACGACTCTACGACTGTACCAAACGACTCTACGACTGTACCAAACGACTCTACGACTGTACCAAACGACTCTACGACTGTACGAAACGACTCTACGACTGTACGAAACGACTCTACGACTGTACGAAACGACTCTACGACTGTACGAAACGACTCTACGACTGTACCAAACGATTCCACGACTGTACCAAACAACTCTACGACTGTACGAAACGACTCTACGACTGTACGAAACGACTCTACGACTGTACGAAACGACTCTACGACTGTACGAAACAACTCTACGACTGTACGAAACAACTCTACGACTGTACGAAACGACTCTACGACTGTACGAAACGACTGTACTCTACGACTGTACGAAACGACTCTACGAAACGACTCCACGACTGTACCAAACGACTCTACGACTGTACGAAAACGACTCACGACTGTACGAAAACGACTCTACGACTGTACCGAAACGACTCTACGACTGTACCTACGAACGACTCTACGACTGTACGAAACGACTCTACGACTGTACCAAACGACTCTACGACTGTACGAAACGACTACGACTGTACCAAACAACTCTACGACTGTACGAAACGACTCTACGACTGTACGAAACGACTCTACGACTGTACGAAACAACTCTACGACTGTACGAAACGACTCTACGACTGTACGAAACGACTCTACGACTGTACCAAACGACTCCACGACTGTACCAAACAACTCTACGACTGTACGAAACGACTCTACGACTGTACGAACGACTCCACAACTGTAACAAAACGACTCTACGACTGTACGAAACGACTCTACGACTGTACGAAACAACTCTACGACTGTACGAAACAACTCTACGACTGTACGAAACAACTCTACGACTGTACGAAAACAACTCTACGACTGTACGAAACGACTCTACGACTGTACGAAACGACTCTCTACGACTGTACAAACGACTCCACGACTGTACCAAACAACTCTACGACTGTACGAAACGACTCTACGACTGTACGAAACGACTCTACGACTGTACGAAACGACTCTACGACTGTACGAAACGACTCTACGACTGTACGAAACGAAACGACTCCACGACTGTACGAAAAACGACTCTACGAAACGACTGAAAAAGTCCACGACTGTACCAAACGACTCCACGACTGTACGAAACGACTCCACGACTG
>JAIEZT010000025.1:477476-514976 GCA_019594935.1 Periophthalmus modestus
GGTGAGATGTGCAGTAGTTTCATTGTGTTGTGATAGTGGCTCTGAAGGGGGAGGGGCTTAGCACAGAGAGCAAAGAGAGGAGAGACTCAGAGCTTCAAAAATGAAAGTGAAACTTATAAAATATGTTATTACACTGGGCCCTGGTTTATCTCGGGGGTCATGTTCTAAAAATAATCCACAACAGGCGAAATCTGAAGTATCAGCTTTATTTTTTACATTATTCTCTGTTTCTTGTCTGTAAAAACGGAGGAGACTGATGGACAATGGTCTACAGTCCCTCAGCCAATCAGGACGCAGAACACAATGGTCTACAGTCCTTTAGCCAATCAGGACACAGAACACAATGGTCTACAGTCTACACAGGAGTAAATACCTCCTCTTTAATACCCCACAGAGGTAAATACCTCCTCTTTAATACCCCACAGGAGTAAATACCTCCTCTTTAATACCCCACAGGAGTAAATACCTCCTCTTTAATACCCCACAGGAGTAAATACCTCCTCTTTAATACCCCACAGGAGTAAATACCTCCTCTTTAATGCCCCACAGGAGTAAATACCTCCTCTTTAATACCCCACAGGAGTAAATACCTCCTCTTTAATACCCCACAGGAGTAAATACCTCCTCTTTAATTCTTTAATAGCCCAGAGTTGATATAAATTTATTTTTTTTTTTTTGGGACAGTGCATGTTGATGAACAGACATGACATGACAGACATGAATGTAAACACGCCGGGTTATAGCCAGAGGCTAATTTCCACCCGTTGTCCCAAGGGCTGGGGTAGGTGGGTTAAGTGTCTTGCCCAAGGACACAACGACAGCATTCATCTGTGATGGCTGGAATTGCACCGCCAACCTTCGAGTCAGTGGATCTAACCACTCAACCAATGATGTTTATGTAGAGAGCGGGATTTGAACCGCCAACCTTCGGATCAGTGGACAAACACTCAACCTACTGAGCTACTGTCGCCCTTGTTTTAACAGAAGTTGATCGCGTACGGTCACATCACAGGAAACGCCCCCGACAGCAAAACTCCAGGAAAGAGGCTCATCGACCGCCTAGTGGAGACAATCTGCAACTGCTTCCAGGGCCCTCAGACAGACGAAGGCGTGCAGCTGCAGATTATAAAGGTGTGTGAGGACAGGGGGACAGGAGGACAGGGGGACAGGAGGACAGGGGGGACAGGAGGATGGGGGACAGGAGGATGGGGGACAGGAGGACGGGGGACAGGAGGACGGGGGGACAGGAGGACGGGGGACAGGAGTAGAGGGCATGAGGACAAGGGGACAGGGGGACACGGGGACAGGGGGATAGGAGGACATGAGGAGAGGGAGACATAGGGACAGGGGACATGAGGACAGGGGGACAGGAGGACATGAGGACAGGGGGACGAGAGGAGAACATGAGGAGAGGAAGACAGGGGGGACAGGAGGAAATGAGGAGAGGAGGACATGAGGAGAGGAGGACAGGGGGACGAGAGGGGGACATGAGGACAGGGGGACATCCTGGGGAGTGTAAAGTCCAGAGTTTATGTGGACAGTACTTTTCTGTCATTTGTCTGAGTGGAGCAACATGTTTATCACTGTTCACTAGTGTTTAATGAGACACACCTCCTAGCAAGAAGGTTCTGGGTTCTGTTCCCAGAACCTTTCTCTGTGGAGTTTGTTCTCTCTGTGTCTCTGTGGAGTCTGTGTGTTCTCTCTGTGTCTGTGGAGTTTGTTCTCTCTGTGTCTGTGGAGTTTGTTCTCTCTGTGTCTGTGGAGTTTGTTCTCTCTGTGTCTGTGGAGTTTGTCTGTGTGGAGTTTGTTCTCTCTGTGTCTGTGTGGAGTTTGTTCTTCTGTGTCTGTGTGGAGTTTGTTCTCTCTGTGTCTGTGTGGAGTTTGTTCTCTCTGTGTCTGTGTGGAGTTTGTTCTCTCTGTGTCTGTGTGGAGTTTGCTCTCTCTGTGTCTGTGGAGTTTGTTCTCTCTGTGTCTGTGTGGAGTTGTTTGCTTGTTCTCTCTGTGTCTGTGTGGAGTTTGTTCTCTCTGTGTCTGTGGAGTTTGTTCTCTCTGTGTCTGTGTGGAGTTTGTTCTCTCTGTGTCTGTGGAGTTTGTTCTCTCTGTGTCTGTGTGGAGTTTGTTCTCTCTGTGTCTGTGGAGTTTGTTCTGTGTCTGTGTGGAGTTTGTTCTCTCTGTGTCTGTGTGGAGTTTGTTCTCTCTGTGTCTGTGTGGAGTTTGTTCTCTCTGTGTCTGTGTGGAGTTGTTTGCTTGTTCTCTCTGTGTGTTCTCTTTAACCCTGACCACAGTGACCTCTCCTGTCTCCTTTAGGCTCTGCTGACCACAGTGACCTCTCCGCACATAGAGATCCACGAGGGCACGGTCCTGCTCACTGTTAGGACGTGTTATAACATTTATCTGGCCAGTCGTAACCTGATAAACCAGACCACAGCCAAGGCCACGCTCACACAGATGCTACACGTGATCTTCACCAGGATGGAGCAGCAAGCCGTGAGTCTGACCAAACACACGTTAATATGTCTGACCACTGGGCTCCATAATACGTCTGTGACCACTGTGTGTCCACGAGAAACAAGACCATTCAGTGTCTGTCAGGAGTTTAGTTTCATTAAGTTTCATTTAGTTTAGTTTAGTTTAGTTTTGGTTTGAACATGGAGCACATGTTACACATTAATTTCATAAAAGAAGAGACACTTTACCCCAGATTTATTTAAAGACTTACATCTGCTGTTGTTGGGCAGATTCACAAACCAGCCTCCGCCTAAACAGGAAGTGATCTAATTTACTTTGTGTAAAACTGTCTCTCTCTCTGTCCCTGCTGCTGTCAGACTCATGTTGGTCTTAAATGTTCGTATTAACCCTCTACATGATCCTGGGGTTTTTATTTCACGTCTGTGTCTGTAAATCAACATATGAACATTAATAACAGACACATCAGGTCCTTCTTTCCCCGACGTCGCTCCTGTTAGCGTTAGCAACAGGTTTGATTGACAGTGTTGCCCACTCCCTGCTAAAACAGCGGTGTGGGCGGGAAGGGGCGTTACCTTCAAGCCTCGCTCCTGATTGGCTCTTTGGTTGCAGTGCCAAATATGGAACTGTGCTCCAAACTGACCGTTATACCTGCTCCTCCATGAGCTTCATTTGGAGCTGGAGCTGTGGTGACGTCACACTGAGTCACACTTGTTCTCATCATTCTGAGGGTAATATTTACAAAAGTGAAATTGGGGATATTTTAGGGGTTTATCCCATGAATCAAATTATACTTTTCTACCAGTGTGTCAAATCCTGTAATCCCTGTCAATGTGCAGTGAATAGTTAAATACTCTTTAATGTTTTTACCGTTTCAGGCTCTGGAGGCTCAGGAGCAGGAGAAGGAGCGTTTACGTCTGCCCCAGAACGCCTCACCCGTCCCTGGGGAGAGGAGGTCCGTGTCCTCCCGGTCTGATGGGACCCCCACCCCGGAACCCCAGGACTCCCCCTCCCCTAAAGCTAGCACTGTGGATCTGAGTGCTGTTAACGCCACAGCTGAGGCCACGGCTGAGGCCACGGCTGAGGCCACGGCTAACCACTCAGACGACAATAGTGCTAATGCTGCTAACGCTAACCCCAACCCCTCTGCTCCCCCCGAGCCCGACCCTCAGCCCGACCAGGAGGGGGCGATAGATGCACCTGCAGTGAATGGGGAGCAGGTAAACAGTGAGTCCATGAACGGAGAAGAGCGCCCCCCGACCACAACCTCAGGTACAGCTCTGACACGAGGCCAAGATCATAAACGTCTTTTATCGTGTTTTATCTCCTGTTTGCTGTTTGTCAGACTCTGTGTTTGAGGATGAAGCTGTGGACTCGTCTCTCCCTCCGTCTGAACAAGAACAGAACAAACACACGACAGGTGAGACACACACCTGACACGACAGGTGAGACACACACCTGACACGACAGGTGAGACACACACCTGACACGACAGGTGAGACACACACCTGACACGACAGGTGAGACACACACACCTGACACGACAGGTGAGACACACACCTGACACGACAGGTGAGACACACACCTGACACGACAGGTGAGACACACACCTGACACGACAGGTGAGACACACACCTGACACGACAGGTGAGACACACACCTGACACACGACACGACAGGTGAGACACACACACCTGACACTGACACGACAGGTGAGACACACACACCTGACACGACAGGTGAGACACACCTGACACGACAGGTGAGACACACACACCTGACACGACAGGTGAGACACACACACCTGACACGACAGGTGAGACACACACACCTGACACGACAGGTGAGACACACACACCTGACACGACAGGTGAGACACACACACACACCTGACACGACAGGTGAGACACACACACCTACCTCCTCCCTCCTCCAGGCCGATTAAGAGTCAGGTTTGTGGAGAGGCAAGCCCGCTCACAGTAAACATGACTGTTTTTATAAGTTTTCCAGTCCAACACATTTAAAATGCTCATGTTTTAGTCTATTTAGTGGTTAATTAATGCCCCACTGTGTAGCTTTTTAAACACGTGTCCATTCTTGTGTGAGCACACTGTTCCAGAGCCTAACCCTCCTCTTCCTCTTTCTGTCTCTCAGATCAGACTCCGGCTCCTCCTCCTCAGCTCAGACTAGAACAGAATGGATTCATCGAGGACCGGTCCTCTGTGTCCTCTGCAGACCTCCTGGTGAGTGTCATATATAAAATCTCCTGCTCACCCTCCGCAGGTGGTCTCTCTCTCTCTCTCTCTCTCTCTCTCTCACACTGTCTCTCTCTCTCTCTCTGTCTCTCATCCCCTCTTTTTCCACACTCGGGTCCTCTCCCAGACGCCTGGAGCTTGATTGTTCTTCAGTATCTTTGCTGTTCCTTTTCTGGACTGAGATGTCTGATGTTTCTCCTGGGATCTGCTGTAGTCTCTCCTCCAGTTTGGGGGTCACTGCCCCGAGTCCGATGACCACGGGCACCACTGAGGCCTTCACCTTCCAGACCTTCTCCAGCTCTTCTTTGAGCCCCTGGTATTTCTCTAGTTTCTCATGCTCCTTTTTCCTGATGTTCTCTTGGTTCTGTGATGTTCCACCACGACGGCTTTGCTCTGTTGATTATCCACCTCCACTATGTCCGGTTGGTCCATCTCCATCTGTCAGTCTGTATCTGAGTCCCACAGGATCTTGGCTCATTCTCCACGACCTTTGGAGGTGTTTCTTGACCTGGGGGTTTCCAGTCCGTTCTCTGCACAGATGTTTCTGTCACTATGGCTCCACTTGGTTATGTGGCTCCATGTTTGTTTTCTGCATCTTACACCTGCAGTTATGAGCTGGATTGTCTCAGGAGCCTCTTTGTCTTGGGTCTTGTCTGGTGGTAGATCTGAGCCTCTATTGCTCTGGTGCTCAAGGCTCCTGTGCTCCAGGATGAGCCTCTGTCCTTCAGTCCAGCTGTTTCTCAAGTCATTGGTGGATTTCTTGATATGATCCACTTCAGTTTTGTTCCGGTGGTACATCCCATGCAGGGGCTTGTCCTTCCATGATGGTTCCTCCAGCTCCTCTTCCTCTGCTCCACTGTCTGAGACACTGATCATCTGTTGGGGCCTTGTCCTGGATGTACTTGTGGATCTTGGATGTTTCATCCTGGACTGTGGCTCTCACACTCATTAGTCCTCGGCCTCCTTCCTTACGGCTCGTACAGTCTCAGGGAGCTGGATTTGGGGTGGTCCCTCCTTGCAGGTCTGGAGCTTTCGTGTCTTAACATCTGTGTCTGTATCTCCTCCTTTGGCTTATGATTCCTGCTGAGTGGTAAGAGGGCAAATACTTTTCCACAGGACTGTACATGAATGTTCTCTCATATTGTTCCTCTCACATGAATGTTCTGTCGTATTGTTCCTCTCACATTAATGTTCTGTCGTATTGTTCCTCTCACATTAATGTTCTCTCATATTGTTCCTCTCACATGAATGTTCTCTCTCATATTGTTCCTCTCACATGAATGTTCTGTCGTATTGTTCCTCTCACATTAATGTTCTCTCATATTGTTCCTCTCACATTAATGTTCTCTCATATTGTTCCTCTCACATGAATGTTCTGTCATATTGTTCCTCTCACATGAATGTTCTCTCTCATATTGTTCCTCTCACATGAATGTTCTCTCATATTGTTCCTCTCACATTAATGTTCTCTCATATTGTTCCTCTCACATTAATGTTCTCTCATATTGTTCCTCTCACATTAATGTTCTCTCATATTGTTCCTCTCACATTAATGTTCTCTCTCATATTGTTCCTCTCACATTAATGTTCTCTCATATTGTTCCTCTCACATTAATGTTCTCTCATATTGTTCCTCTCACATTAATGTTCTCTCTCATATTGTTCCTCTCACATGAATGTTCTCTCTCTCAGGACCCAGACTGCCTTCAGACCCACGGCTCCGCTCGGTTCTCTCACATTCTGCAGAAAGATGCGTTCCTTGTGTTCAGGTCTCTGTGTAAACTGTCTATGAAGCCTCTGGCTGACGGACCCCCAGACCCTAAGTGAGTTTAAACATTATAAACATGTTTACTTTATAACACAGACTCTGAGTTTAAACATTATAAACATGTTTACAACTTTTCACTCTTCTCTCCTCCCCCGACCTCTCTCTCCTCCCCCTCTCCTCCTCCTCCTCTCTCCTCCTCCTCTCTCCTCCTCCTCTCCTCTTCCCTCTCTCCTCCTCCTCTCTCCTCTCTTCTCCTCCTCCTCTTCCCTCTCTCCTCCTCCTCTCTCCTCTCTCCTCCTCCTCTTTAGGTCTCATGAGTTGCGTTCTAAGATCGTGTCGCTGCAGTTACTCCTGTCCGTCCTGCAGGGGGCAGGCCCGGTCTTCAGGACTCATGAGATGTTTGTGACGGCCATTAAACAGTATCTGTGTGTGGCTCTGTCCAAGAACGGTGTGTCCTCTGTCCCCGAGGTCTTCGAACTGTCCCTCGCCATCTTCCTCACCCTCCTCTCCCACTTCAAAGTCCACCTCAAGATGCAGATCGAGGTGAGAACATGAACCGGACCGGGACTAAACTGGGACTAAACCGGGTCTAAACCGGGACTAAACCGGGACTAAACCGGGTCTAAACCGGGACTAAACCGGGACTAAACCGGGACTAAACCGGGTCTAAACCTTGACTAAAACGGGACTAAACCTTGACTAAACCTTGACTAAACCTTGACTAAACCTTGACTAAACCTTGACTAAACCTTGACTAAACCTTGACTAAACCGGGACTAAACCAGGACTAGACCCGGTCTATCCTCTTGTGAACATCCTGTTCTATTTTTTTCTTTTTTTTTCCCCAGGTTTTTTTCCGGGAGATTTTTTTGACCATTTTAGAAACGTCGACGAGTTCATTTGAGCACAAGTGGATGGTGATCCAGACCCTCACCCGCATCTGCGCAGGTAGAACAAACTACACCCGCATCTGCGCAGGTAGAACACAAACTACACCCGCATCTGCGCAGGTAGAACAAACTACACCCGCATCTGCGCAGGTAGAACAAACTACACCCGCATCTGCGCAGGTAGAACAAACTACACCCGCATCTGCGCAGGTAGAACACAAACTACTCCCGCATCTGCGCAGGTAGAACACAAACTACACCCGCATCTGCGCAGGTAGAACACAAACTACACCCGCATCTGCGCAGGTAGAACACAAACTACTCCCGCATCTGCGCAGGTAGAACACAAACTACACCCGCATCTGCGCAGGTAGAACACAAACTACACCCGCATCTGCATTTGAATGAATCCATAAACATGAGTCTATCTCCTTATTTCAAACTTTTGTATTTTGTCTCATTTCATTTTTAATATTTCTTTTATTTTTACGAGACATTTGCTCATGTTGTTTCAGACGCTCAGTGTGTGGTCGACATCTACGTCAACTACGACTGTGACCTGAACGCTGCAAACATCTTTGAACGACTCGTGAACGATCTGTCCAAGATCGCACAGGGGCGGAGCGGACAAGAGCTGGGAATAACACCTCTACAGGTAAAAAACACCTGTCCAACACACCTGTACATCTCTACAGGTAAAAAACACCTGTCCAACACCCCTGTACACCTCTACAAGTAAAAACACCTGTCCAACACACCTGTACACCTCTACAGGTAAAATACACCTGTCCAACACACCTGTACACCTCTAAAGGTAAAATAGACCTGTCCAACACACCTGTACACCTCTACAAGTAAAAACACCTGTCCAACACACCTGTACATCTCTACAGGTAAAAAACACCTGTCCAACACACCTGTACACCTCTAAAGGTAAAATACACCTGTCCAACACACCTCTACAGGAAAAATACACCTGTCTATTGCACCTGTATAGGTAAAATAAACCTGTCTAACGCACCTGTATAGGTAATATAAACAGCCTAATGCACCTGTACAGGTAAAATACACCTGTCTAACACACCTGTACACCTCTACAGGTAAAAAACACCTGTCCAACACACCTGTACACCTCTACAGGTAAAAAACACCTGTCCAACACACCTGTACACCTCTACAGGTAAAAAACACCTGTCCAACACACCTGTACACCTCTACAGGTAAAAACACCTGTCCAACACACCTGTACATCTCTACAGGTAAAAAAACACCTGTCCAACACACCTGTACACCTCTACAGGTAAAAACACCTGTCCAACACACCTGTACACCTCTACAGGTAAAAAACACCTGTCCAACACACCTGTCCAACACACCTGTACACCTCTACAAGGTAAAATACACAGGTAAAAAACACCTGTCCAACACACCTGTACACCTCTACAGGTAAAAAACACCTGTCCAACACACCTGTACACCTCTACAGGTAAAATACACCTGTCCAACACACCTGTACACCTCTACAGGTAAAATACACCTGTCCAAACACACCTGTACACCCTACAGGTAAAAAACACTGTCCAACACACCTGTACACCACCTCTACAGGAAAAAATAACCTGTCTATTGCACCTGTACACCTCTACAGGTAAAAATACACCTGTCTAACACCACACCTGTACAGGTAAAATAAACCTGCCTAATGCACCTGTACAGGTCTAAGGTAAAAACACCTGTCCTAACACACCTGTACAACCTCTACAGGTAAAAAAAACACCTGTCCAACACACCTGTACACTCTCTACAGGTAAAAAAACACACCTGTCCAAACACACCTGTACACCTCTACAGGTAAAAAAACACCTGTCCAACACACTGTACACCTCTCTACAGGTAAAAACACTGTCCACCACACAGGTACACCTTACACCTGTAAATAACACACAGGTAAAATACACCTGTCCAACACACCTGTACAGGTCTAAACAAAAAAACACCTGTCCAACACACTTGTACACCTCTACAGGAAAAATACACCTGTCTAACGCACCTGTATAGGTAAAATACACCTGTCTAACGCACCTGTATAGGTAAAATAAACAGCCTAATGCACCTGTACAGGTAAAATGCACCTGTCTAACACACATCTGTACAACTCTACAGATAAAATATACCGGTCTAACACACACGTGTACAGGTAAAATACACTTGTACATGCAAGTGCACAAGGGAGGAGTGGGCAGGAGCTCAGGATTACTCCTCTACAGGTGACCTCTGACCTGGACGCTGATGTTAAACTCTGTGCCTCTGACCTCTGACCTAGACGCTGATGTTAAACTCTGTGCCTCTGACCTCTGACCTGGACGCTGATATTAAACTCGTGCCTCTGACCTCTGACCTGGACGCTGATGTTTAAACTCTGGTGCCTCTGACCTCTGACCTGGACGCTGATGTTAAACTCTGTGCCTCTGACCTCTGACCTGGACGCTGATGTTAAAACTGTGCCTCTGACCTCTGACCTGGACGCTGATGTTAAACTCTGTGCCTCTGACCTCTGACCTGGACGCTGATGTTAAACTCTGTGCCTCTGACCTCTGACCTGGACGCTGATGTTAAACTCTGTGCCTCTGACCTCTGACCTGGACGCTGATGTTAAACTCTGTGCCTCTGACCCTGGACGCTGACCTGGACGCTGCCTCTGATGTTAAACTCTGTGCCTCTGACCTCTGACCTGGACGCTCTGATGTTAAACTCTGTGCCTCTGACCTCTGACCTGGGACGCTGATGTTAACTCTCTGGCCTCTGACCTCTTCTGTGGCCCTTGACCTCTGAGACGCTGATGTTAAACTCTGTGCCTCTGACCTCTGACCTCTGACGCTGATGTTAAACTCTGTGCCTCTGACCTCTGACCTGGACGCTGATGTTAAACTCTGTGCCTCTGACCTCTGACCTGGACGCTGCCTCCACAGGAGCTGAGTCTGAGGAAGAAGGGTCTGGAGTGTTTGGTCTCTGTTTTGAAGTGCATGGTGGAGTGGAGCAAAGACATGTACGTGAACCCCAACCTGCAGACCAACCTGGGTGAGTCTGACCCTGCTCCGTCTGTGAACACCTCCAGTGTTTCCTGTTAATCCAGGAGACAACAGCACCCCCTACAGACTAATATACTCACATTCTAAAAACTGGTCAAACTTTATTATCATAAACCTACAGAAGTAACCATTTAAACTGTGAGAAACACTGCTCCAGTTTGGACCCAGGTCGAGGGAGACGTTTGCTCCCAGAGTCACTGTTGCAGAATGTTTTCAAACTCACATTCTCCTCGTCCTTTCTGCCCCTCTTTTCCTCCCTCTCTCTCCTCTGTCACTCCTCCTCTACCTCCTCTCTCCCACTCCTGTCACCCCCCACTCCTCCTCTGCACTCCCTCTCTAGGCCAGGAGCACCCGTGTGACCCCGAGGCCGCAGAGGTCAAACCCTCCGGTCGCAGGGACAGCGTTGGGTCTTTAGACTCCGCCCTCTCATCCAGCACCGCCCAGGCTGACCACCCCGAGCAGTACGAGGTCATCAAGCAGCAGAAGGAGATCATCGAGCACGGCATCGACCTGTGAGTACAGACTAACACTTTAAACTACACACCTGTGAGTACTAACACTTTAAACTACACACCTGTGAGTACAGACTAACACTTTAAACTACACACCTGTGAGTACTAACACTTTAAACTACACACCTGTGAGTACTAACACTTTAAACTACACACCTGTGAGTACAGACACTTTAAACTACACACCTGTGAGTACTAACACTTTAAACTACACACCTGTGAGTACTAACACTTTAAACTACACACCTGTGAGTACTAACACTTTAAACTACACACCTGTGAGTACTAACACTTTAAACTACACACCTGTGAGTACAGACTAACACTTTAAACTACACACCTGTGAGTACTAACACTTTAAACTACACACCTGTGAGTACTAACACTTTAAACTACACACCTGTGAGTACTAACACTTTAAACTACACACCTGTGAGTACAGACTAACACTTTAAACTACACACCTGTGAGTACAGACTAACACTTTAAACTACACACCTGTGAGTACAGACTAACACTTTAAACTATACACCTGTGAGTACAGACTAACACTTTAAACTATACACCTGTGAGTACTAACACTTTAAACTACACACCTGTGAGTACAGACTAACACTTTAAACTATACACCTGTGAGTACTACACACCTGTGAGTACTACACACCTGTGAGTACTACACACCTGTGAGTACTACACACCTGTGAGTACAGACTAACACTTTAAACTACACACCTGTGAGTACTACACACCTGTGAGTACTAACACTTTAAACTACACACCTGTGAGTACAGACTAATACTTTAAACTACACACCTGTGAGTACTACACACCTGTGAGTACTACACACCTGTGAGTACTACACACCTGTGAGTACTACACACCTGTGAGTACTACACACCTGTGAGTACTACACACCTGTGAGTACAGACTAACACTTTAAACTACACACCTGTGAGTACTACACACCTGTGAGTACAGACTAACACTTTAAACTACACACCTGTGAGTACAGACTAACACTTTAAACTACACACCTGTGAGTACACCTGTGACTAACACACTTAAACTACACACCTGTGAGTACTACACACCTGTGAGTACAGACTAACACTTTAAACTACACACCTGTGAGTACTACACACCTGTGAGTACAGACTAACACTTTAAACTACACACCTGTGAGTACTACACACCTGTGAGTACAGACTAACACTTTAAACTACACACCTGTGAGTACTACACACCTGTGAGTACAGACTAACACTTTAACTACACACCTGTGAGTACTACACACCTGTGAGTACAGACTAACACTTTAAACTACACACCTGTGAGTACTAACACTTTAAACTACACACCTGTGAGTACTAACACTTTAAACTACACACCTGTGAGTACTAACACTTTAAACTACACACCTGTGAGTACTAACACTTTAAACTACACACCTGTGAGTACTAACACTTTAAAACTACACACCTGTGAGTACTAACACTTTAAACTACACACCTGTGAGTACTAACACTTTAAACTACACACCTGTGAGCACTAACACTTTAAACTACACACCTGTGAGCACTAACACTTTAAACTACACACCTGTGAGCACTAACACTTTAAACTACACACCTGTGAGTACAGACTAACACTTTAAACTACACACCTGTGAGTACTAACACTTTAAACTACACACCTGTGAGCACTAACACTTTAAACTACACACCTGTGAGTACTACACACCTGTGAGTACTACACACCTGTGAGTACTAACACTTTAACTCTCTCAGGTTCAATAAGAAGCCTAAACGGGGGGTGCAGTACCTCCAGGACCAGGGGATGTTGGGACCCACGGCCGAGGAGATCGCTCAGTTCTTGCACCAGGAGGATCGTCTGGACACGGTGAGAACGTCAACATCTGTGTTAGCACCTCCCACCTGTCCCCGCCCCCTGCTCCGCACTGTCCCCGCCCCCTGCTCCGCACTGTCCTCAGACTCTGTGAAGTCCATGGACCTGTTTCTGTTGACCTCTGACCTCTGACCTCTGACCTCTACTGTCTCCTCGTCTCAATCAGACCTGGAGCTGTGTTTTGTTTCATTCACATGTTTAACACAAACCTGCAGATTCAGGCTGAGTTCTTCTCTCAAACAGAAAACACTCTGTTCCACCTTGTGATGTCATCATGTGGTGATACAGGAAGTGCTCCACTGTGTTTTTAAACTCCACACACCTTCATTTGAATCATTTGGATCATTTCAGTCCTGGAGTTGTCACTTATCTCGTCTGAACTAAAGGTAAAAGGAGCTGTTCACTTAAACTACCACTTGATGACATCATGAAGTGGAACAGAGCGTTTTCAGCTTTGGAGATATTACGGACTAATAATAAAGTGTGAACGAAACAAAACCTGTCTATCAACTGTCTCTCTGACCTGTCTCTCTCTCTCTCACACCTGTCTCTCTCTCACACCTGTCTCTCTCTCACACCTGTCTCTCTCTGACCTGTCCCTCTCCCCTCAGACTCAGGTGGGTGAGTTCCTGGGGGAGAACAGTCGGTTCCATAAGGAGGTCATGTCTCTCTCTCACCTGTCTCTCTCTCTCTCTCACCTGTCTCTCTCTCTGACCTGTCTCTCTCCCCTCTCCCCTCAGACTCAGGTGGGTGAGTTCCTGGGGGAGAACAGTCGGTTCCATAAGGAAGTCATGTACTGTTACGTGGACCAGTTGGACTTCTGTGGGCGGGACTTCGTGTCGGCGCTCCGCATTTTCCTGGAGGGATTCCGCCTCCCGGGAGAAGCCCAGAAGATCGACCGGCTCATGGAGAAGTTTGCAGCGCGGTACCTGGAGTGTAACCAGAGGTACAGACGTGTCTACAGCATGTTCTACTGTTTATGATCTTTATGGAGTGTAACCAGAGGCACAGTCGTGTCTTAAACGTGTGACAGTCGATCTGTTTAATGTTTATTTTCAATCTTGTTTTTCTGTCCTGTTGCTCCAGTCAAACCCTGTTCGCCAGCGCAGACACGGCCTACGTCCTGGCCTACTCCATCATCATGCTGACCACAGACCTGCACAGCCCGCAGGTCACAAATACTACTACTACTGGCATATACATACTACTACTACTGTGGTACTACTGATACTTGTACTGCCGTTTGTCTTGTTCAGTGGCCCACAAACCCACATCACCCAGGCTCCACACGACAATCCTCCATAACAAAAACATGATACGAACTGTTCACTACGACTTCACAAACCTGGTGTATGTGCAGGAGTTTCATTAGTTGCAGCTGATTGTGACAGTGGTTCTGAAGGGGGAGGGGCTTAACCTACTAAACATTGTTTTGGGTGAATACAGCATCTTCAAAACAAAAAAAGGAAACGTGGATCTAAATATGTTACAGTTAATACCCCACAGGAGTAAATACCTCCTCTTTAATACCCCACAGGAGTAAATACCTCCTCTTTAATACCCCACAGGAGTAAATACCTCCTCTTTAATACCCATGCCCCACAGGAGTAAATACCTCCTCTTTAATGCCCCACAGGAGTAAATACCTCCTCTTTTGCCCACAGGAGTAAATACCTCCCTTTAATGCCCCACAGGAGTAAATACCTCCTCTTTAAATGCCCCACAGGAGTAAATACTCTTTCTTGCCCTGCCCCACAGGAGTAAATACCTCCTCTTTAATGCCCCACAGGAGTAAATACCTCCTCTTTAATGCCCCACAGGAGTAAATACCTCCTCTTTAATGCCCCACACAGGAGTAAAAAGGAGTAAATACCTCCTCTTTAATACCCCACAGGAGTAAATACCTCCTCTTTAATACCCCACAGGAGTAAATAATACCTCCTCTTAATACCCCACAGGAGTAAATACCTCCTCTTTAATGCCCCACAGGAGTAAATACCTCCTCTTTAATGCCCCACAGGAGTAAATACCTCCTCTTTAATGCCCCACAGGAGTAAATACCTCCTCTTTAATGCCCCACAGGAGTAAATACCTCCTCTTTAATGCCCCACAGGAGTAAATACCTCCTCTTTAATACCCCACAGGAGTAAATACCTCCTCTTTAATACCCCACAGGAGTAAATACCTCCTCTTTAATACCCCACAGGAGTAAATACCTCCTCTTTAATACCCCACAGGAGTAAATACCTCCTCTTTAATACCCCACAGGAGTAAATACCTCCTCTTTAAACATTCTGAGATGTTTGTTTTTGTTCCAGGTGAAGAATAAAATGACCAAAGAGCAGTACATCAAGATGAACAGAGGCATCAACGACAGTAAAGACCTGCCAGAGGAGTATCTGTCCTCCATCTACAACCAGATCGCAGGGAAGAAGATCAGCATGAAGGAGAGCAAGGAGTTCACCATCACCCCCAAGGCCAAGCAGAGTGAGCACACACCTGAGAGCACACCACACCTGAGAGCACACCACACCTGAGAGCACACCACACCTGAGAGCACACCACACCTGAGAGCACACCACACCTGAGAGCACACCACACCTGAGAGAGCACACCACACCTGAGAGAGCACACCACACCTGAGAGAGCACACCACACCTGAGAGCACACCTGAGAGCACACCACACCTGAGAGCACACCACACCTGAGAGCACACCACACCTGAGAGCACACCACACCTGAGAGCACACCACACCTGAGAGCACACCACACCTGAGAGCACACCACCTGAGAGCACACCACACACTGAGAGCACACACCTGAGAGCACACCACACCTGAGAGCACACCTGAGAGCACACCACACCCTGAGAGCACACCACACCTGAGAGCACACCACACCTGAGAGCACACACCACACACCTGAGAGCACACCACACCTGAGAGAGCACACCACACCTGAGAGAGCACACCACACCTGAGAGAGCACACCACACCTGAGAGAGCACACCTGAGAGCACACCACACCTGAGAGCACACCACACCTGAGAGCACACACCACACCTGAGAGCACACCACACCTGAGAGCACACCACACCTGAGAGCACACCACACCTGAGAGCACACCACACCTGAGAGCACAGCACACCTGAGAGCACACCACACCTGAGAGAGCACACCTGAGAGCACACCACACACTGAGAGCACACACCTGAGAGCACACACACCTGAGAGCACACACACACCTGAGCACACACACCTGAGAGCACAGCACACCACACCTGAGAGCACACCACACCTGAGAGCACACACCACCTGAGAGCACACACACCTGAGAGCACACACCACACCTGAGAGCACACCACACCTGAGAGCACACACACACCTGAGAGCACACCACACCACACCACCTGAGAGCACACCACACCTGAGAGCACACCACACCTGAGAGCACACCACACCTGAGAGCGCACACCTGAGAGCGCACACCTGAGAGCGCACACCTGAGAGAGCACACACCTGAGAGCACACACCTGAGAGCGCACACCTGAGAGCGCACACCTGAGAGCGCACACCTGAGAGCGCACACCTGAGAGCGCACACCTGAGAGCACACACACCTGAGAGCACACACCTGAGAGCACACACCTGAGAGCACACACCTGAGAGCACACACCTGAGAGCACACACCTGAGAGCACACACCTGAGAGCACACACCTGAGAGCACACACCTGAGAGCACACACCTGAGAGCACACACCTGAGAGCACACACCTGAGAGCACACACACCTGAGAGCACACCACACCCTGAGAGCACACCACACACCTGAGAGCACACCTGAGAGCACACACCTGAGAGCACACCACACCTGAGAGCACACCACACCTGAGAGCACACCACACCTGAGAGAGCACACCTGAGAGCACACCACACCTGAGAGCACACCACACCTGAGAGCACACCACACCTGAGAGCACACACACTGAGAGCACACCACACCTGAGAGCACACACCACACCTGAGAGCACACCACACCTGAGAGCACACCACACCTGAGAGCACACCACACCTGAGAGCACACCACACCTGAGAGCACACCACACCTGAGAGCACACCACACCTGAGAGCACACCACACCTGAGAGCACACCACACCTGAGAGCACACCACACCTGAGAGCACACCACACCTGAGAGCACACCACACCTGAGAGCACACCACACCTGAGAGCACACCACACCTGAGAGCACACCACACCTGAGAGAGCACACACCTGAGAGCGCACCACACCTGAGAGCGCACCACACCTGAGGGCGCACACCTGAGAGAGCACCACACCTGAGAGCGCACACCTGAGAGCGCACACCTGAGAGCGCACACCTGAGAGCGCACCCTGAGAGCGCACACCTGAGAGCGCACACCTGAGAGCGCACACCTGAGAGCGCACACACCTGAGAGCACACACCTGAGAGCACACACCTGAGAGCACACACCTGAGAGCACACACCTGAGAGCACACACCTGAGAGCACACCTGGTGTCCTCCTCTAACCTCTCCCCTCTGTGTGTGCGGATACTGCATTGACTCTATATATAAATGCACAGAGCTAACCTGCTAGCACCGCCTTCAAACAGGAAGTGATTATGAGCACACTTCAACAGAAAACTGTGTCCTCTCTCATGTTGGTCTTAAATGTTCGTATTAACCCTCTACATGATCCTGGGGTTTTTATTTCACGTCTGTGTCTGTAAATATGAACATTAATAACAGACACATCAGGTCCTTCTGTCCCCGACGTCGCTCCTGTTAGCGTTAGCAACAGGTTTGATTGACAGTGTTGCTAAGCGCCCGCCCACTGTTAAAGGCTTTACCTTCAACATCCTCGCTCTGATTGGCTCTTTGGTTGCTATGATACTCGTGGTCAGAATTACAAATATGGAACTAAGCTGCAGATTAGGCGCTATAACTGTTAGCCTCAATGAGCTTCATGTGGCGCCTCCCCGTGTGTCAGATTGTGTCAGATGCCCTCCCCGTGTGTCAGATGCCCTCCCTGTGTGTCAGATTGTGTCAGATGCCCTCCCCATGTGTCAGATTGTGTCAGATGCCCTCCCCGTGTGTCCCTCCTGTGTGTCAGATTGTGTCAGATGCCCCCTCCCCGTGTGTCAGATTGTGTGCCCTCCCGTGTGTCAGATGATTGTGTCAGATTGTGTCAGATGCCCTCCCTGTGTGTCAGATTGTGTCAGATGCCCTCCCTGTGTGTCAGATTGTGTCAGATGCCCTCCCCATGTGTCAGATTGTGTGTGCAGATGCCCTCCCTGTGGTGTCAGATTGTGTCAGATGCCCTCCCCATGTGTCAGTGTCAGATTGTGTCAGATGCCCTCCCCGTGTGTCAGATTGTGTCAGATGCCCTCCCCGTGTGTCAGATGCCCTCCCTGTGTGTCAGATTGTGTCAGATGCCCTCCCCGTGTGTCAGATGCCCTCCCTGTGTGTCAGATTGTGTCAGATGCCCTCCCTGACCTCCTCTTCGTCTCCTCAGATGTTGCGAGTGAGAAGCAGAGGCGTCTTCTCTATAACGTGGAGATGGAGCAGATGGCGAAGACGGCCAAAGCTCTGATGGAGGCGGTGAGCCACGCCCAGGCGCCATTTTTCAGCGCCACTCACCTGGAGCACGTACGACCCATGTTTAAGGTAAAACTCACCCAGGTTACACACGTGTAAAGTCTCGTACAGACTCCTCATGTGGACAGCACCTGTGTGTGATATTTGTTCTGTTTTCTCTGGTTTCATAGCTGCTCTGTGTGTGTTTTGTGTATTATATTTGTGTTGTTCAGTTGTGTGGACGCCTCTCCTCGTGTGTTTTGTGTATTATATTTGTGTTGTTGTTCAGTTGTGTGGACGCCTCTCCTCGTGTGTTTTGTGTATTATATTTGTGTTGTTGTTCAGTTGTGTGGACGCCTCTCCTCGTGTGTTTTGTGTATTATATTTGTGTTGTTGTTCAGTTGTGTGGACGCCTCTCCTCGTGTGTTTTGTGTATTATATTTGTGTTGTTGTTGTTCAGTTGTGTGGACGCCTCTCCTCGTGTGTTTTGTGTATTATATTTGTGTTGTTTGTTCAGTTGTGTGGACGCCTCTCCTCGTGTGTTTTGTGTATTATTTTGTGTGTGTTCAGTTGTGTGGACGCCTCTCCTCGTGTGTGTGTGTATTTATATTTGTGTTGTTTGTTGTTGTTCAGTTGTGTGGACGCCTCTCCTCGTGTGTTTTGTGTATTATATTTATTTGTGTTGTTCAGTTGTGTGGACGCCTCTCCTCGTGTGTTTTGTGTATTATATTTGTGTTGTTGTTCAGTTGTGTGGACGCCTCTCCTCGTGTGTTTTGTGTATTATATTTGTGTTGTTGTTCTTCAGTTGTGTGGACGCCTCTCCTCGTGTGTTTTGTGTATTATATTTGTGTTGTTGTTCAGTTGTGTGGACGCCTCTCCTCGTGTGTGTGTTTTGTGTATTATATTTGTGTTGTTGTTCTTCAGTTGTGTGGACGCCTCTCCTCGTGTGTTTTGTGTATTATATTTGTGTTGTTCAGTTGTGTGGACGCCTCTCCTCGTGTGTTTTGTGTATTATATTTGTGTTGTTGTTCAGTTGTGTGGACGCCTCTCCTCGTGTGTTTTGTGTATTATATTTGTGTTGTTGTCTTCAGTTGTGTGGACGCCTCTCTCCTCGTGTTTTTGTGTATTATATTTGTGTTTGTTGTTCAGTTGTGTGGACGCGCCTCTCCTCGTGTGTTTTGTGTATTATATTTGTGTTGTTGTTCTTCAGTTGTGTGGACGCCTCTCCTCGTGTGTTTGTGTATTATATTTGTGTTGTTGTTCTTCAGTTGTGTGGACGCCTCTCCTCGTGTGTTTTGTGTATTATATTTGTGTTGTTGTTCAGTTGTGTGGACGCCTCTCCTCGTGTGTTTTGTGTATTATATTTGTGTTGTTGTTCTTCAGTTGTGTGGACGCCTCTCCTCGTGTGTTTTGTGTATTATATTTGTGTTGTTGTTCTTCAGTTGTGTGGACGCCTCTCCTCGTGTGTTTTGTGTATTATATTTGTGTTGTTGTTCAGTTGTGTGGACGCCTCTCCTCGTGTGTGTTTTGTGTATTATATTTGTGTTGTTCTTCAGTTGTGTGGACGCCTCTCCTCGTGTGTTTTGTGTATTATATTTTGTTGTTGTTCTTCAGTTGTGTGGACGCCTCTCCTCGTGTGTTTTGTGTATTATATTTGTGTTGTTGTTCAGTTGTGTGGACGCCTCTCCTCGTGTGTTTTGTGTATTATATTTGTGTTGTTCTTCAGTTGTGTGGACGCCTCTCCTCGTGTGTTTTGTGTATTATATTTGTGTTGTTGTTCTTCAGTTGTGTGGACGCCTCTCCTCGTGTGTTTTGTGTATATATTTGTGTTGTTGTTTCAGTTGTGTGGACGCCTCTCCTCGTGTGTTTTGTGTATTATATTTGTGTTGTTGTTCTTCAGTTGTGTGGACACCTCTCCTCGTGTGTTTTGTGTATTATATTTGTGTTGTTGTTCTTCAGTTGGCGTGGACGCCTCTCCTCGCCGCCTTCAGCGTGGGTCTACAGGACTGTGATGATCCGGAGGTGGCGTCTCTGTGTTTGGAGGGAATCCGCTGTGCCATCAGGATCGCCTGTATCTTCAGCATGCAGGTGACCACATGCTAACATGCTAACATGCTAACATGCTAACATGCTAACATGCTAACATGCTAACATCTGCTTTACACCTGGTTCATTCTTTTCTCTCTTTTGTTGTTTACCTCTCTCTCTCTTGTTTACCCGTCTCTCTCTCTTGTTTACCCGTCTCTCTTGTTTACCCGTCTCTCTCTCTTGTTTACCCGTCTCTCTTGTTTACCCGTCTCTCTCTCTTGTTTCCTGTCTCTCTCTTGTTTACCCGTCTCTCTCTCTTATTACCTGTCTCTCTTGTTTACCCGTCTCTCTCTCTTGTTTACCTGTCTCTCTCTTGTTTACCTGTCTCTCTCTTGTTTACCCGTCTCTCTCTCTTGTTTACCCGTCTCTCTTGTTTACCTGTCTCTCTCTCTCTCTTGTTTACCTGTCTCTCTCTCTCTCTCTTGTTTACCCGTCTCTCTCTCTCTCTTGTGTTACCCCGTCTCTCTCTCTCTCTTGTTACCCGTCTCTCTCTCTCTCTCTTGTTTACCCCGTCTCTCTCTCTCTTTGTTTACCCGTCTCTCTCTCTCTTGTTTACCCGTCTCTCTCTCTCTTGTTTACCCCGTCTCTCTCTCTCTTGTTTGTGTTCTCTCTCTCTCTCTTGTTTACCCGTCTCTCTCTCTCTCTTGTTTACCCGTCTCTCTTGTTTTACCCGTCTCTCTCTCTCTTGTTTACCTGTCTCTCTCTCTCTTGTTTACCCGTCTCTCTTGTTTACCCGTCTCTCTCTCTCTTGTTTACCTGTCTCTCTCTCTCTCTTGTTTACCCGTCTCTCTCTTGTTTACCCGTCTCTCTCTCTCTCTTGTTTACCCGTCTCTCTCTCTCTTGTTTACCCGTCTCTCTCTCTCTTGTTTACCCGTCTCTCTCTCTCTCTTGTTTTACCGTCTCTCTCTCTCTGTGTTTACCTGTCTCTCTCTTGTTTACCCCTCTCTCTCTCTTGTTCCCTGTCTCTCTTGTTTTACCCGTCTCTCTCTTGTTTACCCGTCTCTCTTGTTTACCCGTCTCTCTTGTTTACCCGTCTCTCTTGTTTACCCGTCTCTCTCTCTTGTTACCTGTCTCTCTTGTTTACCTGTCTCTCTCTCTTGTTACCTGTCTCTCTTGTTTACCTGTCTCTCTCTCTCTCTTGTTTACCCGTCTCTCTCTCTCTCTTGTTTACCCGTCTCTCTTGTTTTTACCCGTCTCTCTTGTTTTTACCCGTCTCTCTTGTTTACGTCCGTCTCTCTCTGTTTACCCGTCTCTCTCTTTGTTTACCCGTCTCTCTTGTTTACCCATCTCTCTCTCTTGTTACCTGTCTCTCTTGTTTACCCGTCTCTCTTGTTTACCCGTCTCTCTTGTTTACCCGTCTCTCTTTTTTACCCGTCTCTCTTGTTTACCCATCTCTCTCTCTTGTTACCTGTCTCTCTTGTTTACCCGTCTCTCTCTCTTGTTACCTGTCTCTCTTGTTTACCTGTCTCTCTCTCTCTCTTGTTTACCCGTCTCTCTCTCTCTTGTTTACCCGTCTCTCTTGTTTACCCGTCTCTCTCTTGTTTACCCGTCTCTCTCTCTCTTGTTTACCTGTCTCTCTCTCTCTCTTGTTTACCCCTCTCTCTCTCTTGTTTCCTGTCTCTCTCTTGTTTACCCGTCTCTCTTGTTTACCCGTCTCTCTTGTTTACCCGTCTCTCTCTCTCTCTTGTTTACCCGTCTCTCTCTCTCTCTTGTTTACCTGTCTCTCTCTCTCTCTTGTTTACCTGTCTCTCTCTCTCTCTTGTTTACCCGTCTCTCTCTCTCTTGTTTACCCCTCTCTCTCTTGTTTACCCGTCTCTCTTGTTTACCCGTCTCTCTTGTTTACCCGTCTCTCTTGTTTCCTGTCTCTCTTGTTTACCCGTCTCTCTTGTTTACCCGTCTCTCTTGTTTACCCGTCTCTCTTGTTTCCTGTCTCTCTCTCGTAGCTGGAGCGTGATGCGTACGTCCAGGCCCTCGCTCGCTTCACTCTCCTCACCGCCAGCTCCAGTATCACTGAAATGAAACAGAAAAACATCGACACCATAAAAACCCTCATCACTGTGGCCCACACGGACGGAAACTACCTGGGCAACTCCTGGCACGAGGTGAGAGGGCAGAGGTCAGAGGGGAGAGGTCAGAGGTCAGAGGGGAGAGGTCAGAGGGCAGAGGTGAGAGGTCAGAGGGGAGAGGTGAGAGGTCAGAGGTGAGAGATCAGAGGTGAGAGATCAGAGGTGAGAGGTCAGAGGTGAGAGGTCAGAGGTGAGAGGTCAGAGGGGAGAGGTCAGAGGGGAGAGGTCAGAGGGGAGAGGTGAGAGATCAGAGGGGAGAGATCAGAGGGGAGAGATGAGAGATCAGAAGGGAGAGGTCAGAGGTAGAGGGGAGAGGTCAGAGGGGAGAGGTCAGAGGGGAGAGGTAAGAGGGGAGAGGTGAGAGATCAGAGGGGAGAGGTGAGAGATCAGAGGGGAGAGGTGAGAGATCAGAGGGGAGAGATCAGAGGGCAGAGGTGAGAGATCAGAGGGGAGAGATCAGAGGGGAGAGATCAGAGGTTAGAGGTCAGAGGGGAGAGGTGAGAGGTCAGAGGGGAGAGGTCAGAGGGGAGAGGTGAGAGGGGAGAGGGGAGAGATCAGAGGGCAGAGATCAGAGGGCAGAGGTGAGAGATCAGAGGTCAGAGGGGAGAGGGCACCTGTGTGAGGGTCAGGATAAACAGAGATACCTACTGTGTCACTCTCCCTCAGAGACACAACAGGAGGTGGTCAAAATAAACTTAAATTTGCCCAAAGTGACGCCATTTTAAATCAGGCCAATGCATTTATTAAAGCTACAGTATGTAACTTTAATAAGTCCAACTTATCCCTCACCATGAACATTCTTCATGGTGGTGAACTTTAATGCCATACTGTGGAATATTACAGCCAAAGGAACAACATTTCCATGGAAACAAACAGGAAGAGGCCCTGCTCCAGGCCAAACGACAGTCGGGTTTGTGGAGAGGCGAGCCTGCTTAGAGTAAAGACACAGGACAGTACAGCCATAATGAAAATATATAGTTTGTCTAAAAAGTTACACACTGGGGCTTTAAATAGAATCAGTTGAGGTTTTATTAAACACTGAACAGAAGCTGTACCTGCTTTTTACTTTGTTGCCCGTTAACCCAGAGGTTGCTGGTTCGTTCACCTTATACTCTGTCATTTCAGATCCTGAAGTGCATTTCTCAGCTGGAGTTGGCACAGCTGATCGGGACAGGGGTCAAAGCGCGGTACATCTCAGGAGTGACCCACAGCAGAGAGCCCAGCATCAGGGGCCTGCCGTCGGGCACAGAGGACTTCATGCCCCTGGGACTCGGTAAAAAACATTTTTCTGTTAATGTGAAGTCTGCAGATCTTTCAGCAAAGTGACATAAGACCACGAGTCTGAAACACACGACCTCCAGACTGACCGCTCCAGACTGACCGCTCCAGACTGACTGACGCGCTCCAGACCTCCAGACTGACCGCTCCAGACTGACCGACCTCCAGGCCTCCAGACTGACCAGTGGAACACACGACCTCCAGACTGACCACTCCAGACCTCACTGAAACACGACACGACCCTCCAGACCTCTGACACGACCTCCAGACAGACCTCAGTCCAGAACACTGAAACGACCGACCTCCAGACTGACCGCTCCAGACCTCACTGAAACACAACACACTCCAGACTGACCGCTCCAGACCTGAAACACACGACCTCCAGAGACGCTCCAGACCTCAGTGAACACACGACCTCCAGACTGACCGCTCCAGACCTCACTGAAACACACGACCTCCAGACTGACCGCTCCAGACCTCAGTGAAACACACGACCTCCAGACTGACCGCTCCAGACCTCAGTGAAACACACGACCTCCAGACTGACCGCTCCAGACCTCACTGAAACACACGACCTCCAGACTGACCGCTCCAGACCTCAGTGAAAACACACGACCTCCAGACTGACCGCTCCAGACCTCACTGAAAAACACGACCTCCAGACTGACCGCTCCAGACCTCCAGATGACCGCTGACCGCTCCAGACCTCAGTGAAACACACGACCTCCAGACTGACCGCTCCAGACCTCAGTGAAACACACGACCTCCAGACTGACCGCTCCAGACCTCACTGAAACACACGACCTCCAGACTGACCGCTCCAGACCTCAGTGAAACACACGACCTCCAGACTGACCGCTCCAGACTTCACTGAAACACACGACCTCCAGACTGACCGCTCCAGACCTCAGTGAAACACACGACCTCCAGACTGACCGCTCCAGACCTCAGTGAAACACACGACCTCCAGACTGACCGCTCCAGACCTCAGTGAAACACACGACCTCCAGACTGACCGCTCCCAACTTCACTGAAACACACGACCTCCAGACTGACCGCTCCAGACTGACCGCTCCAGACCTCCAGACTGACCGCTCCAGACTGACCGCTCCAGACTGACCGCTCCAGACTGACCGCTCCAGACTGACCGCTCCAGACCTCCAGACTGACCGCTCCAGACTGACCGCTCCAGACTGACCGCTCCAGACTGACCGCTCCAGGCCTCCAGACTGACCACTCCAGACCTCAGTGAAACACACGACCTCCAGACTGACCGCTCCAGACCTCCAGACTGACCACTCCAGACCTCCAGACTGACCGATCCAGACTTCAGTGAAACACACGACCTCCAGACTGACCGCTCCAGACTCAGTGAAACACACGACCTCCAGACTGACCGCTCCAGACCTCACTGACCGACTCCAGACTGACCGCTCCAGACCTCAGTGAAACACACCACTCCAGACCTCACAGACCTCAGTGGAACACGACCCTCCAGACTGACCGCTCCAGACCTCAGTGAAACACACGACCTCCAGACTGACCGCTCCAGACCTCACTGTGGAACACGACGACCTCCAGACTGACCGCTCCAGACCTCACTGAAACACACGACCTCCAGACTGACCGCTCCAGACCTCACTCACTGAAACACACGACCTCCAGACTGACCGCTCCAGACCTCACTGAAACACACGACCTCCAGACTGACCGCTCCAGACCTCACTGAAACACACGACCTCCAGACTGACCGCTCCAGACCTCACTGAAACACACACGACCTCCAGACTGACCGCTCCAGACCTCAGTGGAACACACGACCTCCAGACTGACGCTGACCGCTCCAGACCTCAGTGAAACACACGACTCCAGACTGACCGCTCCAGACCTCAGTGAAACACACGACCTCCAGACTGACCGCTCCAGACCTCACTGTGAACACACGACCTCCAGACTGACCGCTCCAGACCTCACTGAAACACACGACCTCCAGACTGACCGCTCCAGACCTCACTGAAACACACGACCTCCAGACTGACCGCTCCCGACCTCACTGAAACACACGACCTCCAGACTGACCGCTCCAGACCTCAGTGAAACACACGACCTCCAGACTGACCGCTCCAGACCTCACTGAAACACACGACCTCCAGACTGACCGCTCCAGACCTCAGTGAAACACACGACCTCCAGACTGACCGCTCCGGACCTCTACCATGTAACCTCAGGAGTGACCTCAGGTGTGACCCTCTGTGTACGGTGTGACCTCAGGTGTGACCTCAGGTGTGACCTCAGGTGTGACCCTCTGTACCATGTGACCTCAGGTGTGACCTCAGGTGTGACCTCAGGTGTGACCCTCTGTGTACGGTGTGACCTCAGGTGTGACCTCAGGTGTGACCTCAGGTGTGACCCTCTGTACCATGTGACCTCAGGTGTGACCTCAGGTGTGACCCTCTGTGTACAGTGTGACCTCAGGTGTGACCTCAGGTGTGACCCTCTGTGTACAGTGTGACCTCAGGTGTGACCTCAGGTGTGACCTCAGGTGTGACCCTTCTTGTCCGCAGGAGGCCTTGTGGGGAGTCAGGACAAACGGCAGATGGCTCACATACAGGAGTCTGTGGGAGAGACCAGTTCACAGAGCGTCGTCGTCGCTGTAGATCGGTAAGAATTTTATTTACCATAAAATAAAACCTGCATAAATGAAATGGTTAAATATTTAAATCTTGTTCTGTAGGATCTTCACTGGATCCACGAGGCTCGATGGAAACGCCATCGGTCAGTGTCCAGATGCTCCACACACTGACCTATACACACTGACCAATACACACTGACCAATACACACTGACTTACACACACTGACCTATACACACTGACCAATTTACACACTGACCAATACACACTGACCTATACACACTGACCAATACACACTGACCAATATACACACTGACCAATACACACTGACCTATACACACACTGACCAATACACACTGACCAATACACACTGACCAATACACACTGACCAATATACACACTGACCAATATACACACTGACCTATACACACTGACCTATACACACTGACCTATACACACTGACCAATACACACTGACCAATATACACACTGACCCAATACACACTGACCAATACACTGACTTACACACACTGACTTACACACACTGACCTATACACACTGACCTATACACACTGACCAATTTACACACTGACCAATACACACTGACCTATACACACACTGACCTATACACACTGACCTATACACACTGACCAATATACACACTGACCTATACACACTGACCAATACACACTGACCAATACACACTGACCAATATACACACTGACCAATATACACACTGACCAATATACACACTGACCTATACACGCTGACCTATACACACTGACCTATACACACTGACCAATACACACTGACCAATATACACACTGACCAATACACACTGACCAATACACACTGACTTACACACACTGACTTACACACACTGACCTATACACACTGACCAATTTACACACTGACCAATACACACTGACCTATACACACACTGACCTATACACACTGACCTATACACACTGACCAATATACACACTGACCAATATACACACTGACCAATATACACACTGACCTATACACACACTGACCAATACACACACTGACCTATACACACTGACCTATACACACTGACCTATACACACACTGACCTATACACACACTGACCTATACACACTGACCTATACACACACTGACCTATACACACTGACCAATATACACACTGACCAATATACACACTGACCAATATACACACTGACCTATACACACTGACCTATATACACACTGACCTATACAGACTGACCAGACTGACCTACACACACTGACCTATACGCACACTGACCAATACACACACTGACCAACACACACTGACCAATATACACACTGACCAATATACACACTGACCAATACACACACTGACCTACACACACTGACCAACACACACTGACCAACACACACTGACCAATATACACACTGACCAATATACACACTGACCTATACACACACTGACCAATATACACACTGACCAATATACACACTGACCAATATACACACTGACCAATATACACACTGACCTATACACACACTGACCTATACAGACTGACCAGACTGACCTACACACACTGACCTATACGCACACTGACCAATATGCACACTGACCAATATACACACTGACCTATACACACTGACCAATACACACACTGACCTACACACACTGACCAACACACACTGACCAATATACACACTGACCAATATACACACTGACCTATACACACACTGACCTGTGAATGTGTGTGTATTGGTCAAACTAAGCGTGGTCAGACACTTAAGGGTCTCATGTTGTTACACACACACTGTCGCCCCCTGGTGTTTATCTGTTTGTAGTATTCTTCTTACATTTGTAGTATTCTTCTTACATTTATCCGTAGTATTCTTCTTACATTTATCTATAGTATTCTTACATGTATTTGTCTGTAGTATTCTTCTTACATGTATCTGTAGTATTCTTCTTACATTTGTTTGTAGTATTCTTCTTACATTTATCTGTAGTATTCTTACATGTATCTGTAGTATTCTTACATGTATCTGTAGTATTCTTACATGTATCTGTAGTATTCTTACATGTATCTGTAGTACTCCTACATGTATCTGTAGTATTCTTACATGTATCTGTAGTACTCTCACATGTATCTGTAGTATTCTCACATGTATCTGTAGTATTCTTACATGTATCTGTAGTATTCTTACATGTATCTGTAGTATTCTTACATGTATCTGTAGTACTCTCACATGTATCTGTAGTACTCTCACATGTATCTGTAGTATTCTTACATGTATCTGTAGTACTCTCACATGTATCTGTAGTACTCTCACATGTATCTGTAGTATTCTTACATGTATCTGTAGTACTCTCACATGTATCTGTAGTACTCTCACATGTATCTGTAGTATTCTTACATGTATCTGTAGTATTCTTACATGTATCTGTAGTATTCTTACATGTATCTGTAGTATTCTTACATGTATCTGTAGTACTCCTACATGTATCTGTAGTATTCTTACATGTATCTGTAGTATTCTTACATGTATCTGTAGTACTCTCACATGTATCTGTAGTATTCTTACATGTATCTGTAGTATTCTTACATGTATCTGTAGTACTCTCACATGTATCTGTAGTACTCTCACATGTATCTGTAGTACTCTCACATGTATCTGTAGTACTCTCACATGTATCTGTAGTATTCTTACATGTATCTGTAGTATTCTTACATGTATCTGTAGTATTCTTACATGTATCTGTAGTATTCTTACATGTATCTGTAGTACTCCTACATGTATCTGTAGTATTCTTACATGTATCTGTAGTACTCTCACATGTATCTGTAGTATTCTTACATGTATCTGTAGTACTCCTACATGTATCTGTAGTATTCTTACATGTATCTGTAGTACTCTTACATGTATCTGTAGTATTCTTACATGTATCTGTAGTATTCTCTTACATGTATCTGTCTGTAGTACTCTTACATGTATCTGTAGTACTCTCACATGTATCTGTAGTATTCTTACATGTATATGTAGTATTCTTACATGTATCTGTAGTACTCTCACATGTATCTGTAGTATTCTTACATGTATCTGTAGTACTCCTACATGTATCTGTAGTATTCTTACATGTACTATCTGTTTGTAGTGGACTTTGTGCGTTGGCTCTGTGCCGTCTCTATGGATGAGTTGGCTTCTTCTCATCAGCCGAGGATGTTCTCGCTGCAGAAGATCGTGGAGATCTCCTACTACAACATGAACCGCATCAGGCTGCAGTGGTCCAGGATCTGGCAGGTCACAGGAGACCACTTCAACAAGGTGAGAACTGCCCTGTACTGCCCCCTACTGCCCTGTACTGCCCCCTACTGCCCCCTACTGCCCTGTACTGCCCCCTACTGCCCTGTACTGCCCCCTACTGCCCTGTACTGCCCCCTACTGCCCTGTACTGCCCCCTACTGCCCTGTACTGCCCCTACTGCCCCTACTGCCCCCTACTGCCCTGTACTGCCCCCTACTGCCCTGTACTGTGTGCAGTATTCCTGACCTGCAGTACTCTTGACCTGCAGTACTCCTGACCTGCAGTACTCCTGACCTGCAGTACCCCTGACCTGCAGTACCCCTGACCTGCAGTACCCCTGACCTGCAGTACACTTGACCTGCAGTACTCCTGACCTGCAGTACTCCTGACCTGTAGTACTCCTGACCTGCAGTACCCCTGACCTGCTGTACTCCTGACCTGCAGTACTCCTGACCTGCAGTACACCTGACCTGTAGTACCCCTGACCTGCAGTACACTTGACCTGCAGTACTCCTGACCTGTAGTTCTCCTGACCTGCAGTACTCCTGACCTGTAGTACTCCTGACCTGTAGTACTCCTGACCTGCAGTACTCCTGACCTGCAGTACTCCTGACCTGCAGTACTCCTGACCTGCAGTACCCCTGACCTGCAGTACCCCTGACCTGCAGTACACTTGACCTGCAGTACTCCTGACCTGCAGTACTCCTGACCTGTAGTACTCCTGACCTGCAGTACCCCTGACCTGCTGTACTCCTGACCTGCAGTACTCCTGACCTGCAGTACACCTGACCTGTAGTACCCCTGACCTGCAGTACACTTGACCTGCAGTACTCCTGACCTGTAGTTCTCCTGACCTGCAGTACTCCTGACCTGCAGTACTCCTGACCTGTAGTACTCCTGACCTGTAGTACTCCTGACCTGCAGTACCCCTGACCTGCAGTACTCCTGACCTGCAGTACTCCTGACCTGCAGTACTCCTGACCTGTAGTACTCCTGACCTGTAGTACTCCTGACCTGCAGTACTCCTGACCTGCAGTACTCCTGACCTGCAGTACTCCTGACCTGCAGTATTCCGGTGTATTCCAGGTGGGCTGTAATCCGAACGAGGACGTGGCGATCTTCGCTGTGGACTCTCTGAGGCAGCTCTCCATGAAATTCCTGGAAAAAGGAGAATTGGCAAACTTCCGTTTCCAGAAGGACTTTCTGCGTCCGTTTGAGCACATCATGAAGAAGAACAGGTGTGAAACCACCACCTGCACCACCACCTGAAACCACCACCTGAAACCACACACCTGAAACCACACACCTGCACCATCACCACCACCTGAAAACACACACCTGCACCACCACCTGCACCATCACCTGCACTACCACCTGAAACCACCACCTGCACCACCACCTGAAACCACACACCTGAAACCACACACCTGCACCACCACCTGCACCACCACCTGCACCACCACCTGCACCACCACCTGAAACCACCACCTGCTCCACCACGTGAAACCACCACCTGAAACCACACACCTGCACCATCACCACCACCTGAAAACACACACCTGCACCACCACCTGCACCATCACCTGCACTACCACCTGAAACCACCACCTGCACTACCACCTGAAACCACCACCTGCTCCACCACCTGCACCACCACCTGCACCACCACCTGCACCACCACCTGAAACCACACACCTGAAACCACCACCTGCTCCACCACCTGCACCACCACCTGAGCCCACACACCTGCACCACCACCTGCACCACCACCTGCACCACCACCTGCACCATCACCTGCACTACCACCTGAAACCCACCTGAAACCACACACCTGCACCACCCTGAAACCACACACCTGCACCACCACCTGAAACCACACACCTGCACCACCACCTGAAACCACACACCTGCACCACCACCTGAAACCACACACCTGCACCACCACCTGAAACCACATGCTGCACCATCACCTGAATCACTCAGAATCACTTGTACTTTTGCCTAAGGACACAACCACAGCACTGGGATCAAACCTCACACCTTTCTGTTAAAGGGCAACCACACCATTTAAGAAAAGTAAAGGGGTAAAGGTCAAAGGAGAGGTCAGACCAGACGAAGACTAAACACGTCTGAACACGTGTAAACACGTCTGAACACGTGTAAACACGTCTGAACACATGTAAACACGTCTGAACACATGTAAACACGTCTGAACACATGTAAACACGCCTGAACACATGTAAACACGTCTAAACACATGTAAACACGTCTAAATACATGTAAACACGTCTGAATACGTGTAAACACGTCTGAACACATGTAAACACGTCTGAACACATGTAAACACGTCTAAACACATGTAAACACGTCTAAATACATGTAAAACACGTCCTGAACACGTGTGTAAAAACACGTCTGAACACATGTGTAAACACGTCTGAACACATGTAAACACGTCTAAATACATGTAAACACGTCTGAACACGTGTAAACACGCCTGAACACATGTAAACACGTCTGAACACATGTAAACACGTCTGAACACATGTAAACACGTCTGAACACATGTAAACACGTCTGAACACATGTAAACACGTCCTAACACATAACATGTAAACACGTAAACGTCTGAACACATGTAAACACCGTCTGAACACATGTAAACACGTCTAAATACGTGTAAACACGTCTGAACACATGTAAACACGTCTGAACACATGTAAACACGTCTAAATACATGTAAACACGTCTAAATACGTGTAAACACGTCTGAACACGTGTAAACACGTCTGAACACATGTAAACACGTCTGAACACATGTAAACACGTCTAAATACATGTAAACACGTCTGAACACGTGTAAACACGTCTAAATACATGTAAACACGTCTGAACACGTGTAAACACGCCTGAACACATGTAAACACGTCTCTGAACACATGTAAAACACGTCTGAACACATGTGTAAACACGTCTGAACACATGTAAACACGTCTGAACACATGTAAACACGTCTGAACACATGTAAAACACGTCTAAATACGTGTGTAAAACACGTCTGAACACGTGTAAACACGTCTGAACACGTGTAAACACGTCTGAACACGTGTAAACACGTCTGAACACATGTAAACACGTCTAAATACATGTAAACACGTCTGAACACGTGTAAACACGCCTGAACACGTGTAAACACGTCTGAACACATGTAAACACGTCTGAACACATGTAAACACGTCTGAACACGTGTAAACACGTCTGAACACATGTAAACACGTCTGAACACATGTAAACACGTCTAAATACGTGTAAACACGTCTGAACACGTGTAAACACGTCTGAACACGTGTAAACACGTCTGAACACGTGTAAACACGTCTGAACACATGTAAACACGTCTGAACACATGTAAACACGTCTGAACACGTGTAAACACGTCTGAACACATGTAAACACGTCTGAACACATGTAAACACGTCTAAATACGTGTAAACACGTCTAAATACGTGTAAACACGTCTGAACACGTGTAAACACGTCTGAACACGTGTAAACACGTCTGAACACGTGTAAACACGTCTGAACACATGTAAACACGTCTAAATACATGTAAACACGCCTGAACACATGTAAACACGTCTGAACACGTGTAAACACGTCTGAACACGTGTAAACACGTCTGAACACGTGTAAACACGTCTGAACACGTGTAAACACGTCTGAACACGTGTAAACACGCCTGAACACGTGTAAACACGTCTGAACACGTGTAAACACGCCTGAACACGTGTAAACACGCCTGAACACGTGTAAACACGTCTGAACACGTGTAAACACGTCTGAACACGTGTAAACACGTCTGAACACGTGTAAACACGTATGAACACGTGTAAACACGTCTGAACACGTGTAAACACGTCTGAACACGTGTAAACACGTCTGAACACGTGTAAACACGTCTAAATACGTCTAAACACATTTTAACACGTCTCCAAGAAGAAAACACCAGGTCTAATGTAGTTTTATTCTCCCAGTACGAGACATCTCTTTCTCTCACTTCTCTCTCCTCTCTCCTTTATTCCCCTCCTCCTCTTCTCCACGGGATCCTCTCACTCCTTCTCCCACTCCGTCCTCTAATGTATATCCTCAGATCTCCCACTATCCGGGACATGGTGGTCCGCTGTGTGGCTCAGATGGTGAACTGTCATATACACACGCACACACGGGACGCACAACGCACATTCGCTCTGGATGGTAAGACGAAGTATTTTCTCTGTGCACACACGGGATCAGGCGGCGGCAGATCACGACGCAGACGACGCACACACGGGACGCACACACGGGACGCACACGGGACGCACACGGGACGCATCGTCTGTAAGACGATAAAGTATATGTACTATACACACACACACACTGCAGATCACAGTGAGTTGGTAAAGATCAAAACAACCAAATGCTGACAAGTAAACAGTCTGTTGAATCTCCCTCTTTCTCCCTCTCTCTCCCTCTGTTTCTCCCTCTTTCTTCCGTCTCTTTCTCCCTCTGTTTCTCTCCTCCTCATCCTTTTTTCGCCTCTCTCTCGGGTTTCTCCCTCTTTCTTCCCTCTCTCTGTTTCTCTCTGTCTTTCTCCCCCTTTCTTTCTTCCGTCTCTTTCTCCACAGTGAACACTTTCAAGGAGCATTTTGCCGCCGCCATCGACTCGTTCCAGGACGCCGTCAAGTGTCTGTCTGAGTTTGTTTGTAACGCGGCGTTTCCAGACACCAGTATGGAGGCCATCAGACTCATACGGCACTGCGCCAAATACGTGTCCGAGAGGCCGCAGGTGAGGTCACGTAAAGGTCACGCAAAGGTCATGTAAAGGTCATATAAGGGTCATATAAGGATCAATATTCTAGTTTAACACTGAAATGTGGCGCCGCGCCGTCACGCGTGGCGTCGCGCCGTCACGCGGCGTCTTATATAACAGCGTCTTTGTCCTTTTGGGTCAGGCTCTCCGCGAGTACACGAGCGACGACATGAACGTGGCTCCAGGAGACAGAGTCTGGGTCCGAGGATGGTTCCCCATCCTGTTTGAGCTGTCCTGCATCATCAACCGCTGTAAACTGGACGTGAGAACGAGGTAATGAAGCAACCGCACCCACAACCACACCCACAACACAACCACACCACAACACAACCGCACCACAACACAACCACAACACAACTACACCACAACACAACCACACCCACAACACAACTACAACAAAACACCCAACACAGAGCTGTCCTGCATCATCAACCGCTGTAAACTGGACGTGAGAACGAGGTAATGAAGCAACCGCACCCACAACCACACCCACAACACAACCGCACCACAACACAACCACACCACAACACAACTACAACAAAACACCACAACACAGAGCTGTCCTGCATCATCAACCGCTGTAAAACTGGACGTGAGAACGAGGTAATGAAGCAACCGCACCCACAACCACACCCACAACACAACCGCACCACAACACAACCACACCACAACACAACTACAACAAAACACACAACAACACAGAGCTGTCCTGCATCATCAACCGCTGTGTAAACTGGACGTGAGAACGAGGTAATGAAGCAACCGCACCCACAACCACACCCACAACACAACCACAACACAACCACACCACAACACAACCACAACAAAACACAACTACAACAAAACACAACTACAACAAAACACCACAACACAGAGCTGTCCTGCATCATCAACCGCTGTAAACTGGACATGAGAACGAGGTAATGAAGCAACCGCACCCACAACCACACCCACAACACAACCACACCCACAACACAACCACAACACAACCACACCACAACACAACTACAACAAAACACCCAACACAGAGCTGTCCTGCATCATCAACCGCTGTAAACTGGACATGAGAACGAGGTAATGAAGCAACCGCACCCACAACCACACCCACAACACAACTGCAACACAACCGCACCCATAACACAACTACAACACAACCACACCACAACACAACCACACCCACAACACAACTGCAACACAACCGCACCCATAACACAACTGCAACACAACCGCACCCATAACACAACTACAACACAACCACACCACAACACAACCACACCCACAACACAACCACACCCACAACACAACCACACCACAACACAACCACACCCACAACACAACCACACCCACAACCACACCCACAACACAACCACACCCACAACAACAAACCACAACCCAGAACAACCACAACACAACACAGCAACCACAACACCACAACCACACACAACAACACACAACACAAACACCCCAAAACACAACCACAACACAACCACACCACAACACAACCAACAACACCAACACACCACACAACAACACAACAACCCCAACACACCCACAACACAACCGCACCACACACAACACAACACAACCACAACACAACACAACACCACACCAACAACACACAACACCAACACCACCACACCACAACAACACAACCACACCCACAACACAACCACACCCACACACCACACACCCACAACACAACACCCACACACACCAAACACACCACAACACAACCACACCAACAACACAACCACACACCAACACACAACACACCACACACACCACACCCACACCACAACACACACACACCACAACACCACTGCACACACACACACACAACCAACACAACACACAACCACAACACAACCACAACCACACAAACACACACACCACCACAACACAACCAACACACAACACACCCACAACACAACCACAACACCAACCGCACCCACAACACAACTACACACACCCCACACACCACAACACAACTGCAACACAACCACACCCATAACACAACCACACCCATAACACAACCACACCCATAACACAACCATAACACAACCATAACACAACCATAACACAACCACAACACAACCACACCCACAACACAACCGCACCCACAACACAACCGCACCCACAACACAACCGCACCCACAACACAACTGCAACACAACCACACCCACAACACAACCACAACACAACACAACTGCAACACAACCACACCACAACACAACCACACCCACAACACAACTACAACACAACCGCACCCACAACACAACTGCAACACAACCACACCCACAACACAACCACACCCACAACACAACCACACCCACAACACAACCACACCCACAACACAACTACAACACAACCACAACACAACCACAACCATAACACAACCACACCCACAACACAACCACAACATAACTACAACACAACCACACCCACAACACAACCACAACACAACCACACCACAACACAACCACACCCACAACACAACACAACCGCACCCACAACACAACTGCAACACAACCACACCCACAACACAACCACACCCACAACACAACCACACCCACAACACAACTACAACACAACCACAACCATAACACAACCACACCCATAACACAACCACAACACAACCACACCCACAACACAACCACAACATAACTACAACACAACCACACCCACAACACAACCACAACACAACTACACCCACAACACAACCACAACACAACCACAACACAACCGCACCCACAACACAACTACAACACAACTACAACACAACTACAACACAACTACAACACAACCACAACACAACTA
>JAIEZT010000025.1:522476-552476 GCA_019594935.1 Periophthalmus modestus
ACACCCGTGTGGTCCACACCTGTGGTCCTCACCCGCGTGGTCCTCACCCGCGTGGTCCTCACCCGCGTGGTCCTCACCCGCGTGGTCCTCACCCGCGTGGTCCTCACCTGCGTGGTCCACACCCGCGTGGTCCTCACCCGCGTGGTCCACACCCGTGTGGTCCACACCTGTGGTCCTCACCCGTTGTCCACACCCGTGTGGTCCTCACCCGTGTGGTCCTCACCCGTGTGATCATGTGTGCAGGAGGCAGACTTTGACGCTCAGTCCCAGGGCAGCTACGACCGCGCGGCGTCAGAGCGAGGACACAGCCAAATGTCCAGTGACGACACGTGGAAGGGACGCTCCAACACGCGTGAGTATGACCTCTGACCTCTGACGCCCTATGACCTCCATCTGCGAGTCTGACCCTCCTGAGTCTGGGTTTGGTTCACACTTTGTGGCTCTTTCTGCTGTCGCCCTGGACTCTGCCTCTGATGGTTCTCATGTCTCTGGTCTGACGCTTCTGCACAGGGACGAAGAACAGGCTCTTCTGTGATGTTCTCGTTCTCATGTTCCTCAGGAGCCTCAGACCAGCGTCTCTTCTGTGATGTTCTCGTTCTCATGTTCCTCTCTGTTCCTCAGGAGCCTCAGACCAGCGTCTCTTCTGTGATGTTCTCGTTCTCATGTTCCTCTCTGTTCCTCAGGAGCCTCAGACCAGCGTCTCTTCTCGGGGCTCCTCATTAAATGTGTGGTGCAGCTGGAGCTCATCCAAACTATCGACAACATCGTGTTCTACCCCTCGACGAGCAAGAAGGAGGACGCAGACAATATGACCGCCGCTCAGGTGAGATGAACACCTGTACAACTGATGTGCAGGTAACGTGCAGGTAACGTTCAGGTAACGTTCAGACTCTAGGCAGAAGGAGGCCGCAGACGACTTGTCCGCTGCCACCCTGAGTATTTATGGGGATCACATGATCAGAGCGTTCTCACTGTGTTTGTGAATATTTATCGTGTTTGTGTCTCGTCAGCGTGACGCCCTGGAGGAGGCGGAGTCGACAGGTGAGACGGGTGCGGAGCAGGGCATGTACATGCACCTGTCGTCCACTCACCTGTTCAAACTCCTCGACTGTCTCCTGGAGTCGCACCGATTCGCCAAAGACTTCAACTCCAACAACGAGCAGCGTACCGCCCTGTGGCGAGCAGGTGAGTCCCCTCCCCCTCTGTGATGTCATATCCTGTTCTGTAGTTCACCTGTGTGTGCGCCCTCTGCAGGGTTCAAAGGGAAGTCCAAGCCTAACCTGCTCAAACAGGAGAGCACCAGTCTGGCCTGCAGCCTCAGGATCCTGTTTAAGATGAACTCTGACCCCAAACTGCAGGAGGCGTGGCCTGACACTCAAGCGCGACTCATGATGTCAGTGAGATGTAACAACTTCAATTTATTTTTGTAAAACCCAAAATCAGAGCAGCAGTCGCCTCTTAGGGATGAACAAAGAGGATTCTGCAAAATAATGTTCCCTCAAAAACATGAAGAGTTTTAGATGTTATCCATGTTTGAGTAATCTAGAGATCTCTCCTGGGCCCTACTCAGACCCTCCTTACCCCATAGAAGTAAAACCCTCTTTAAGGTGAAGGGTTAAGGTACAAAGTGTTGAAAGTATAAATTGTCTTATGTTTGTTGTGTTTCTCAGTAGTATTTGTTATATTTCCTGGTTTGTTGCAGCGTGTGCACAGAGGCTCTGGATTATTTCATCAGTCTGACCTCAGAGAGTCACAGAGAGGCCTGGAACAGTCTGTTAATGTTACTGCTCACGAGGACTCTACGGCTCCCCGACGAGAAGGTACTACTACTGCAGTACTAGTACTACTGTAATACTACACTGGTTCCAGTTCACATCTGTGTAAAAACTGTCTCTCTGTCCCTGTCAGACTCATGTTGGTCTTAAATGTTCGTATTAACCCTCTACATGATCCTGGGGTTTTTATTTCACTAGTGTCTGTAAATCAACATATGAACATTAAAAATAACCTGAGACCAGAGTTAGCAGCAGATTTGATTGACAGTGTCTCTGAGTGAAAGGGGCGTTACCTTCAACAGCCTCGCTCCTGATTGGCTCTTTGGTTGCTATGATACTCACGGCCAGAAATTTAAATATGGACGTCTGCTCCAAATCGTCTCTACACCCGCTCCAGGCTCGATGAGCTTCATCTGGAGCTGAAGCTGTGGTGCCGTCACTTTCACTCAGTCACTTCTTTCACTCGTTTCACCCGTGTTTCACCCGTGTTTCACTCGTGTTTCACTCGTTTCACTCATGAGTCCCGTCAATCAGAGATATAACCCGTCAATCACAGATATAACCCGTCAATCACAGATATAACCCGTCAATCACAGATATAACCCGTCAATCACAGATATAACCCGTCAATCAGAGAATTTCTTTATCAGTCGAGCCTGATCCTGATGTTTGTGGGACTTGTGTTTTCAAAATTGTGTTTTTAGTTTTAATTAAGTTTAACTCTCTCCTCCTCCCCCCCTCTCTCCTCCTCCCCCCTCCTCTCTCTCCTCCTCCCCCCTCCTCTCTCTCTCTCCTCTCTCTCTCCCCCCCTCTCTCCTCCCCCCCCCCCCCTCCCCTCCTCCTCCCTCAGTTCCGTCCCTTGTCCTCCTCTTTTTACCCCCGTCTCTGTGAGATGATGCAGTTTGACCTGATCCCGGAGCTCAGGGCGGTGCTCAGGAGGTTTTTCTTAAGGATCGGCTCCGTCTTCCACATCCACGCTCCGCCACAGGGAGGCGCTACACCTCTGCCTACGACATAGACTCACCAGGAGAGGGCGCCACACCTCTGCCCGTGACACGGACTCACCACGGGGGGGCGTCGCAGAGAGCAGGACGTGGCTGAACTCATGAGGCTGAACACTGCGGAACATTTCCTCTGTATGAAACTAAAGGCTTTACATCAGAACTTTTATCTGGGTCTGGGACAGTCCAAAACGCTTCAGTCTCGTATGTTTCTAATTCTGACTCGTCTCCAGCTCGTGTCCAACCAGGAAGTGACATAAACTTCAACAAAATTACAAAACTAAAAAACTCTGATCTGTCAAATGCACTTTAAGAATCAGGCGGCACTTTGTCCTGGAGGTAAACGTGTCTCTGGACCCGACATGTCCTCAGTGTCTCTGTACTGGACATGTCCTCAGTGTCTCTGTACTGGACATGTCCTCAGTGTCTCTGTACTGGACATGTCCTCAGTGTCTCTGTACCGGACATGTCCTCAGTGTCTCTGTACCGGACATGTCCTCAGTGTCTCTGTACCGGACATGTCCTCAGTGTCTCTGTACCGGACATGTCCTCAGTGTCTCTGTACCGGACATGTCCTCAGTGTCTCTGTACCGGACATGTCCTCAGTGTCTCTGTACCGGACATGTCCTCAGTGTCTCTGTACCGGACATGTCCTCAGTGTCTCTGTACCGGACATGTCCTCAGTGTCTCTGTACCGGACATGTCCTCAGTGTCTCTCTGTCCTCTGTACCGGACATGTCCTCAGTGTCTCTGTACCGGACATGTCCTCAGTGTCTCTGTACCGGACATGTCCTCAGTGTCTCTGTACCGGACATGTCCTCAGTGTCTCTGTACCGGACATGTCCTCAGTGTCTCTGTACCGGACATGTCCTCAGTGTCTCTGTACTGGACATGTCCTCAGTGTCTCTGTACTGGACATGTCCTCAGTGTCTCTGTACCGGACATGTCCTCAGTGTCTCTGTACCGGACATGTCCTCAGTGTCTCTCTGTCCTCTGTACTGGACATGTCCTCCGTGTCTCTGTACTGGACATGTCCTCCGTGTCTCTGTCAGGAGCGGTGGGGCCCGTCTCGACCTCGGTGTCTTAAATCTCGTCATCAGCCTTTTCCTGACACTTGGCTCTAACTCTCTGCATTAAAAAACTGATCGAATTAATACAAACAAACAAAGTCAGTTATTTGCTCAGCAGAGAGAGAGAAAAACACACACCAGACATGTGTCTGTGTCTGCAAGAACACACACCACACATGTGTCTGTGTCTGCAAGAACACACACCACACATGTGTCTGTGTCTGCAAGAACACACACCACACATGTGTCTGCAAGAACACACACCACACATGTGTCCCTCCTGAGGCCCCACACCACACATGCCCCTGTGTGAGGCAAGAACACACACCCCCACCTGAGGCCCTGCAAGAACACACACCACACATGCCCCTCTGCAAGAACACCCTGAGGGCCCCTCCTGAGGCAAGAACCTGACACCCCTCATGAGCCCCTCCTGAGGCCCCTCCTGAGGCCCCTCCTGAGGCCCCTCCTGAGGCCCCTCCTGAGGCCCCTCCTGAGGCCCCTCCTGAGGGCCCCTCCTGAGGCCCCTCCTGAGGCCCCTCCTGAGGCCCCGTTGATCAGGTCAAAGTGCAGTGATGATGAGTCTCTGACGTCTCAGATCCAGCTGAACTTTCTGAGTTTTTCTTCTTTTTTGACGTTTGCATCTTTGACTTTGTTTTTTTTTTTTCGTCGCTGGTGAAAACTTGACGGTGAATTTGAAGTGACTAAAGTCCAGACTGTTCAGAGTACTGTGTGTACTACATGTACTGTGTGTACTACATGTACTGTGTGTACTACATGTACTGTGTGTACTACATGTACTGTGTGTACTACATGTACTGTGTGTACTATATATACACGATATACTGTATATACTGTCTATTCTGTATATACTGTGTATTCTGTATATACTGTGTATACTGTGTATACTGTATATACTGTGTATACTGTATATATACTGTGTATTCTGTATATACTGTGTATTCTGTATATACTGTGTATACTGTCTGTGTACAGGCTTTAGTCTGAGCCACACTGTTCAGAGAGTACACACTGTGTTTCTGTGTGTACTCAGAGTGTGTACTCTGTGTGTACTCTGTGTGTACTCTGTGTGTACTCTGTGTGTACTCTGTGTGTACTCAGTGTGTACTCTGTGTACTCAGAGTGTATACTCTGTGTGTACTCAGAGTGTGTACTCTGTGTGTACTCTGTGTGTACTCTGTGTGTACTCAGTGTGTACTCTGTGTACTCAGAGTGTATACTCTGTGTGTACTCAGAGTGTGTACTCTGTGTGTACTCTGTGTGTACTCAGAGTGTGTACTCTGTGTGTACTCAGAGTACTCAGAGCATGTACTCTGTGTACTCAGAGCGTGTACTCTGTGTGTACTCTGTGTACTCAGAATGTTTTGTTGACTCTAAACTCCGTCATGACGACGTCAGAATCTGTCGTGACCCGGGTTTGTTTAAAGCTGCACTGTGTAACTTTGACCTGTTTAAAGCTGCACTGTGTAACTTTGACCTGTTTAAAGCTGCACTGTGTAACTTTGACCTGTTTAAAGCTGCACTGTGTAACTTTCTTTCCTTATGGCACCACCGGCCTGTGTCCATGGAGATGTTAAAGTTTAAAGTCATACTGTGGGACATTGAACAAAGCAGCGACATCAGAATGGCGTCTCCATGGAGACGAGCAGGTGACACATCGTCTCTGTCAATCATGTTTTATTACTGCTACAAAAGTCCCACAGTGCTGCTTTATCTGGACTTTAGACACATGAAGGTTTCTGTGGTAAATCGAGACTTAAATGAGAAAATGTAAAACTCAAATGAAACAAAGTTTCATTTGTGAAACATAAAGTTTCATTTGTGAAACATAAAGTTTCATTTTGAAACATAAAGTTTCATTTGTGAAACATAAAGTTTCATTTGTGAAACATAAAGTTTCATTTGTGAAACATAAAGTTTCATTTGTGAAACATAAAGTTTCATTTGTGAAACATAAAGTTTCATTTGTGAAACATAAAGTTTCATTTGTGAAACATAAAGTTTCATTTGTGAAACATAAAGTTTCATTTGTGAAACATAAAGTTTCATTTGTGTCAAACTGAAACTCCGTCTGTTTCTAACATTTTATCTATTTATTTCACTATTTTATATCATTTTGTTTAATTGTTTCTGAGGCTTAATTGCACTGGGCGTCTGGGCTTTTATCAGCTCCTCCTCCAGCTCCTCCTCCAGCTCCTCCTCCAGCTCCTCCCCCAGCTCCTCCTCCTCCCCCAGCTCCTCCCCCAGCTCCTCCTCCAGCTCCTCCCCCAGCTCCTCCTCCTCCTCCTCTGTCTCCTCCTCTTCCTCTCATCTTATTTATCGAGCTTTATTCCGAGCTCCATTCCTCCTCCTCTCCTCCTCCTCTCCTCCTCTGTCTCCTCCTCCTCTTGTCTTGTACTTTATTCCGAGCTCCATTCCTCCTCCTCTCCTCCTCCGTCTCCTCCTCCTCTCCTCCTCCTCTTGTCTTGTGCTTTATTCCGAGCTCCATTCCTCCTCCTCTCCTCCTCCGTCTCCTCCTCCTCTCCTCCTCTTGTCTTGTACTTTATTCCGAGCTCCATTCCTCCTCCTCTCCTCCTCCGTCTCCTCCTCCTCTCCTCCTCCTCTCCTCCTCTTGTCTTGTGCTTTATTCCGAGCTCCATTCCTCCTCGTGGCCGTGGACTCTGAGATGTGGGAGATATAAATATAAAGTGTAAAGTTTCCATTGTAAAATACTGAGATGTTTTATTGTGAAATATTCAGACGGTGACGGAATAAAGTGGAAATGAGGCTCGTCTCGTTTTTTTAAAATCACAGCAGCAGCAGAGAAAATCCACCATGAAACAGACGTGTGTGAGGCTCCTTCAGGCGGCGCCTCAGAGGAGGAGCAGGAGGAGCAGGAGGAGCAGAGGAGCAGGAGGAGCAGAGGAGATTCAGAACAGTCCCATTTAACTCCATTTACTCAAGGCACCGAGGAAAATCTGCAGAAAATCAAACTTTTACAACAAAAAATAACTTAAGTCAGAAAAAGAAACAGAAATGAACAAACTGAGAAAAACCCTCGTGTCCCTCAGGCACGACTCCACCACCCTCTGCCTAAGCAAGCACCACCTGCTCCAACACCACCTTCTCCAACACCACCTTCTCCAACACCACCTTCTCCAACACCACCTGCTCCAACACCACCTGCTCCAACACCACCTTCTCCACAGGTGGAGAAGGCGAACACCACCTTCTCCACAGGTGGAGAAGGCGAACACCACCTTCTCCACAGGTGGAGAAGGCGAACACCACCTTCTCCACAGGTGGAGAAGGCGAACACCACCTTCTCCACAGGTGGAGAAGGCGAACACCACCTTCTCCACAGGTGGAGAAGGCGAACACCACCTTCTCCACAGGTGGAGTAGGTGAACACCACCTTCTCCAGAGGCTGTGGGCAGAACTTCAGCTTTAACTTTGACATTTCTCTGGGTCTAAGTCACAAAAATAAACTAAACATTGAAACAAAATGAAGAGCGTCTCTCCACACGGTCCGGACACGACCACAGACAAGGCTTTAAAATGGTCCACACAGGCCACGCCCCCTCTGTGCCGGGACCAGGTGGAGCTTCAGCAGCTGCATCGAACCAATGAGCTAAATTTAACCAAATAAAATGTTTAAGTGAGAGGATCAAACTAAAGAAAACTGAAGCCGGGTCAGTTCTGTTTATATGTGACAGTTAAAAGGACAAAGGCTCCACTTCGTCACAGCGTGAAACGAGACGAGACGCTCAGACGTCGCCCAAACCAGGTCTGTGTCCGGTGTCTTAAAGTCTGGTTTATTGAATCAATTGTTACAATCGTCAAAGATCCTTTGTCCCTAAAGTGTCGTCCTCAGCGACAAATGAAACAAACTGTTTATACATCAGACAGTTTCATGGAAGTGACCAGAGTCACACCAGAACATCAGAGTTTTAACATCTGCAAACGACAACTGCAGCACAACCTGAGACTGACGAGGTACAAAATCTGCTACAAGAGGCAGGACGCCAGGTCAAAGGTCACATCAACTCCTCAGGTACCAAGCCCCAAAGAGCTTGACCCTGAGGCAGCGACGGACCTGAACGAGAAGATCATGAATGAACAAGAAACCCCGACTCCTGCAGAGACTGAAGAACCATCTGAACGTCTGAGATGTGACTGCAGCTCCGAGATCCTCCACCCTCACCGAGAAGGTCCTCCACCCTCACCGAGAAGGTCCTCCACCATCACCGAGAAGATCCTCCACCATCACCGAGAAGATCCTCCACCATCACCGAGAAGGTCCTCCACCATCACCGAGAAGGTCCTCCACCCTCACCGAGAAGGTCCTCCACCATCACCGAGAAGGTCCTCCACCATCACCGAGAAGGTCCTCCACCATCACCGAGAAGGTCCTCCACCATCACCGAGAAGATCCTCCACCATCACCGAGAAGGTCCTCCACCATCACCGAGAAGATCCTCCACCATCACCGAGAAGGTCCTCCACCCTCACCGAGAGTCCTCCACCCTCACGAGAAGGTCCTCCACCATCACCGAGAGTCCTCCACCCTCACCGAGAGTCCTCCACCCTCACCGAGAAGGTCCTCCACCCTCACCGAGAGTCCTCCACCCTCACCGAGAAGGTCCTCCACCCTCACCGAGAGTCCTCCACCATCACCGAGAGTCCTCCACCCTCACCGAGAGTCCTCCACCCTCACCGAGAGTCCTCCACCCTCACCGAGAGTCCTCCACCCTCACCGAGAAGGTCCTCCACCATCACCGAGAAGGTCCTCCACCATCACGAGAGTCCTCCACCATCACCGAGAGTCCTCCACCCTCACCGAGAGTCCTCCACCATCACCGAGAAGGTCCTCCACCCTCACCGAGAGTCCTCCACCATCACCGAGAAGGTCCTCCACCATCACCGAGAAGGTCCTCCACCATCACCGAGAGTCCTCCACCATCACCGAGAGTCCTCCACCCTCACCGAGAGTCCTCCACCATCACCGAGAAGGTCCTCCACCATCACCGAGAAGGTCCTCCACCATCACCGAGAGTCCTCCACCCTCACCGAGAGTCCTCCACCCTCACCGAGAAGGTCCTCCACCCTCACCGAGAGTCCTCCACCATCACCGAGAGTCCTCACACCATCACCGAGAGTCCTCCACCATCACCGAGAGTCCTCCCACCATCACCGAGAGTCCTCCACCCACACCGAGAGAGTCCTCCACCATCACCGAGAAGGTCCTCCACCATCACCGAGAGTCCTCCACCATCACCGAGAGTCCTCCACCCTCACCGAGAGTCCTCCACCATCACCGAGAAGGTCCTCCACCCTCACCGAGAGTCCTCCACCATCACCGAGATCCTCCACCCTCACCGAGAGTCCTCCACCCTCACCGAGAGTCCTCCACCATCACCGAGAGTCCTCCACCCTCACCGAGAGTCCCTCACCATCACCGAGAGTCCTCCACCATCACCGAGAGGTCCTCCACCATCACCGAGAGTCCTCCACCATCACCGAGAGTCCTCCACCCACACCGAGAGTCCTCCACCATCACCGAGAAGGTCCTCCACCATCACCGAGAGTCCTCCACCATCACCGAGAGTCCTCCACCCTCACCGAGAGTCCTCCACCATCACCGAGAAGAGTCCTCCACCCCTCACGAGAGTCCTCCACCATCACCGAGATCCTCCACCCTCACCGAGAGTCCTCCACCCTCACCGAGAGTCCTCCACCCTCACCGAGAGTCCTCCACCCTCACCGAGAGTCCTCCACCCTCACCGAGAGTCCTCCACCATCACCGAGAGTCCTCCACCATCACCGAGAAGGTCCTCCACCATCACACCGAGAAGGCTCCACCATCACCGAGAGTCCTCCACCATCACCGAGAGTCCTCCACCCACACCGAGAGAGTCCTCCACCATCACCGAGAAGGTCCTCCACCATCACCGAGAGTCCTCCACCCTCACCGAGAGAGTCCTCCACCATCACCGAGAAGGTCCTCCACCCTCACCGAGAGTCCTCCACCATCACCGAGATCCTCCACCCTCACCGAGAGTCCTCCACCCTCACCGAGAGTCCTCCACCCTCACCGAGAGTCCTCCACCATCACCGAGAGTCCTCCACCCTCACCGAGAGTCCTCCACCCTCACCGAGAGTCCTCCACCATCACCGAGAGTCCTCCACCCTCACCGAGAGTCCTCCACCATCACCGAGAGTCCTCCACCATCACCGAGAGAGGTCCTCCACCATCACCGAGAGTCCTCCACCCACACCGAGAGTCCTCCCACCATCACCGAGAAGGTCTTCCACCATCACCGAGAGTCCTCCACCATCACCGAGAGTCCTCCACCCTCACCGAGAGTCCTCCACCATCACCGAGAAGGTCCTCCACCCTCACCGAGAGTCCTCCACCATCACCGAGAGATCCTCCACCCTCACCGAGAGTCCTCCACCCTCACCGAGAGTCCTCCACCCTCACCGAGAGTCTCCACCATCACCGAGAAGGTCCTCCACCATCACCGAGAATGTCCTCCACCATCACCGAGAGTCCTCCACCATCACCGAGAGTCCTCCACCATCACCGAGAGTCCTCCACCCTCACCGAGAGTCCTCCACCATCACCGAGAGTCCTCCACCATCACCCGAGAGTCCTCCACCCTCACCGAGAGTCCTCCACCATCACCGAGAGTCCTCCACCCTCACCGAGAGTCCTCCACCATCACCGAGAAGTCCTCCACCCTCACCGAGAGTCCTCCACCATCACCGAGATCCTCCACCCTCACCGAGAGTCCTCCACCCTCACCGAGAGTCCTCCACCATCACCGAGAGTCCTCCACCATCACCGAGAAGGTCCTCCACCATCACCGAGAGTCCTCCACCCTCACCGAGAGTCCTCCACCCTCACCGAGAGTCCTCCACCATCACCGAGAAGGTCCTCCACCATCACCGAGAGTCCTCCACCATCACCGAGAGTTCCTCCACCCTCACCGAGAAGGTCCTCCACCCTCACCGAGAGTCCTCCACCATCACCGAGAGTCCTCCACCATCACCGAGAAGGTCCTCCACCATCACCGAGAGTCCTCCACCATCACCGAGAGTCCTCCACCCACACCGAGAGTCCTCCACCATCACCGAGAAGTCCTCCACCATCACCGAGAGTCCTCCACCACCATCACCGAGAGTCCACCACCCTCACCGAGAGTCCTCCCCACCATCACCGAGAAGGTCCTCCACCCTCACCGAGAGTCCTCCACCATCACCGAGATCCTCCACCCTCACCGAGAGTCCTCCACCCTCACCGAGAGTCCTCCACCCTCACCGAGAGTCCCCACCCTCACCGAGAGTCCTCCACCATCACCGAGAAGGTCCTCCACCATCACCGAGAAGTCTCCACCATCACCGAGAGTCCTCCACCATCACCGAGAGTCCTCCACCATCACCGAGAGTCCTCCCACCTCACCGAGAGTCCTCCACCATCACCGAGAGTCCTCCACCATCACCGAGAGTCCCTCACCCCTCACCGAGAGTCCTCCACCATCACCGAGAGTCCTCCACCCTCACGAGAGTCCTCCACCATCACCGAGAAGGTCCTCCACCCTCACCGAGAGATCCTCCACCATCACCGAGATCCTCCACCCTCACCGAGAGTCCTCCACCCTCACCGAGAGTCCTCCACCATCACCGAGAGTCCTCCACCATCACCGAGAAGTCCTCCACCATCACCGAGAGTCCTCCACCCTCACCGAGAGTCCTCCACCATCACCGAGAGTCCTCCACCATCACCGAGAAGGTCCTCCACCATCACCGAGAGTCCTCTCCACCATCACCGAGAGTCCTCCACCCTCACCGAGAAGTCCTCCACCCTCACCGAGAGTCCTCCACCATCGAGAGTCCTCCACCATCACCGAGAAGGTCCTCCACCATCACCGAGAGTCCTCCACCATCACCGAGAGTCCTCCACCCTCACCGAGAGTCCTCCACCATCACCGAGAAGTCCTCCACCATCACCGAGAGTCCTCCACCATCACCGAGAGTCCTCCACCCTCACCGAGAGTCCTCCACCATCACCGAGAAGGTCCTCCACCCTCCTCCCGAGAGTCCTCCACCATCACCGAGAGTCCTCCACCCTCACCGAGAGTCCTCCACCTCACCGAGAGTCCTCCACCATCACCGAGAGTCCTCCACCCTCACCGAGAGTCCTCCACCCTCACCGAGAGTCCTCCACCATCACCGAGAGTCCTCCACCATCACCGAGAAGGTCCTCCACCATCACCGAGAGTCCTCCACCATCACCGAGAGTCCTCCACCCACACCGAGAGTCCTCCACCATCACCGAGAAGGTCCTCCACCATCACCGAGAGTCCTCCACCATCACCGAGAGTCCTCCACCCTCACCGAGAGTCCTCCACCATCACGAGAGAGTCCTCCACCATCACCGAGAGAGTCCTCCACCATCACCGAGAGTCCCTCCACCAGTCCTCACCATCACCGAGAGTCCTCCACCCTCACCGAGAGTCCTCCACCATCACCGAGAGTCCTCCACCATCACCGAGAGTCCTCCACCATCACCGAGAGTCCTCCACCATCACCGAGAGAGTCCTCCACCATCCACTCACCGAGAGTCCTCCACCATCACCCCTCCACCATCACCGAGAGTCCTCCACCCCACCGAGAGTCCTCCACCATCACCGAGAGTCCTCCACCCATCACCGAGAGTCCTCCACCATCACCTCACCGAGAGTCCACCAGGTCCTCCACCCTCCGAGAGGTCCTCCACACATCACCGAGAGTCCTCCTCCACCCTCACATCGACCGAGAGTCCTCACCATCACCGAGATCCTCACCCGAGAGTCCTCCAACCTCACCGAGAGTCCTCCACCCTCACCGAGAGTCCTCCACCATCACCGAGAGTCCTCCACCCATCACCGAGAGTCATCACCTCCTCCACCCCTCACCATCACCGAGAGTCCTCCACCCTCACCCTCACCGAGAGTCCTCCACCATCACCGAGAGTCCTCCACCCTCACCGAGAGTCACCGAGAGTCCTCCACCATCACCGAGAGTCCTCCACCATCACCGAGAGTCTCCTCCACCATCACCGAGAGTCCTCCACCCTCACCGAGAGTCCTCCACCCTCACCGAGAGTCCTCCACCCATCACCGAGAGAGTCCTCCACCATCACCGAGAGTCCTCCACCATCACCGAGAGTCCTCCACCATCACCGAGAGTCCTCCACCCTCACCGAGAGTCCCTCCACCATCACCGAGAGTCCTCCCCCCTCACCGAGAGTCCTCCCTCCACCCTCACCGAGAGAGTCCTCCACCCTCACGAGAGTCCTCCAACCATCACCGCGAGAGTCCGAGAGTCCTCCTCCACCCACCACGAGAAGTCCTCCACCCTCACCGAGAGTCCCTCCACATCACCGAGAGTCCTCCACCATCACCCGAGAGTCCTCCACCATCCACCGAGAGTCCTCCACCCATCACCGAGAGTCCTCCACCATCACCGAGAAGTCCTCCACCATCCCCGAGAGTCCTCCACCATCACCGAGAGTCCTCCACCCTCACCGAGAGTCCTCCACCATCACCGAGAGTCCTCCACCCGTCCACGACTAGAGTCCTCACCACCCATCAACCGAGAGTCCTCCACCCCCACCGAGAGTATCCTCCACCCTCACCGAGAGTCCTCCACCCCACCGAGAGTCCTCCACCCTCACCGAGAGTCCTCCACCATCAGCCGAGAGTAAAGATTCCTCCTCCTCCACCATCACCGAGAGTCCTCCACCATCACCGAGAAGTCCTCCACCCTCCACCGAGAGTCCTCCCACCATCACCGAGAAGTCCTCCACCCTCACCGAGAAGTCCTCCACCATCACCCGAGAGTCCTCCACCCTCACCGAGAGTCCTCCACCATCACCGAGAAGGTCCTCCACCATCACCGAGAGTCCTCCACCATCACCGAGATCCTCCACACCATCGAGAGAAGAGTCGTGACGTCCTCGACCTCCACCACCCATCACCGAGAGTCCTCCACCCTCACCGAGAGTCGCTCCCACCTCACCGAGAGTCCTCCACCCTCACCGAGAGTCCTCCACCCTCCACGAGAGTCCTCCACCCTCACCGAGAGTCCTCCACCATCACCGAGAGTCCTCCACCCTCACCGAGAGTCCTCCACCATCACCGAGATGTCCTCCTCCATCACCGAGAGTCCTCCACCCTCACCGAGAAGTCCTCCACACATCCACCCTCACCGAGAGTCCTCCACCATCACCGAGAGAGTCACCATCACCACCCTCCCACCGAGAAAGTCCTCCACCATCACCGAGAAGAGTCCTCCACCATCACCGAGAGGTCCTCCCACCATCACCGAGAGTCCTCCACCCTCACACCGAGAGAGTCCTCCACCATCACCGAGAGTCCTCCACCTCACCGAGAGTCCGAGAGTCCACCGGAGAGTCCTCACCCTCACGAGAGTCCTCCTCCACCCTCACCGAGAGTCCTCCACAACCTCACCGAGAGTCCTCCACCTCCGAGAAGGTCCTCCACCATCACCGAGAAGTCCTCCACCCTCACCGAGAGTCCTCCCACACATCACCGAGAGTCCTCCACCATCACCGAGAGGTCCTCCACCCTCACCGAGAGTCCTCCACCCTCACCGAGAGTCCTCCACCATCACCGAGAGTCCTCCCTCACCTCACGAGACGGTCCTCCACCATCACCGAGAGTCCTCCACCCTCACGAGAGTCCTCCAAACATCACCGAGAGTCCTCCACCATCACCGAGAGTCCTCCACCCTCACCGAGAGTCCTCCACCCTCACCGAGAGTCCTCCACCCTCACGAGAGTCCTCCCACCATCACCGAAGAGTCCTCCACCATCACCGAGAGTCCTCCACCATCACCGAGAGTCCTCCACCCTCACCGAGAGTCCTCCCACCATCACCGAGAGTCCTCCACCATCACCGAGAGTCCTCCACCATCACCGAGAGTCCCTCCACCATCAACCGAGAGTCCTTCACCGAGAGTCCTCCACCCTCACCGAGGTCCTCCACCCTCACCGAGAGTCCTCCACCCTCACGAGAGTCCCTCCACCATCACCGAGAGGCCTACAGTCACCGAGGAGTCCTCCACCATACACAGAGAGTCAGACCGAGAAGGGTTCCAACTCACCGAGAAGGTCCTCCACCATCACCGAGAGTCCTCCACCATTCACCGAGAGTCCTCCACCCTCACCGGAGTCCCTCCACCACACGAGAACTGGTCCTCCACCATCACCGAGAGTCCTCCACATCACCCGGGAGTAAGGAAAAGGGCCGAGAGGTCCTCCACCATCAGAGAGAGTCACCGAGAAAACACCGAGAGTCCTCCACCATCACCGAGAAGTCCTCCACCCTCACCGAGAGTCCTCCACCATCACCGAGAGTCCTCCACCTCAAGAGGATCCCTCCACCTCTCCGAGGTCCTCCACCCTCACGAGAGTCCTCCACCATCACCGAGAGTCCTCCACCTCAACGAGAGTCCTCCACCCTCACCGAGAGTCCTTCCACCATCACGCGAGAAGAGAAAAGTCCTCCACCATCACCGAGAGTCAACTCCACCCTCAAAGAGAGAAGGTCCTCCACCATCACCGAGAGTCCTCCACCCTCACCGAGAGTCCTCCACCATCAGAGGTTCCTCACAACCATCACCGAGAGGGGAGGGGGGAAACCGAGAGTCCTCCACCCTCACCGAGAGTCCGTCCACCAGAAAGTACCGAGAGTCCTCCACCGTCACCGAGAGGTCCTCCACCCTCACCGAGGTCCTCCACCATCACCGAGTCCTCCACCTCACCGAGAGTATGAAACCCTCACACCGAGATCCTCCACCCTCACACGAGAGGTCCTCCCCAAAGCACAGAGAGTCCTCCACAGACACGAAAGAGAGAAGAAGTGGAAAAACCGAGATCCTCCTCCCCACCGAGAGGTCCTCCACCCTCACCGAAGTCCTCCAACCTCACCAGATCCTCCACCATAACCGAGAGTCCTCCACCCGCACCGAGAGTCCTACCACAGAGTCCTCCACCCTCACCGAGAGTCCTCCACCATCACAGAGACCAGACACAGAGGATTTTTAGTCCGTTTTTTGCAGCTCTTGTTTTGCTGGTTCTTGACGCCGAGAGGCCACATCCCACAGCGGAGCGAGAGTACACAGAGAAGTACTACGTGAAGAGTACACAGAGAAGTACTACGTGAAGAGTACACGGAGAAGTACTACTTGAAGAGTACACGGAGAAGTACTACGTGAAGAGACAAGAAGTACTACATTGAAGAGTACACAGAGAAGTACTACGTGAAGAGTACACGGAGAAGTACTACGTGAAGAGTACACAGAGAAGTACTACGTGAAGAGTACACAGAGAAGTACTACGTAAGAGTACACGGAGAAAGTAACTACGTGAAGAGTACACAGAAGTACTAACGTGAAGAGTACACGGAGAAGTACTACGTGAAGAGTAAACAGAGAAGTACTACGTGAAGAGTACACAGAGAAGTACTACGTGAAGAGTACACAGAGAAGTACTACGTGAAGAGTGAACACGGAGAAGTACTACGTGAAGAGTACACAGAGAAGTACTACGTGAGAGTACACAGAGAAGACTACGTGAAGAGTACACAGAGAAGTACTACGTGAAGAGTACACAGAGAAGTACTACGTGAAGAGTACACAGAGAAGTACTACGTGAAGAGTACACAGAGAAGTACTACGTGAAGAGTACACAGAGAAGTACTACGTGAAGAGTACACAGAGAAGTACTACGTGAAGAGTACACAGAGAAGTACTACGTGAAGAGTACACAGAGAAGTACTACGTGAAGAGTACACAGAGAAGTACTACGTGAGCGTAAAGAGTACAGAGTAAAGAGTACAGAGAGTACAGAGTGTACAGAGTACACAGAGTAAAGAGAGTACACAGAGTACAGAGTACACAGAGTACACAGTAAAGAGTACACAGAGTACACAGAGTACACAGTAAAGAGTACACAGTACACAGAGTGTAAAGAGTACACAGAGTACAGAGTACAGAGAGTACACAGAGTACAGAGAGTACACAGAGTACACAGAGTGTAAAGAGTACACAGAGTACACAGAGAGTATGATGCAGGACTTTCAGGACCTTTATTTTCTTGTATTAACCGTCTGGGCCAAACCGTCTGGGCCACGAGCTTTTCCATTTTTTAAAGAGTTGGTTGATTTTTTAACATCTTCAATTGTGATTTCAGCATAAAAAACTCATTATCCTGAAAATGAACTTTCGGTCATTTTAATTTGTGAGAAAACAAGTCCGTGTTTTTATCACTTTCATCACAGTTTCAGATTTATACAAATGAATAAAATATTTCCCAAACTCCTGCTCGGTTTCACTTGTATAAATTTGCATCTCCTACTTTTGTTATTGTCGCGTTTTGTTTTTATTACTGATCAAATTTACTAAATACTTTGCAGATTTATTGCTATAATATTTGTTACTTTTGCCAAAATAATTCTTTTTCAGTTTTTAGAATCTGGTGAGTTCAGTGGTTTTATCACCAGCAGCTGATCGACTCTCGGCCGTTAAGAGAAACTTTATGTTTCTGCTTCTTGTCGTTTTAACATTCGTCTGTTTTGCTCTTAAATTATTTTCCTTTTTTTGTAGCACGAGACGAGACGATGAAAACTCAGAGAAACTTTTGTAGTTCGCCCGTCGCACTGACCCGTCGCTCTGACCCGTCGCACTGACCCGTCGCCCTGACCCGTCGCACTGACCCGTCGCCCTGACCCGTCGCACTGACCCGTCGCCCTGACCCGTCGCACTGACCCGTCGCCCTGACCCGTCGCACTGACCCGTCGCTCTGACCCGTCGCACACCCTCGCGCACTGACCCGTCGCACTGACCCGTCGCTCTGACCCGTCGCCCTGACCCGTCGCCCTGACCCGTCGCACTGACCCGTCGCACTGACCCGTCGCCCTGACCCGTCGCACTGACCCGTCGCACTGACCCGTCGCCCTGACCCGTCGCCCTGACCCGTCGCCCTGACCCGTCGCACTGACCCGTCGCACTGACCCGTCGCCCTGACCCGTCGCACTGACCCGTCGCCCTGACCCGTCGCCCTGACCCGTCGCACTGACCCGTCGCCCTGACCCGTCGCACTGACCCGTCGCACTGACCCGTCGCTCTGACCCGTCGCACTGACCCGTCGCTCTGACCCGTCGCAGACTATCAGACTGGGACAACGGAATTTAAATAAGACGAAATTTAAATAAGACGGAATTTAAATAAGACGTCAGTCAAAGTAATAAAGAGGCGGAGGTGGAGCTGCAGACGCTTCATTATTGTCACTTTCTCACCAAAGTTTCACGAATCCAAACAAAACGTCACCAGCTCCTGTGTGAGTCACGTTTAGAGGAACATTTTATGTATCAGTGCTGCCACTTCTCTACGTTTAGTATAAAAAGAAGAAAAATAGACATATCCTGCCCAAACTTTTAAGTTTTTTGTTCTTTTTCAGTCAAACGTGTCTCTGTAACACGTCTGATGTTTCCTCCCCGGAGTGTCACAGCTTTAATATTAAAAGAACAAATATGTGAATAGCCGTCGCAGGTTTGTGATTCATTTATCTCCTGGTTTCACAGCACATAAACAAAATATAACAAACAAAATATAACAAATAAAATATAACAAATAAAATATAACAAATAAAATATAACAAATAAAATATAACAAATAAAATATAACAAATAAAATATAACAAACTAAATATAACAAACTAAATATAACAAACTAAATATAACAAACTAAATATAACAAACTAAATATAACAAACTAAATATAACAAACAAAATATAACAAATAAAATATAACAAACTAAATATAACAAACTAAATATAACAAACAAAATATAACAAATAAAATATAACAAACTAAATATAACAATAAAAAATATAACAAACAAAATATAACAAACAAAATATAACAAACAAAATATAACAAACAAAATAACAAACTAAATATACAAACTAAATATAACAAACTAAATATAACAAACAAAATATAACAACTAAATATAACAAATAAAATATAACAAATAAAATATAACAAACTAAATATAACAAACAAAATATAACAAACTAAATATAACAAACTAAATATAACAAACTAAATATAACAAACAAAATATAACAAACTAAATATAACAAACTAAATATAACAAACTAAATATAACAAACAAAATATAACAAATAAAATATAACAAACTAAATATAACAAACTAAATATAACAAACAAAATATAACAAATAAAATATAACAAACTAAATATAACAAACTAAATATAACAAACAAAATATAACAAACAAAATATAACAAACAAAATATAACAAACAAAATATAACAAACTAAATATAACAAACTAAATATAACAAACTAAATATAAACAAACTAAAATATAACAAACAAAAATAACAAATAAATACAAACTAAAATATAACACAAACTAAATATAACAAACTAAATATAACAAACTAAATATAACAAACTAAATATAACAAAAAAAATATAACAAACAAAATATAACAAACAAATATAACAAACTAAATATAACAAACAAAATATAACAAACTAAATATAACAAACTAAATATAACAAACTAAATATATAACAAACTAAATATAACAAACTAAATAAACAAACTAATATAACAAACTAAAATATAACAAACTAAATATAACAAACAAAATATAACAAACTAAATATAACAAACTAAATATAACAAACTAAATATAACAAACAAAATATAACAAACAAAATATAAAAATAAAATATAACCAACAAAATATAACAAACAAAATATAACAAACAAAATATACAAACAAATATAACAAAAATAAACAAAACATATAACAAACTAAAATACACAAACTACCAATATAACAAACTAAATATAACAAACTAAATATAACAAACTAAATATACAACAAAATATAACAAACAAAATATAACAAACAAAATATAACAAATAAAATATAACAAACTAAATATAACAAACAAAATATAACAAACAAAATATAACAAACTAAATATAACAAACTAAATATAACAAACTAAATATAACAAACAAAATATAACAAACTAAATATAACAAACTAAATATAACAAACTAAATATAACAAACTAAATATAACAAACTAAATATAACAAACTAAATATAACAAATAAAATATAACAAACAAAATATAACAAACTAAATATAACAAACAAAATATAACAAATAAAATATAACAAACTAAATATAAACCAAACAAAATATAACAAAAAATATAACAACTAAATATAACACAAACTAAATATAACACACTAAATATAACAAACAAAATATAACAAACTAAATATAACAAACTAAATATAACAAACAAAATATAACAAATAAAATATAACAACAAAATATACACCTGACCTCCGCCACAAACTGACCTCCATAACAAACTGAAATACCACAAACTGAAATATAACAAACTAAATATACTCACCAAACCCTGAAAAAATAACCAAAGAAGAGAAAAACCTGTGAACACAAACCCTGACCTCTGAAAAAACCACACCCTGACCTCCACCACACCCTGACCTCCACCACACCCTGACCTCCACCACACCCTGACCTCCACCACACCCTGACCTCCACCACACTGAACACACCCACACCCTGACCTCCACCACACCCTGACCTCCACCCACACCCTGACCCTCCACCACACCCTGACCTCCACCACACCCTGACCTCCACCACACCCTGACCTCCACCACACCCTGACCTCCACCACACCCTGACCTCCGCCACACCCGGACCTCCACCACACCCTGACCTCCACCACACCCTGACCTCCACCACACCCTGACCTCCGCCACACCCTGACCTCCGCCACACCCTGACCTCCACCACACCCTGACCTCCACCACACCCTGACCTCCACCACACCCGGACCTCCACCACACCCGGACCTCCACCACACCCTGACCTCCACCACACCCTGACCTCCACCACACCCTGACCTCCACCACACACCCTCGACCTCCACCACACCCGACCTCCACCACACCCTGACTCTCCACCACACCTGACCTCCACCCACCCCTGACCTCCACCACACCCTGACCTCCACCACACCCCTGACCTCACCACACCCTGACCTCTCCCCACACACCCGGACCTCCACCACACCCTGACCTCCACCACACCCTGACCTCCACCACACCCTGACCTCACCACACACCCTGACCTCCACCACACCCTGACCTCCACCACACCACACCCGGACCCGACCACACCACCTGACCTCCACCACACCCTGACCTCCACCCACACCCTGACCTCCACCACACCCTGACCTCCACCACACCCTGACCTCCACACACCCCTGACCTCCACCACCCCACACACCCTGACCTCCACCACACCCTGACCTCACCACACCCTGACCTCCACCACACCCTGACCTCCACCACGGACCTGACCTCCGTCCACACCCTGACCTCCACCACACCCTGACCTCCACCACACCCTGACCTCCACCACACCCTGACCTCCGCCACACCCTGACCTCCGCCACACCCTGCTCTCGTCCACCACGGACCTCCTCCACACCCGGACCTCTGCCACACACTGACCTCCGGACACCCGGACCTCCACCACACCCTGGGACCACCCGGACCTCCACCACACCGGACCTCCACCACCACACCCGGACCTCCACCACACCCTGACCTCCGTCACACACCCTGACCTCCGCCACACCCTGACCTCCACCACACCCTGACAAGCGAGAGCGACAACTCGCTGTCTCTGTCCTGCAGTACTGCTCTCGTCCACACGGGGGCGCTGGGTCGTTGTGGGTGGTGTTGTTGTAGGTGGTGTTGTTGTGGGTGGTGTTGTGGGTGGGTGTTTTGTGTGTTTTCTCTGTCCTGCAGTACTGCTCTCGTCCACACGGGGCGCTGGGTCGTGTTGTGGGTGGTGTTGTGTTGTAGGTGGTGTTGTTGTGGGTGGTGTTGTGGGTGGTGTTTTGTGTTTTCTCTGTCCTGCAGTACTGCTCTCGTCCACACGGGGCGCTGGGTCGTTGTGGGTGGTGTTGTTGTAGGTGGTGTTGTTGTTGTGGGTGGTGTTGTGGGTGGTGTTTTGTGTTTTCTCTGTCCTGCAGTACTGCTCTCGTCCACACGGGGCGCTGGGTCGTTGTGGGTGGTGTTGTTGTGGGTGATGGTGTTGTGGGTGATGGTGGTGTTGATGTTTTGTGTTGTGGGTGATGGTGTTGTGGGTGTTGGGGTGGTGTGTGGGTGGTGTTGTGTGTTTTCTCTGTCCTGCAGTACTGCTCTCGTCCACACGGGGGCGCTGGGTAGTTGTAGGTGGTGTTGTAGGTGGTGTTGTTGTAGGTGGTGTTGTTGTAGGTGGTGTTGTTGTAGGTGGTGGTGTTGTGGGTGGTGTTGTTGTAGGTGATGGTGTTGTGGGTGATGGTGGTGTTGATGGTTGTGTTGTGGGTGATGGTGTTGTGTGGGTGGTGTGTGTGGTGGTGTGGTGGGTGTTGTGGGTGGGTGGTTGTGGTGGTTGTTGTGTGTTTTCTCTGTCCTGCAGTACTGCTCTCGTCCACACGGGGCGCTGGGTCGTTGTGGGTGTTGTTGTTGTAGGTGGTGTTGTTGTGGGTGGTGTTGTTGTAGGTGGTGTTGTTGTGGGTGGTGTTGTTGTGGGTGATGGTGTTGTGGGTGTTGTTGTAGGTGGTGTTGGTTGTGGGTGGTGTTGTTGTAGGTGGTGTGTGTGGTGGGTTGTGGTGTTGTAGGTGGTGTTGTTGTGGGTGGTGGTGTTGTGGGTGGTGTTTTGTGTTTTCTCGTGTCCTGCAGTACTGGCTCTCGTCCACACGGGGCGCTGAGTCGGTCGTTGTGGGTGGTGGTGTTGTTGTGGGTGATGGTGTTGGGTGGTGGTGGTGTTGGGTGGTGTTGTGTGTTTTCTCTGTCCTGCAGTACTGCTCTCGTCCACACGGGGGCGCTGGGGTCGTTGTAGGTGGTGTTGTTGTAGGTGGTGTTGTTGTGGGTGATGGTGTTGTTGTGGGTGTGATGTGGTTGTGTGGGTGGTGGGTTGTGTTGTGTTGTGTTGTTTTCTCTGTCCTGCAGTACTGCTCTCGTCCACACGGGGGCGCTGGGGTAGTTGTAGGTGGTGTTTGTTGTGGTGATGATGGTGTGTTGGTGGTGGTGTGTGTGGTGGTGTTGTTGTGGGTGATGGTGTTGTGGGTGGTGTTGTTGTAGGTGGTGTTGTTGTGGGTGGTGTTGTTGTAGGTGGTGTTGTTGTGGGTGGTGTTGTGTGTGTGGTTGTGGTGGTGGTGTTGTGGGTGGTGGTGTGGGTGGTGTTGTTGTAGGTGGTGTGTGTTGTGTGGTGTTGTTGTGTGGTGGTGTGGTGGTGTTGTTGTGTTTTCTCTGTCCTGCAGTACTGCTCTCGTCCACACGGGGCGCTGGGTCGTTGTGGGTGGTGTTGTTGTAGGTGGTGTTGTTGTTGTGGGTGGTGTTGTGGGTGGTGTTTTGTGTTTTCTCTGTCCTGCAGTACTGCTCTCGTCCACACGGGGCGCTGGGGTCGTTGTGGTGGTGGTGTTGTTGTGGTGATGGTGTTGTGGGTGATGGTGGTGTTGATGGTTGTGTTGTGGGTGTGTGGTGATGGTGTGTGGGTGGTGTTGTGGGTGGTGTTGTGTGTTTTCTCTGTCCTGCAGTACTGCTCTCGTCCACACGGGGGGCGCTGGGTAGTTGTAGGTGGTGTGTGTAGGTGGTGTTGTTGTAGGTGGTGTTGTTGTTGTGGTGTTGTTGTAGGTGGGTGTGGTTGTGTGGTGGTGTTGTGTTGTAGGTGATGGTGTTGTGGGGGTGATGGTGGTGTTGATGGTGTGTTGTGTGTGATGGTGTGGGTGGGTGGTGTTGTGGGTGGTGTTGTGGTGGGTGTGTGTGGTGGTGTTGTGGGTGGGTGGTGTGGTGGGGTGGTGTTGTGTGTTTCTCTGTCCTGCAGTACTGCTCTCGTCCACACGGGGCGCTGGGTCGTTGTGGGTGTTGTTGTTGTAGGTGGTGTTGTTGTGGGTGGGTGGTGTTGTAGGTGGTGGTGTGGTGTTGTGGGTGGTGTTGTTGTGGGTGATGGTGTTGTGGGTGTTGTTGTAGGTGGTGTTGTTGTGGGTGGTGTTGTTGTAGGTGGTGGTGTTGTGGGTGGTGTTGTAGGTGGTGTTGTTGTGGGTGGTGTTGTGGGTGGTGTGTTTGTGTTTCTCTGTCCTGCAGTACTGCTCTCGTCCACACGGGGGGCGCTGAGTCGTTGTGGGTGGTGGTGTTGTTGTGGTGATGTGTGTTGTGGGTGGTGTTGTGGGTGTGTTGTTGTGTGTTTTCTCTGTCCTGCAGTACTGCTCTCGTCCACACGGGGGCGCTGGGTCGTTGTAGGTGGTGTTGTTGTAGGTGGTGTTGTTGTGGGTGATGGTGTTGTTGTGGGTGATGGTGTTGTTGTGGGTGGTGTTGTGTGTTTTCTCTGTCCTGCAGTACTGCTCTCGTCCACACGGGGGCGCTGGGTAGTTGTAGGTGGTGTTGTTGTGGGTGATGGTGGTGTTGGTGGTGGTGTTGTAGGTGGTGTTGTTGTGGGTGATGGTGTTGTGGGTGGTGTTGTTGTAGGTGGTGTTGTTGTGGGTGGTGTTGTTGTAGGTGGTGTTGTTGTGGGTGGTGTTGTTGTAGGTTGTGGTGTTGTGGGTGGTGTTGTGGGTGGTGTTGTTGTAGGTGGTGTTGTTGTGGGTGGTGTTGTGGGTGGTGTTTTGTGTTTTCTCTGTCCTGCAGTACTGCTCTCGTCCACACGGGGCGCTGGGTCGTTGTGGGTGGTGTTGTTGTAGGTGGTGTTGTTGTTGTGGGTGGTGTTGTGGGTGGTGTTTTGTGTTTTCTCTGTCCTGCAGTACTGCTCTCGTCCACACGGGGCGCTGGGTCGTTGTGGGTGGTGTTGTTGTGGGTGATGGTGTTGTGGGTGATGGTGGTGTTGATGGTTGTGTTGTGGGTGATGGTGTTGTGGGTGGTGTTGTGGGTGGTGTTGTGTGTTTTCTCTGTCCTGCAGTACTGCTCTCGTCACACGGGGGCGCTGGGTAGTGGTGGTGGTGTGTGTTGTGTGGTGTGTGTGTTGTAGGTGGTGTTGTTGTAGGTGGTGTTGTTGTAGGTGGTGGTGTTGTGGGTGGTGTTGTTGTAGGTGATGGTGTTGTGGGTGATGGTGGTGTTGATGGTTGTGTTGTGGGTGATGGTGTTGTGGGTGGTGTTGTGGGTGGTGTTGTGGGTGGTGTTGTGGGTGGTGTTGTGGGTGGTGTTGTGGGTGGTGTTGTGTGTTTTCTCTGTCCTGCAGTACTGCTCTCGTCCACACGGGGCGCTGGGTCGTTGTGGGTGTTGTTGTTGTAGGTGGTGTTGTTGTGGGTGGTGTTGTTGTAGGTGGTGTTGTTGTGGGTGGTGTTGTTGTGGGTGATGGTGTTGTGGGTGTTGTTGTAGGTGGTGTTGTTGTGGGTGGTGTTGTTGTAGGTGGTGGTGTTGTGGGTGGTGTTGTAGGTGGTGTTGTTGTGGGTGGTGTTGTGGGTGGTGTTTTGTGTTTTCTCTGTCCTGCAGTACTGCTCTCGTCCACACGGGGCGCTGAGTCGTTGTGGGTGGTGTTGTTGTGGGTGATGGTGTTGTGGGTGGTGTTGTGGGTGGTGTTGTGTGTTTTCTCTGTCCTGCAGTACTGCTCTCGTCCACACGGGGGCGCTGGGTCGTTGTAGGTGGTGTTGTTGTAGGTGGTGTTGTTGTGGGTGATGGTGTTGTTGTGGGTGATGGTGTTGTTGTGGGTGGTGTTGTGTGTTTTCTCTGTCCTGCAGTACTGCTCTCGTCCACACGGGGGCGCTGGGTAGTTGTAGGTGGTGTGTTGTGGGTGATGGTGGTGTTGGTGGTGGTGTTGTAGGTGGTGTTGTGTGTGTGTTGTGTGTGGTGTGTGTTGGGGGGTGTTTGTTAGGTGGTGGTGGTGTTGTTGTGGGTGGTGTTGTTGTAGGTGTGGTGTTGTTGTGGGGTGGTGTTGTTGTAGGTTGTGGTGTTGGGGGTGGTGTTGTGGTGTTGTTGTGGGTGTGTTGTGGGTGGTGTTTTGTGTTTTCTCTGTCCTGCAGTACTGCTCTCGTCCACACGGGGCACTGAGTCGTTGTGGGTGGTGGTGTGTTGGGGTGATGGTGTTGTGGGTGTGTTGTGGGTGGTGTTGTGTGTTTTTCTCTGTCCTGCAGTACTGCTCTCGTCCACACGGGGGCGCTGGGTAGTTGTAGGTGGTGTTGTTGTGGGTGATGGTGTGGTGTTGGTGGTGGTTTTGTAGGTGGTGTGTTGTTGTGGGTGATGGTGTTGTTGTGGGTGGTGTTGTGTGTTTTCTCTCTGTCTGCAGTACTGCTCTCGTCCACACGGGGCACTGAGTCGTTGTAGGTTGTAGGTGTTGTTGTTGTGGGTGATGGTGTTGTGGGTGGTGTTGTGGGTGGTGTTGTGTGTTTTCTCTGTCCTGCAGTACTGCTCTCGTCCACACGGGGCACTGAGTCGTTGTGGGTGGTGTTGTTGTGGGTGATGGTGTTGTGGGTGGTGTTGTGGGTGGTGTTGTGTGTTTTCTCTGTCCTGCAGTACTGCTCTCGTCCACACGGGGGCGCTGGGTAGTTGTAGGTGGTGTTGTTGTGGGTGATGGTGGTGTTGGTGGTGGTGTTGTAGGTGGTGTTGTTGTGGGTGATGGTGTTGTGGGTGGTGTTGTGGGTGGTGTTGTGTGTTTTCTCTGTCCTGCAGTACTGCTCTCGTCCACACGGGGCGCTGGGTCGTTGTGGGTGGTGTTGTTGTGGGTGATGGTGTTGTGGGTGGTGTTGTGGGTGGTGTTGTGGGTGGTGGTGGTGTTGTGGGTGGTGTTGTGGGTGGTGTTGTGGGTGGTGTTGTGGGTGGTGGTGGTGTTGTGGGTGGTGTTGTGGGTGGTGTTGTGGGTGGTGGTGGTGTTGTGGGTGGTGTTGTGGGTGGTGGTGGTGTTGTGGGTGGTGTTGTGGGTGGTGTTGTGTGTTTTCTCTGTCCTGCAGTACTGCTCTCGTCCACACGGGGCGCTGGGTCGTTGTGGGTGGTGTTGTTGTGGGTGATGGTGTTGTGGGTGGTGTTGTGGGTGGTGTGTTGTGTGTTGTCTCTGTCCTGCAGTACTGCTCTCGTCCACACGGGGGCGCTGGGTCGTTGTGGGTGGTGTTGTTGTGGGTGATGGTGTTGTGGGTGGTGTTGTGGGTGGTGTTGTGGGTGGTGTTGTGTGTTTTTTCTCTATCCTGCAGTACTGCTCTCGTCCACACGGGGCGCTGGGGTCGTTTGTGGTGTGGTGTTGTTGTGGGTGGTGGTGTGTGGGTGGTGGTGGTTGTGTGGTGGTGGGGTTGTGTTGTGGGTGGTGTTGTGGGTGGTGTTTTGTGTTTTTCTCTGTCCTGCAGTACTGCTCTCGTCCACACGGGGCGCTGGGTCGTTGTGGGTGGTGTTGTTGTGGGTGATGGTGTTGTGGGTGGTGTTGTGGGTGGTGTTGTGGGTGGTGGTGGTGTTGTGGGTGGTGTTGTGGGTGGTGTTGTGTGTTTTCTCTGTCCTGCAGTACTGCTCTCGTCCACACGGGGCGCTGGGCTCAGACACTCGGGGATTTGGGGAAAACAAAGGTTTCCATGGAAACGACTCATCCTTTTGTTTAATGTTTAATAAAGTGAAATATCCGGAAGAAAAGAGAGAAGAGACAAAAGAGAGAAAAGAAAAGAGAGAAAAGAAAAGAGAGAAAAGAAAACAGAGAAAAGAAAAGAGAAACGAGAGGAGAGAAAAGAGAGAAAAGAGAGAAAAGAGAGAAGCAGAGTTTAAAGGCCGGAGTCTAAATGTTTGTTTTATTTTGACTCTTCGTCACAGACGCGTTGGTCACGTGTTTGTTCAGTTTAAATGTGTCTCTTTTAAAGTTTGTTTCTTTAAATCTTTTAAATTTCGTCTCTTTTAAAGTTTGTTTCTTTAAATCTTTTTAAATCACTTCCTTTTCCTGTGGATGAGCTGAGACGGGGGCGGATCTGAGGCGGATCTGAGGCGGATCTGACGCGCTTCTGACGCGCAGCAGACGCGGCTCTGTTAGCAGCGGGCTAACGTTAGCAATGTCACAAACGGCCCTCGTTCCACCGGGGCCTGGGTTAAACCGGAGATGATTCCACGGACTCGGATCTGCAGGTAACGAGCCCCACGGCCCCGCGACGCCGCGCGCCGCGAGCGTGACGCGTTTGTGTTTAAAATGTGATTTAAGATTTGATCCAGAGGCTGAAGCGGCTCGACTCTCAGACTCAGACTCTCTGACTCTCACTCTCTGACTCTGAGTCTGACTCTGAGTCTCAGACTCTCGCGGGGATTTAAAACTACACTTTTATTTCACTCAAAAGAATCTTATATAATGTGGAACAGACGGAGCTTTGAGTCTCAGCGTTTCAGCCGCGGCTCTGTGGCGTTCTGGGGTGCTCTGGGGTGTCCTGGAGTGCTCTGGGGTGTCCTGGAGTGCTCTGGAGTGCTCTGGGGTGCTCTGGGTGCTCTGGGGTGCTCTGGGGTGCTCTGGGTCTTTTAAAGCCTCTGTGAGACCTTTAAATTGTCTGAGTTGTTTCTCTGAGGAGCTGCGCCGGTGTCGCGGTGACTCACGGCTCCTGTGAAGACAGAGACACAGAGCTGCTATTGTGTCTCCTCCTCCTCCTGCTGCTCCTCCTGCTGCTCCTCCTCCTGCTCCTCCTGCTCATCCTCCTCCTCCTCCTGCTCCTCCTCCTGCTCCTCCTCCTGCTCATCCTCCTCCTCCTCCTGCTCCTCCTGCTCCTCCTGCTCCTCCTCCTCCTCCTCCTGCTCCTCCTGCTCCTCCTCATGACTCTTGAGTTTGTTTCTTATGGTCATAGTTGAGTAAAAACAGCGGCTCGTGTTAAACACATGATCCGGCTCTGATCCGGATCAGATCCGGATCATCACTCCTCGTGCACGCTCCGTGGACTTGTCGCGCGTGTCCGTGGTATGTGCTGTCGCGCACGCGCAGGAGGTCCTTGTTTCTGAGGCGTGTGACGTCAGAGGGGGGCGGGGCCTGTGGGACGCACCAGACGAGCCTCACGCACGCGCTCCACACACGCTCCACACGCGCCCTCCAGGTCTGACACCGCGGGACCGCGCCTCGTGTCCGCGAGAGGAAGAGCCGTAGGAGCCACAGGAGCCGTAGGAGCCACAGGAGCCGTAGGAGCCGTAGGAGCCGTCTGATCCGCGGCAGGTTAGACGTGTTTAATGCGCCTCTGACGCGTCCACGCTGCGTGGGGCGCGCGAGGATCACAGTCCATCCTCCAGAGTCATGTGAACGAGTCATATGTGAACGAGTCATATGTGAACGAGTCATATGTGAACGAGTCATATGTGAACGAGTCATATGTGAACGAGTCATATGTGAACGAGTCTTTCAGAGGGCTCCAGGTCCGCACAGAGGCGCTGGGCTCGTGCGTAAATGTTTGGATTTTTGTTTCGTGTTTGCGCCGCTCCGCCGTGAATCTGAGTCTAAATGTCGCGTCTGTGGGTCTGCGGGGTGCTCTCTGTGGGGTGCTCTCTGCGGGGTGCTCTCTGCGGGGTGCTCAGGATGCTCGTGCCCGCTCCTCGCCACGTGCTCGGCGCGTGGGGTTGTGGGACGTAAACACTGTGTCTGCGTCTGCGTCAGATTTAAACAAGTGAAGCTGAAACAGAAAAGAACTGAACCAAGAACGTGACACGTCACTACGTCCAAACCACTGCGTCATTACGCACAGGAACCAGAGACAGAGTCTGATCATGTGACACTTTGGACAAAGAGGCGAGAAAATATTTAGTCCTGGTTTAGTCCTGGTTTAGTCCTGGTTTAGTCCTGGTTTAGTCCTGGTTTAGACCTGGTTTAGTCCTGGTTTAGACCTGGTTTAGACCTGGTTTAGTCCTGGTTTAGTCCTGGTTTAGACCTGGTTTAGTCCTGGTTTAGACCTGGTTTAGACCTGGTTTAGTCCTGGTTTAGTCCTGGTTTAGTCCTGGTTTAGACCTGGTTTAGTCCTGGTTTAGACCTGGTTTAGACCTGGTTTAGACCTGGTTTAGACCTGGTTTAGACCTGGTTTAG
>JAIEZT010000025.1:557476-582476 GCA_019594935.1 Periophthalmus modestus
TTCACTCAGAATCTCACGATACATGTCTCTTTCATTCTGTCTTTACACGGATCAGTCGTCCTGGTCCCAGAAAAACAGCCCCAGAGCCTGATGTTTCCTCAGGCTCCACAGTAGGTCTGGTCTTTGGATCAGCTCAGCATCTTTCTCCAAACACCATGATCTGATCTTCTCTGACATTGTCCCAGTCTCTTCTGGATCATCCAAATCCAAACTTGAGACGGGCCTGGACATGTCCTTAATCAGGGGGGACACGTCTCTGCAGGATTTGAGTCCCTGGTCGTAGTGTGTTACTGATGGTGCCTTTGTTACTTTGGTCCTCTGCAGGTCGTTCACTAGGTCCCCCGTGTGGTTCTGGGAGTTTTGCTCCTCGTTCTTGTGTCATTTTGACCCCACGGGGTGAGATCTTGTGGAGCCCCAGATGGAGGGAGATTATCAGTGTCTTTCTTCCATTTTCTAATAATTCTCCACAGTTGATTTGTTCACACGAGCTGCTCACCTGTTGCAGATTGAGTCTTCAGCCTGGTGCAGGTCACAGTTTTGTTTGTGGTTCTTTGACGTGTCTTTGGTCTTGGCCATAGTGGAGTTTGGAGTGTGACTGTTTGAGGTTGTGGACAGGTGTCTTTTATACTGAGAACGAGTCAAACAGGAGCCATTAATACAGGGAACGAGTGGAGGACAGAGGAGAAGAGAAAGAACAAGAACACGTCTGAGAGACACAGATCCTGACAAATACTTATTTTACACAGGAATTTACCAATGAATTCTTCTTAATTCTTTCCTCTGTCTCATAGTTGAAGTGAAACTGATAAATCTCAGGCCTCTCGTCTTTTTAAGAGAAGAACTTAAACAGTTGGAGGATGAATAAACGGCCTGAGTAGCGCCCCCTGTCTGTCACTGTGGTGTCGTCTTGATCTGGTTAAAATGTGAGTTGAGATTTGAGTCAGACGTAAATCTGAAGTTTATCGGAGCCTGAGCTGATCCTGTGTCGTGTTTGTTGAACCTGTGACCTTGTTGTTGTGGGGTGAGAGGGATAACCACTCTGCCACTGCCTCAGAGACAAAGAGACAAACAGACAAAGAGACAAAGAGACACAGAGACGCAAAGAGACAAAGAGACAAACAGACAAAGAGACAGAGAGACAGAGAGACAGAGAGACGCAAAGAGACAAACAGACAAACAGACAAAGAGACAAACAAAGAGACACAGAGACACAGAGACGCAAAGAGACAAAGAGACAAAGAGACACAGAGACGCAAAGAGACAAAGAGACAAAGAGACAAACAGACAAACAGACACAGACACACAGAGACGCAAAGAGACAAAGAGACAAAGAGACAAAGAGACAAAGAGACAAACAGACACAGACACACAGAGACGCAAAGAGACAAAGAGACAAAGAGACAAAGAGACACAGAGACACAGAGACGCAAAGAGACAAAGAGAGACAAAGAGACAGAGACGCAAAGAGACAAAGAGACAAACAGACAAAGAGACACAGAGACACAGAGACGCAAAGAGACAAAGAGACAAAGAGACAAAGAGACAAAGAGACAAACAGACACAGACACACAGAGACGCAAAGAGACAAAGAGACAAAGAGACAAAGAGACACAGAGACACAGAGACGCAAAGAGACAAAGAGACAAAGAGACAGAGACGCAAAGAGACAAAGAGACAAACAGACAAAGAGACACAGAGACACAGAGACACAGAGACACAAAGAGACAAAGAGACAAAGAGACACAGAGACGCAAAGAGACAAACAGACAAACAGACAAAGAGACACAGAGACACAGAGACGCAAAGAGACAAAGAGACAAACAGACAAAGAGACACAGAGACGCAAAGAGACAAAGAGACGCAAAGAGACAAAGAGACAAAGAGACAAAGAGACACAGAGACACAGAGACGCAGAGACACAGAGACACAAAGAGACAAAGAGACAAAGAGACACAGGCCGCGGTCAGCGACATCGATTATTGACCCGTTCAATCGTCTGTGGTCAGCAGTAAAACAGAGACTGAACCGGACCAGAGACCGGACCAGAGACCGGACCAGAGACCGGACCAGAGACCGGACCAGAGACCGGACCAGAGACCGGACCAGAGACCGGACCAGAGACCAGAGACCGGACCAGAGACCGGACCAGAGACCGGACCAGAGACCAGACCAGAGACCGGACCAGAGACCGGACCAGAGACCGGACCAGAGACCGGACCAGAGACCGGAGTCCTCAGTCCTCCTGAGACACTTCAGAGACACTCTAATCTACCCAATGTCTCGCTCTCCCTCTCTCTCTGTGTCTCTCCCTCTCCCCCCTCTCTTTCTCCCTCTCTCTCTCTCTTTCTCCCCCCCCCCCTTTCTCTCTCTCTCTCTCTCTCTCTCTCTGTAATAAAATTCTTGCAGACTGTTACACCTCTTCTTCTGTCACTCATTCTCTCATTGTAAAGCAGCAGATCTGACCCCTGGGACCCCCCCCCCTCCCCTCTCTCTCTCTCTCTCTCTCTCTCTCTCTCCCCTCTCTCTCTCTCTCTCCCTCTCTCTCCTTCATCTCTCCATCCTGTGTCTGAAATTGATTTTTGCTCCTTTGTTCTTCAGCGTCTCTTTCCCTTCTCTTCCTTTTGTCTCTCACCTCTGCCTCATCTTTCCTTCTTTTAATTCTCTCTCCCTCTCTCTCTCTCTTCATCTCTCTATCTCTTCCCTTTTTCTTTCTTTCTCCTCTGTGCCTTTGCTCCAATTGATTTTTGTTTGTTGTCGCGCACATGCTGCTCGTCCTCTTTTTCTTTCTCCTCCTTTTCTCTCCCTCATTCCTTATCCGCTCTTATTTAGCCTGTGTTTTTAGTTTGTTCAGCCTGTGTTTTTAGTTTGTTTAGCCTGTGTTTGTAGTTTGTTTAGCCTGTGTTTTTTTTTAGTTTAGTTTTTAGCGTGTGTTTTTTTAGTGTTTTTAGTTTGTTCAGCGTGTGTTTTTAGTTTGTTCAGCCTGTGTTTTTAGTTTGTTCAGCGTGTGTTTTTAGTTTGTTCAGCCTGTGTTTTTAGTTTGTTTAGCCTGTGTTTTTAGTTTGTTCAGCGTGTGTTTTTAGTTTGTTCAGCCTGTGTTTTTAGTTTGTTTAGCCTGTGTTTTTAGTTTGTTCAGCCTGTGTTTTTAGTTTGTTCAGCCTGTGTTTTTAGTTTGTTAGTGTGTTTTTAGTTTGTTCAGTGTGTTTTTAGTTTGTTTCAGCCTGTGTTTTTAGTTTGTTTAGCCTGTGTTTGTTTGTTCAGCCTGTGTGTTTTTAGTTTTTAGCCTGTGTTTTTAGTTTGTTTAGCCTGTTTTTTTAGTTTGTTCAGCGTGTGTTTTAGTTTGTTTAGCCTGTGTTTTTAGTTTGTTCAGCCTGTGTTTTTAGTTTGTTTAGCCTGTGTTTTTAGTTTGTTCAGCCTGTGTTTTTAGTTTGTTTAGCCTGTGTTTTTAGTTTGTTCAGCGTGTGTTTTTAGTTTGTTTAGCCTGTGTTTTTAGTTTGTTTAGCGTAGTGTGTTTTTAGTTTAGCCTGGTTTTTAGTGTTTAGCCTGTGTTTTGTGTTTTTAGCCTGTTTTAGTGTGTTTTTGTTTTTAATTTGTTTAGCCGTGTTTTAGTTTGTTTAGTGTTTTAGTGTGTTTAGCCTGTGTTTTTAGTGTTTAGCCTGTGTTTTTAGTGTGTTTAGCCTGTTTTTTAGTGTGTTTAGCCTGTGTTTTTTAGTGTTTTAGCCTGTGTTTTTTAGTGTGTGTTTAGCCTGTTTTTGTTGTTTAGCCTGTGTTGTTTAGCCTGTGTTTGTGTTTTTAGTGTGTTTAGCCTGTGTTTTTAGTGTGTTTAGCCTGTGTTTTTAGTGTGTTTAGCCTGTGTTTTTAGTGTGTTTAGCCTGTGTTTTTAGTGTGTTTAGCCTGTGTTTTTAGTGTGTTTAGCCTGTGTTTTTAGTGTGTTTAGCCTGTGTTTTTAGTGTTTTTAGCCTGTGTTTTTAGTGTGTTTTTAGTGTGTGTTTAGCCTGTGTTTAGTGTGTTTAGCCTGTGTTTTTTAGTGTGTTTAGCCTGTGTTTTTAGTGGTTTTAGCCTGTTTTTAGTGTGTTTAGCCTGTGTTTTTAGTGTGTTTAGCCTGTGTTTTTAGTGTGTTTAACCTGTGTTTTTAGTGTTTTTAGTGTGTTTAGCCTGTGTTTTTAGTGTGTTTAGTGTGTTTAGCCTGTGTTTTTAGTGTGTTTAGCCTGTGTTTTTAGTGTGTTTAGCCTGTTTTTTTAGTGGTTTTAGCCTGTTTAGCCTGTGTTTTTAGTGTGTTTAGCCTGTTTTGTGTTTTTAGTGGTTTAGCCTGTGTTTTTTAGTGTGTTTAGCCTGTGTTTTTAGTGTGTTTTAGCCTGTGTTTTTAGTGGTTTTAGCCTGTGTTTTTTAGTGTGTGTTTTTAGTGTGTTTAGCCTGTGTTTTTAGTGTGTTTTAGCCTGTGTTTTTAGTGTGTTTAGCCTTTTTTTAGTGTTTTTGTGTTTTTAGCCTGTGTTTTTTAGTGTTTTTAGTGTGTTTAGCCTGTGTTTTTAGTGGTTTTAGCCTGTGTTTTTAGTGTGTTTAGTGTGTTTAGCCTGTGTTTTTAGTGGTTTTAGCCTGTGTTTTTAGTGTGTTTTTAGTGTGTTTAGCCTGTGTTTTTAGTGTGTTTAGCCTGTGTTTTTAGTGTTTTTAGTGTGTTTAGCCTGTGTTTTTAGTGTTTTTATTGTGTTTAGCGGTTTTAGCCTGTGTTTTTAGTGTGTTTAGCCTGTGTTTTTAGTGGTTTTAGCCTGTGTTTTTAGTGTGTTTAGTGTGTTTAGCCTGTGTTTTTAGTGTTTTTAGTGTGTTTAGCCTGTGTTTTTAGTGGTTTTAGCCTGTGTTTTTAGTGTTTTTAGCCTGTGTTTTTAGTGTGTTTAGCCTGTGTTTTTAGTGGTTTTAGCCTGTTTTTAGTGTGTTTAGCCTGTGTTTTTAGTGTTTTTAGTGTGTTTTAGCCTGTGTTTTTAGTGGTTTTAGCCTGTGTTTTTAGTGTGTTTAGTGTGTTTAGCCTGTGTTTTTAGTGTGTTTAGCCTGTGTTTTTAGTGTGTGTTTGAGGTCAGTTTTCTCTTCCACCTCGTGACATCATCAGGTGGAGCTCCTCTGTCTTTTTCTCCAGATAAACAGCTTCATTTGCCTCATGGAGTCAGTCCTGCACTTCCTCTGCTCCACTTACCCGTTTATGTGAATCAGGCGCTCCTCCTCTCTCCTCTTCTCCTCCTCCTCTCTCCTCCTATTCTCCTCCTCCTCTCCTGCTCCTCCTCCTCCTTTTCTCTCCTGCTCCTCTCTCTCTCCTCCTCTCCTTTTCTCCTCCTCTTCTTTCCTCCTCCTCTCCTCTCTCCTCCTCCTCTCCTTCTCCTCCTCCTCTCTCCTCCTCTTCTCCTCCTCCTCTCCTCTCTCCTCCTCCTCTCCTGCTCCTCTCTCCTTCTCCTTTTCTCCTCCTCTTCTTCTCCTCCTCTCCTCTCTCCTCCTCCTCTCCTTCTCCTCCTCCTCTCCTCCGCCTCCTCCTCCTCTCTTCTCCTCCTCCTCTCTTCTCCTCCTCTTCTCCTCCGCCTCTCCTCCTCCTCCTCTCCTCCGCCTCCCATCCTCCTCCTCCTCCTCTCCTCCTCCTCCTCCTCCTCCTCCTCCTCTTCTCCTCCTCCTCTCCTCCGCCTCCTCCTCTCTTCTCCTCCGCCTCCTCCTCCTCTCCTCCTCCTCTTCTCCGCCTCCTGCTCCTCTCCTCCGCCTCCTCCTCTCCTCCTCCTCTCCTTCTCCTCTCCTCCTCCTCTCCTTCTCCTCTCCTCCGCCTCCTCCTCCTCTCTCCTCCTCCTCCTCTCTCCTCCTCCTCCTCTCCTCCGCCTCCTCCTCCTCTCTTCTCCTCCTCTCCTCCGCCTCCTCCTCCTCCTCCTCCTCTCTCTCCTCCTCCTCTCCCTCCTCTCTCCTCTCCTCCGCCTCCTCTCTCCTCCTCTCCTCCGCTCCTCCTCCTCCTCCTCCTCCTCCTCCTCTCTCCTCCTCCCTCTCCTCCGCCTCCTCCTCCTCTCTCCTCCTCTCTCCTCCCTCCTCCTCCTGCTCCTCTCCTCCTCCTCCTCTCCTCTCCTCCTCCGCCTCCTCCTCTCCTCCTCCTCTCTTCTCCTCCTCCTCTCCTCTCTCCTCCTCCTCTTCTCCTCCTCCTCTCCTCCGCCTCCTCTCCTCCTCCTCTCCTTCTCCTCTCCTCCGCCTCCTCCTCCTCTCTCCTCCTCCTCCTCTCTTCTCCTCCTCCTCTCCTCTCTCCTCCTCTTCTCCTCTCTCCTCTCCTCCTCCTCCTCCTCTCCTCCTCCTCTCTTCCTCCTCTCTCCTCCTCCTCTCTCCTCCTCTTCCTCCTCTCCTCCTCCTCCTCCTCTCTTCTCCTCCTCCTCTCTTCTCCTCCTCCTCCTCCTCTCTCTCCTCCTCCTCCTCCTCTCCTCTCCTCCCTCCTCCTCTCTCCCTCTCCTCCTCCTCCCTCCTCCTCTCGTCTCCTGTCGTGTTTTGTGACCTCACTTCCTTCCTCTTCTCTGAGGCGGGTCACATGACGTGTGGCGACATCGTTCTTAGAAAGATCCAACAGGAAGTGACAGAACCACGAGAACCAGATGCCCTCCCCGTGAGTCAGATTAGCACGTTAGCATTAGCATTAGCGTTAGCGTTAGCATTAGCGTTAGCACTAGCGTTAGCATTAGCGTTAGCATTAGCCCACACTTCTTCAGTCTCTCACCTTTTTGTGTAAAATCAGACTCAGGACCGTGAGCTCGGGCTTTTTAAATTCTAAATACAGTTTAGATTTTTGCCTTTTTCAGATGCTCTTTAATCTTTTCAGTGTTTGAAGTGTGCACTGTGTCTCCACGGCAACTGCTGAACATTCCACCATAGACATCTATGCACACACTCCCAGGGTGATGTCACTGGGAGGATTGTGGTGACAGTGAGTCACATCTGGACAAACTTCAACAAAATGAAAAACTGTCACATTTGTGGTAAAATCAGAAATATTTTTGATGTTTAAAAAGTCTCAGTTTTACATCCTCACAGCTCATACTTTATCTGTACTTTATGTATCTGATACTTTATGTATCTGATACTTTATGTATCTTATACTTTATGTATCTGATACTTTATGTATCTGATACTTTATGTATCTGATACTTTATGTATCTGATACTTTATGTATCTGTACTTTATGTATCTGATACTTTATGTATCTGTACTTTATGTATCTGATACTTTATGTATCTTATACTTTATGTACTTTATGTATCTGATACTTTATGTATCTGTACTTTATTATCTGATACTTTATGTATACTTTATGTATCTTATACTTTATGTATCTGATACTTTATGTATCTGATGTATCTTATACTTTTATGTATCTGATACTTTATGTATCTGTACTTTATGTATCTATACTTTATGTATCTGTACTTTATGTATCTGATACTTTATGTATCTGATACTTTATGTATCTGTACTTTATGTATCTGATACTTTATGTATCTGATACTTTTTCGTTGTACTTGAGTAGCTCTCAGTACTTCTCTGAGTCTGCGTGGCGCCCTCCTGTGGTGGCTCGGTGCCGCTGCCGTCTGACTCAGTTCCTGGAAGTGAGGGGGCGGGGCTTCTGAGCAGTGACTGATTGAACTCAGATCTGAACTTTAAATGTTTAAAAGTTCAAACAGGTCAAAGGTCAGAGGTCACAGGAGTGAAGCTGTTTTATAATGATACTGAACTGCATCTGTCACAAGAATAAAACACAAGTACAGAGTAAAAGTACTCGGTAAAAGTACACAGTAAAAGTACACAGCTCTGTACTTTTACTGTGTACTTTTACTGTGTTTGATTCTTTTGGGACTTTACAAGTTTCAGGGATTTACCAAACGTGACACGAGTCCTGAAGCTGCAGTTTCACGGCTCACGGCTCTTTCACCTTTAGTGATTCCAGGACTTTAAAAACACGGAGCACTTCCTGTATCACCACGTGACATCACAAAGTGGAACAGAGCTGAGCCTGAATCTGATGTTGAACATCACATTGTCTTAAGAGACTCGTATCACCGTGGTGGTATCGGTATCGGTTCTTTTCCTCGGCGTGTGTGGAGTTTGATGGTGATGACATCACTGGTCTGTTTGGCGTTTAACCGTTTCCTGTTTCCTGTTTCAGGCACGTTTCGCAGAGATCTACGGGCAGGACGCCGCCGCGCAGAGCCGACACTCCGAGGAACGATTCAAGAAGTGGCTGTTCGCCGGAATGACCCTGGTGACCGGGGTCGTGGTCGGGTCACTGCTCGCCCAGAGACGCCTGTGACACGAAGAACACGGGACTCAGAATCTAACCCTCAACCTCCTGCACCTGTCGCCCTCCTGCAGAGTCCTGGACAGGCCCGGTTCTGTCCTGGTCCGGGCCCGGTTCTGTCCTGGTCCGGGCCCGGTTCTGTCCTGGTCTGGGCCCGGTTCTGGTATTTCTTTGGTCCCTGGTCTTGAATCTGGACTTTTCTTTGAGTTTTGTTGAAAAATCTGTCACATAGATCAGTTTAAATCAGTTTAAATCAGTTTAAATCAGTTTAAATCAGTTTAAATCAGTTTAAATCAGTTTCTGTTTTTAATCTTTCACAAACCTCCATGTTTAGTTTGATTGACAGCTCCAACACGACCCTCCTCAGACCTTCACTAAACCACGTGTTAGCATCAGGTGGCTAACGTGCTGCTAACAGCCTCTGAAACATGCTGCACTCTGTCACACCTGTCAGTCACCTGTCGCTCACCTGTCTCCTCCTGTCCCTCACTTGTCGTTCACCTGTTCACCTGTCCCTCACCTGTCACTCACCTGTCACTCACCTGTTCCTCACCTGTTCCTCACCTGTTCCTCACCTGTTCCTCACCTGTCCCTCACCTGTCACTCACCTGTTCCTCACCTGTTCACCTGTTCCTCACCTGTCGCTCACCTGTCCCTCACCTGTTCCTCACCTGTCCCTCACCTGTTCACCTGTCCCTCACCTGTCCCTCACCTGTCGCTCACCTGTCCCTCACCTGTTCACCTGTTCCTCACCTGACCCTCACCTGTCGCTCACCTGTTCCTCACCTGACCCTCACCTGTCGCTCACCTGTCGTTCACCTGTCGCTCACCTGTTCCTCACCTGACCCTCACCTGTCGCTCACCTGTTCCTCACCTGACCCTCACCTGTCGCTCACCTGTCGTTCACCTGTCGCTCACCTGTTCCTCACCTGTCGCTCACCTGTCGCTCACCTGTTCCTCACCTGACCCTCACCTGTCGCTCACCTGTTCCTCACCTGTCGCTCACCTGTTCCTCACCTGTCGCTCACCTGTCACTCACCTGTTCCTCACCTGTCGCTCACCTGTCCCTCACCTGTCATTCACCTGTCGCTCACCTGTTCCTCACCTGTCGCTCACCTGACCCTCACCTGTCGCTCACCTGTCGCTCACCTGTCGCACTGGGCCTCACTGTTCGCTCACCTGTCCGCTCACACTGTCGCTCACCTGTTCCTCACCTGACCCTCACCTGTCGCTCACCTCACCTCACCTGTTCGCTCACCTGTCGCTCACCTGTCCCTCACCTGTCGCTCACCTGTTCCTCACCTGACCCTCACCTGTCGCTCACCTGTTCCTCACCTGTCGCTCACCTGTTCCTCACCTGTCGCTCACCTGTCGCTCACCTGTCGCTCACCTGTTCCTCACCTGACCCTCACCTGACCCTCACCTGTCGCTCACCTGTTCCTCACCTGTCGCTCACCTGTTCCTCACCTGTCGCTCACCTGTTCCTCACCTGTCGCTCACCTGTCGCTCACCTGTCGCTCACCTGTTCCTCACCTGTCGCTCACCTGTTCCTCACCTGTCGCTCACCTGTCCCGCTCACCTGTCGCTCACCTGTTCCTCACCTGTCCTCACCTCACCCTGTCGCTCACACACTGTGTCGCTCACCTGTTCCTCACCTGTCGCTCACCTGTCGCTCACCTGTCGCTCACCTGTTCCTCACCTGTCGCTCACCTGTCGCTCACCTGTTCCTCACCTGTTCCTCACCTGTCGCTCACCTGTCGCTCACATTGAGACTGAAGAGAGGGAGGGAGAGAGAAAGAGGTCAGAGAAGAGGAGGTACATGTCACTCACCAAAAGATGAAGAGAGGTCCCCACAACTCCTCAAAGTCTACAAGAGGAGCTGAGGAGGAGTAGAGGAGGAGCGGAGGAGGAGCGGAGGAGGAGCGGAGGAGGAGGGGCTGTGGTGTTCCCAGCGTTCCCGATGTTCCTTCAACATTCCAGAATCCAGTGACACTATTTTTGTAGATCTGATCCGTCTGACGCTGCTGCAGTTTTGTATCAGGAACCTGCTCCTCCTGTCGTCAAGGAGCTGAGTGTGCACGAGGGAGCGCGCACGAGGGAGCGCGCACGAGGGAGCGCGCACGAGGGAGCGTGCACGAGGGAGAGTGCACGAGGGAGAGTGCACGAGGGAGCGCGCACGAGGGAGCGCGCACGTGTCTTGTGGCTCCATCGGCCTCACAGCAACAAAAACAAAACAAAAAAAAAAACTACATCCACACGAGTCGAAGAAACAATTTAAAACTCAGAAAATCAGCTCCGGTCAGTTTGTTTCTGTTCAGTTTGTTTCTGTTCAGTTTGTTTCTGTTCAGTTTGTTTCTGTTCAGTTTCTGTTCAGTTTGTTTCTGTTCAGTTTGTTTCTGTTCAGTTTCTGTTTCTGTTCAGTTTCTGTTCAGTTTGTGTTTAAAAGTGTAACACCACTGAACCAAACTCAACCCAACTGTCTGTTCTGCTCAAACTTCAGACTCATTAAACTCGTGTGGACAGTTTTTTTTTTTGTTTTTTTTTAATATAAATAAAGGTTTAGCATTTAGCTTATTTAAACGGTTAGCTTAGCGCGTTAGCTTAGTGACATATTTAAAGATTGGACTTATTTATACGTGATGTAAAAACGAGCTCGAGGATCCAGACGATTATGTAACTGAAAATAAAACATCCAAACACAAAACTGTGTGGAGTTTGTTCTCTCTGTGTCTGTGGAGTTTGTTCTCTCTGTGTGTGTGGAGTTTGTTCTCTCTGTGTCTGTGTGGAGTTTGTTCTCTCTGTGTCTGTGGAGTTTGTTCTCTCTGTGTCTGTGTGGAGTTTGTTCTCTCTGTGTCTGTGGAGTTTGTTTCTCTCTGTGTCTGTGGAGTTTGTTATCTCTGTGTCTGTGGAGTTTGTTCTCTCTGTGTCTGTGTGGAGTTTGTTCTCTCTGTGTCTGTGTGGAGTTTGTTCTCTCTGTGTCTGTGGAGTTTGTTCTCTCTGTGTCTGTGGAGTTTGTTCTCTCTGTGTCTGTGGAGTTTGTTCTGTGTCTGTGGAGTTTGTTCTCTCTGTCTGTGTGGAGTTTGTTCTCTCTGTGTCTGTGTGGAGTTTGTTCTCTCTGTGTCTGTGTGGAGTTTGTTCTCTGTGTGGAGTTTGTTCTCTCTGTGTCTGTGTGGAGTTTGTTCTCTCTGTGTCTGTGGAGTTTGTTCTCTCTGTGTCTGGAGTTTGTTCTCTCTGTGCCTGTGTGGAGTTTGTTCTCTCTGTGTCTGTGGAGTTTGTTCTCTCTGTGTCTGTGGAGTTTGTTCTCTCTGTGTCTGTGTGGAGTTTGTTCTCTCTGTGTCTGTGGAGTTTGTTCTCTCTGTGTCTGTGGAGTTTGTTCTCTCTGTGTGTGTGGAGTTTGTTCTCTCTGTGTCTGTGGAGTTTGTTCTCTCTGTGTCTGTGGAGTTTGTTATCTCTGTGTCTGTGGAGTTTGTTCTCTCTGTGTCTGTGTGGAGTTTGTTCTCTCTGTGTCTGTGTGGAGTTTGTTCTCTCTGTGTCTGTGGAGTTTGTTCTCTCTGTGTCTGTGGAGTTTGTTCTCTCTGTGTCTGTGGAGTTTGTTCTGTGTCTGTGGAGTTTGTTCTCTCTGTCTGTGTGGAGTTTGTTCTCTCTGTGTCTGTGTGGAGTTTGTTCTCTCTGTGTCTGTGTGGGAGTTTGTTCTCTGTGTGGAGTTTTGTTCTCTCTCTGTGTCTGTGTGGAGTTTTGTTCTCTCTGTGTCTGTGGAGTTTGTTCTCTCTGTGTCTGTGGAGTTTTGTTCTCTCTCTGTGTCTGTGTGGAGTTTTGTTCTCTCTGTGTGGAGTTTGTTGTCTCTCTCTGTGTCTGTGTGAAGTTTGTTTCTCCCTGTGTCTGTGGAGTTTGTTTCTCTCTGTGTCTGTGGAGTTTGTTCTCTTTGTGTGGAGTTTGTTCTCTCTGTGTCTGTGTGGAGTTTGTTCTCTCTGTGTCTGTGTGGAGTTTGTTCTCTGTGTGGAGTTTGTTCTGTGTGGAGTTTGTTCTCCCTGTGTCTGTGGAGTTTGTTCTCTCTGTGTCTGTGGAGTTTGTTCTCTCTGTGTCTGTGTGGAGTTTGTTCTCTCTGTGTCTGTGTGGAGTTTGTTCTGTGTCTGTGGAGTTTGTTCTCTCTGTGTCTGTGTGGAGTTTGTTCTCTCTCTGTCTGTGGAGTTTGTTCTCTCTCTGTGTCTGTGTGGAGTTTGTTCTCTCTGTGTCTGTGTGGAGTTTTTGTTCTCTCTGTGTCTGTGTGGAGTTTGTTCTCTCTGTGTCTGTGTGTGGAGTTTGTTCTCTCTGTCTGTGTGTGTGTGGAGTGTTGTTCTCTCTGTGTCTGTGGAGTTTATTGCTTCTCTCTGTCTGTGGAGTTTGTTCTCTCTGTGTCTGTGTGGAGTTTGTTCTCTCTGTGTCTGTGGAGTTTGTTCTCTCTGTCTGTGGAGTTTGTTCTCTCTGTGTCTGTGGAGTTTGTTCTCTCTGTGTCTGTGGAGTTTGTTCTCTCTGTGTCTGTGGAGTTTGTGTTCTCTCTCTGTGTCTGTGGAGTTTTGTTCTCTCTGTGTCTGTGTGGAGTTTGTTCTCTCTGTGTCTGTGTGGAGTTTGTTCTCTCTGTGTCTGTGTGGAGTTTGTTCTCTCTGTGTGGAGTTTGTCAACTCGTCATAAGCCCCTCCCCCTCCGTGCTAAGCCCCTCCCCGTTCAGAGCAACATCACAATCAGCTACATCCCACTAATGAAACTACTGCACATCACACCAGGTTTGTGAAGTCACAGTGAACAGTTTGTGTCATGTGTTTATTTACGGAGAGTTACGTGGTGCAGGGGTGATGTAGGCTTGTGGGCGGAGCCTCGTACAGACTCGTACTGCTCAAGAGTTCCATTCATGTGTAAACCTTCTCCGGTGTCTGAACAGAACGACACACATTTATAGAGGACGGTTTATTTAAGTGGCACAGAACATTTTCACAGAACGTTTAGAACAGGATTAACCCCTGACCCCAGGAGCTGCCCTTTGACCCCGGACCTTGAGGTCAGAGGTCACTTCCACTGTTTCTTCTCGTAGTCCCATTTGGCAGAGAAACCCTCCACAGGACCCACCCTCATGTCCAACATCCTCTGCACCTGCTTCTGCTGCCACTCGGGGTCAAAGGTGCGAGGAGCCGGAGGGTACACTGCACAGAGAAGAAGAAGAAGACGACATTTAAACAAGAGGGTACACTGCACAAGATAAGAAGAATTTAGAAGAAGAAGACGACATTTAAACAGGAGGGTACACTGCACAAGAAGAAGAAGAAGAAGAAGACGACATTTAAACAGGAGGGTACACTGCACAGAGAGAAGAAGAAGACATTTAAACAGGAGGGTACACTGCACAGAGAAGAAGAAGAAGAAGAAGAAGACGAAGACATTTAAACAGGAGGGTACACTGGACAGAGAGAAGAAGAAGAAGAAGAAGAAGACGAAGACATTTAAACAGGAGGGTACACTGGACAGAAGAAGAAGAAGAAGAAGAAGAAGAAGACGACATTTAAACAGGAGGGTACACTGCACAGAGAGAAGAAGAAGAAGAAGAAGACATTTAAACAGGAGGGTACACTGCACAGAGAAGAAGAAGAAGAAGACGACATTTAAACAGGAGGGTACACTGCACACTGCACAGACGAAGAAAGAAGACTACATTTAAACATGAGGGTACACTGCGACCCAGAAGAAGAAGAAGAAGAAGACGACATTTAAACAGGAGGGTACACTAAAAGAAGAAAAAAGAGAAAAGGGACGACATTTAAACAGGAGGGTACACTGCACCGAGAGAAGAAGAAAGAAGAAAAAAGACGAGTTACACTGAAAAGACATTTACAACAAAGGTTAAACAGGGGGGTACACTGAAGAAGAAGAAGAAGCGAAAGACATTAAACAGGAGGGTACACTGCACAGAGAAAAGAAAGAAGGGGAAGACATTTAAAACAGGAAGGGACACTGCACAGAGAAGAAGAAACGAAGGGAAAACAGAAGGGGACTGCAAGAGAAGAAGACGACATTTAAACAGGAGGTTACACTGCACAGAGAAGAAGAAGAGAAGACATTTAAAACAGGAGGGTACACTGCACGAAGAGAAGAAGAAAAGAAGAAGAAGAAGAAGAACAGAGAGGTACAAGAAGGGAGAGAAGAAGAAGACGAAGAAGAAAGGAAGAAGAAAAAGAAGAGGAAAAGAAGAAGAACAAGAAGAAGAAGAAGAAGAAAAGAAGAAGAGAAACAAAGAGAAGAAAAAGGAAGAAGATCGAAGAAGAAGAGGAAGAAAGAAGAAGAAGAAGAAGAAGAAAAGAAGAAGAGAAAGAAGAAGGAAGAAGTAAGAGACGAAAGAAAAAAGAAGGGTACAAGAGGGAATAAGAAGGAAGACAAGAGAGGGAAGGGAAGAAAAGAAATAGAAGAAGAAGAGGGAAAAGAAGAGAGAAAAGGGGAATGCACAGCAGAAGAATAAGAAGAGAAAAGAACAGAAGAGTAGAAGAACAGAAGAAAAGAAGAGAAAGAAGACAAAAAAAGGAGGGTATGACCTGCGGAAGAGGAAGAAGAAGAAGACATTTAAAAAGGAGGGTACACTGCAAACTGGGAGAAGAAGAAGAAGAGATTAGGGAAAACAGGAGGGTACACTGCACAGGGAGAAGAAGAAGAAGAGACATTTAAAAACAGGAAGGAGGGGGAGGAAAGATGAAAGAAGAAACACTGAAGAAGAAGACAGATAAACAGGAGAAGAAGAACAAGACATGAAAACGGGGGAACAAGGGGGGCAGAAGAGGAAGAAGAAGAAAAAAGAGACATTTAAACAGGAGGGTACACTGCACAGAATTAACGAAGAAGAAGAAGAAGAGAAAGAAAAAAGAAGAGCATTTAAACAGAGGGACAGTACAGTTGGAGAAGAAAAAGAAGACGACATTTAAAAAAAGAGCATAAAAGCACAGACGAGAGAAGGATAAGAAGAAGACATTTAAACAGGAGGGTACTGGGGACTTAAACAGGAGAAGGGGGGACAGTGGGAAACAGAAGTTACACTGCAAGAGAAGAAGAAGACAAAACGGGGGAAAAGAAGAATAGAAGAGAAGAAGAAGACAAGACATTTAACAGGGAAAACAGGAGGGTACAAGTACAGAGGGAAAAAGAAGAAGAAGAATAAGACATTTAAACAAAAGGGTAACACTGGCACAGGAGAGAAGAGAGAAGAAGAAGAAGACCATTTAAACAGGAGGGTACACTGGACAGAGAAGAAGAAGAAATAAGAAGAATAGATGAGACACATTTAAACAGGAGGGTACACCTGCACAGAGAGAAATGAATAAGAAGAAGAGACATTTAAACAGGATGTGGTACACCTGCAGAGGAAGAAGAAGAAGAAGAAGAAGAAAGAAATTTAAACACGAGGGTACAAAAAGAGGGCACAGAGAGAGAAGACAAAAGGAGAGAAGGAGAAGGACATTTAAACAGAGGGGAACTGTTAACAGAGAAGAAGAAGAAGAAGAAGAAGAAGATACGACATTTAAACAGACGAGGGTAAACACTGGAGAGAGAAGGAAGAAGAAGAGAAGAAAGACATTTAAACAGGATGGTACACTGCAGGGAAAGAGAGAGAAGAGCGAGAATTTAACAGGAGGGTACAGGTGAAACAGAGAGGAAAGCGAGGGAGAAGAAGGGAATTTAAAGAAAGTGTACAGGTTTAACTGCACAGAGAAGAAGAAGAAGAATTTAAGAAGGAGTAACACAAGAGGAAAAACAAGAATAGGAATTGGACGACGTAATTTAGGGAAAAAGGGTGTACACAACTGCACAGAGAGGAAAGAAGAGAAGATTTAAACAAAAATTTACACGGCCATGAGGTACATGCACAGAGAGAAGAACTCAACACGGAAGAAGAAGACGACATTTAAACAGGGTTGGTGGGTACAACTGCACAGAGATGGAGAAGAGGAAAGGCAACAGTTTTAAAACAGGGATATGTTACACTGCACAAGACTCAGAAAAAGAAGTCAGACATTTAAACATGAGGGTACACTGCACAGAGAAGAAGAAGGACTCTTCAATAATGGGTTACATCAGGGGGCGTCTTAGACGTGCGGGATTCTGTACTTGCTGTCGAGGGACTCACAAAAAATAAAAAAAAAGAAACATAATAAATCCCCCCTCAAAAAGTGTCAGATGAAAACGTGTTAGAAGAAACCCAACTACCATGTGGAAAAGCCGGTGGACACAAAACACATCTACAGTGACGTAGATAGAGCAAAGAAAAGAAGACATGTAAAGAGAGGGACCTCAGTTTTAAAGTGGGACTGACATTTTAGACCTCTCTGGGCACATCGCAAGGAGGAGCCCCGTTCCAAAGGAATGTTCAACTAGAAAGAGGAATCCGGCTTGGCGCTCAGGGAAGCCAACAAGTTTTAGGGGTCCGCAAAATACCAAAAAAACAGGCGTACACTGAGGGAAAAAGGGGAGGCAAGCAAGCAGCGGAGGCAGGAGAAAAGGGATTAACAAAGGAGCAGTGCAAGTAGCAGCCCAGCGAATGAGGGGGAGGTTGGTTGAAAAAGAGTGAGAGGTCTGAGTGGGAGAGAGGTACGCTGCGGAGAGGACGAGGAGCTAGTGACCCGAGGAGGAGGAACATCGATGGAGGGAAGGGGAGGGAGGAGAGAAGGGAGGTCGGAGGTCTGATCGAGGACAGGAGCACGTAGAGAGTGAGAGTAGAGGGGAGTGAGGTGCAGGAGAAGATGCATCGAAGGGGGGGAGAGAGAGACATTGCAATTATTTTTGTTTTGGGAGTAAAAATAATTCAGTGCCAGACATGCAATGTTGTCCTAAAAGTCCAGCGAGGGGGACTGAAAGGAGGGCAGACTCTGGGCAGACGGGGACCTGCTGGAGGGGGGGGAGGAGGAGGGCTGCGGAGAGTAGAGAGGAAGTTGTGGATCGTATTTTGACTGCACATAGGACTGTATGTCTTTTTTTTTGGTCAGTTTGGTGGGGGCTGGATATTTTCACATTTTTTTGGCACCTCTCTAGGTCGCCCTCAAATGTGAACTCCCAGAGCCTAAAACTTCTTTCCCCTGACTGACTCGGGGGACGTGGACAGCAGCTCTCTGGTGCCTCTGGGGCAGAAAACTGGTTGGGATATTTTTACTCCAATAAAGAATGTTCCTTTTTCTCCTATGGTCTGGGGGGCCACTCCAGCAGGAGCTGAGGGCCGCCCTGGCCCCTGGCCATAGGGGGACAGCCCAAATAACTACAACCTGCCCTGCAGCGGCTCGGGACAAACTGCTCCCTGTCCAGTCATACTGTGGTGGAGGGGGGGGCCGCAATCTATTCGCTCTCTCGTAATCCCCGGTCTGACCTGCCCCGTTCTCTATCCCCGTTCTCGGTCCCCACTCCTCGGTCCCCCCGTCTCGTCCCCGCATAGGGGCCCCTGGGTCTATTCTCGTGGTGGCTCCAAATGTCTACCTTCCTCCTCATTTGGGGGCGCTGTTCACACGACAAACTGCTCTCTCGGGGGCCCTGCTCTCGTCTTGGTGGTGCCTCTCACGTTGCGATCTATGTCCTCTTGGTCCTCGGCTTCTCACGTCGGGCCCGGTTCTCTTCCCCCTTCTCTTTCTCTTCCTGGTCTCTCGGGGGGTCTCCGGTGCCCTCGTCGTTCTGTGGTGGGTGAATCTTTTTTGGGGGGGGTTCCCTGCTCTCTCGGGGGGGCCCGCTTGGGTATCTCTCTCGGAAGGGCTCTGGCGGGGGGCCCTGCTCTCTCGTCCAGGAGGAAAGAAGGGGGGCCCTGCTCTCGTGAGGGTGGCCCTCGGCTGGGGTCTGGGGGACAATGGCGGGTCCCCTGCCTCCTCTGGGCGGGGGCCCTGCTCTCTGGGGCTGCGCCTCCTCGGGCTGGGGCCCTGCTCTCTCGGGGGGGCCCTGCTCTCTCGGGGGGGCAGGGGGGCCCTGCTCTCTCTGGGCGGGGGGCCCTGCTCTCTCGGCGGGGGCCCTTCTCTCCTCGGGCTGGGGCCCTGCTCTCTCATCGGGGTTGGGGCCCTGCTCTCTCGGCGGGGCCAAGCGGTTTCTCACGGCATCTTTCTTTTCCTCGTTGCTCAGCTGTTTCCAGGAGCCCTTCTCTTTCTCTTTCAGACTCTTGTCTCCGGCGCTCAGCTCGTCTCTGGGGGGGACGAATCATGCAGGGACATGCTCTCTGGGAACCTGTCCTGGAAGTCCATGGGCCTGGACATCTGGAGCTTTGTCCCGGGACACTCTGGAGCTGGGGGGAGGGGACATCTTCTCTGAGCTGAAAGACAAAGGTGAAGGACACATCTGAGCTGAGGAGACATGAGGACATGAAACACATCTGGAGCTGGAGGAGACAAAACAAAATGGGGACATGTCTGGACTGAGGAGACAAAAGGGACATGAGACACCACATCTGGAAGCTTGAGGAACAAAGAGACATGAACCAACTGGAGCTGAAGAGACAAAAGGGACATGAGACACATCTGGAGCTGAGGAGACAAAAGGGACATGAGACACATCTGGAGCTGAGGAGACAAAGGGACATGAGACACATCTGGAGCTGAGGAGACAAAAGGGACGCGTCTGTCTGTATGTGTGTGTATGTGTGTGTGTCTGTATGTGTGTGGTGTGTGTGTGTCTCGTATGTGTGTGTTGTGTGTGTGTATGTGTCTGTATGTGTGTGTGTGTGGGTGTGTGTGTGTGGTGTGTCTGTATGTGTGTGGTGTGTGTGTGTGTGTGTGTATGTACATGTGTGGTGTGTGTGTGTGTATGTACATGTGTGTGTGTGTGTGTGTATGTACATGTGTGTGTGTGTGTGTATGTACATGTGTGTGTGTGTGTGTTATGTACATGTGTGTGTGTGTATGTACATGTGTGTGTGTGTGTGTGTATGTACATGTGTGTGTGTATGTACATGTGTGTGTGTGTGTGTGTGTGTGTACATGTGTGTGTGTGTGTGTGTGTCTGTATGTGAGTGTGTGCGTCTGTATGTGCGTGTGTGCGTCTGTACATGCGTGTGTGTTGTGTGTGTGTGTCTGTATGTGTGTGTGTGTGTGTGTGTGTGTGTACATGTGTGTGTGTGTGTATGTACATGTGTGTGTGTGTGTGTATGTACATGTGTGTGTGTGTGTGTGTGTATGTACATGTGTGTGTGTATGTACATGTGTGTGTGTGTGTGTGTATGTACATGTGTGTGTGTGTGTGTGTCTGTACATGTGTGTGTGTATGTACATGTGTGTGTGTGTGTACATGTGTGTGTCTGTGTGTGTGTATGTACATGTGTGTGTGTGTGTGTCTGTACATGTGTGTGCGAGTAGTGTCCTTGGTCCTCGTGCTCACCGTGGCCATGGCTCGCTGGTCTCGTGCTGCTCGTGCACACAGCGGGGGTCACGTGCCGAGCCAAGAGGCCGCTCACGCGCCCGGACACCAGACGAAGCATCTGGAACAAAACACAAAAGTCAAAGGTAAAAGTCAGAAAAATGTAAAAGTTTATCTTTTATTATAAAGAGAATAAACAAAGAGCATGACCCTGGATCCACAACTGGACTGGGCCCCTCTGAGCCCTGGGCCCCCCCTCTCACCCCCCTGGGCCCCCTCTCTCACCCCCCGGGGGCCCCCCTCCCTGGGGCCCCCCCCTCACCCCCCTGGGGGCCCCCCCCCCCTGGGCCCCCCCTGGGGCCCCCTCTGAGCCCTGGGCCCCCCTCTCACCCCCTGGGCCCCCTCTCTCACCCCCGGGGGCCCTCTGAGCCCTGGGCCCCCCCCCTCACCCCCCTGGGGGCCCCCTCTGAGCCCTGGGCCCCCTCTCACCCCCCTGGGCCCCCTCTCTCACCACCCGGGGGCCCTCTGAGCCCTGGGGCCCCCCTCTCACCCCCCCCCCCTGGGCCCCCCTCTCACCCCCCTGGGCCCCCTCTCTCACCCCCCCGGGGGCCCCTCTGAGCCCTGGGCCCCCCTCTCACCCCCCCTGGGCCCCCCTCTCACCCCCCTGGGCCCCCCTCTCACCCCCCTGGGCCCCCCTCTCACCCCCCTGGGCCCCCCTCTCTCACCCCCCGGGGGCCCCTCTGAGCCCTGGGCCCCCTCTCACCCCCCTGGGGCCCCCCTCTGAGCCCTGGGCCCCCTCTGAGCCTGGGCCCCCTCTCACCCCCCTGGGGCCCCTCTCACCCCCCTGGGGCCCCTCTCACCCCCCTGGGGGCCCTCTCACCCCCCTGGGGCCCCTCCTGCCACTGACCCAAACTAAAGAAACGAGGACTTTTAAAAAGTGTAAAAGATGAAGATCTGTGCGTCAGGAAGATCTCAGACTTTGATCAATAAAGAGAATTCACCTTTTTAAACTTCAGTTTAAATTTTATCAAACCACAGACATGAAATAATTATAAACCAATGTCTGTGTCTCACACACAAACTCAAACCATTTCATTTTAAACAGATTTAGTTTGAATAGCTGAAAAATCAGTTAACGTTTTAACAAAAAACTTCTGCACAACAAGCTGCAGACTAGCAGAGTTAGCAGGTTTAGCAGAGTTAGCAGGTTTAGCAGAGTTAGCAGGTTTAGCAGAGTTAGCAGGTTTAGCAGAGTTAGCAGGTTTAGCAGAGTTAGCAGGTTTAGCAGAGTTAGCAGGTTTAGCAGAGTTAGCAGGTTTAGCAGATAAGCAGAGTTAGCCTGGAGCTAACATGCGCCTGTAGTGAGGTAAATAAAACGTTCATTTTGTCCGTGTTTATAATAAAACATGTCCTACTTTAACCCTTGGGCTGAGGCGGGTCCGGAGGCTTCAGTTTGGTTCAGTTTGGTTCCGTTTGGTTCAGTTTGTTGAGCTGTGTCTCTGTTTTTGGTCAAACTTTGATAAACTGAGTTTTGCACCGGCGCCATTTTATGCCGCGTGACGTCAGGAGCGCGGGAAAAATCCGACACGTGATCACCACGAAGAGTCACAAAAACACTTATAAATCTGTATTTATAAAGAACAAAGTCAACAGATGAAATATTAAAGAAGAAAATATAAATGTGAAATTATCTCAGCTCAGTCACTGTTCATGACGTCACTGATCTGTTCATGACGTCATCAATCTGCGCCACGAGCGCGTGCAGTCAGTGGCCGTGTCCCAATTCGCCAAATGCAGACCCTTCAAAGTATTCTTCAAAGTACCATTAAAAGTACCCTCCAAACTACCATTCAAAGACCATTTAAAGTACCGCTCGAAGTATTCAGCCGAAAATGTGTAATCCTCAGTGTGTCCGCCATCTTGCTGAAATGGGACAGACCTACAGCACGGACCGGACTTACACCGCCGTCTGTGCACGTACGTGACGTACGTTACGTACGTTATTTTAAATGATTTATTATTTAATAGAAGAGTCAAAGTGTCGTTGTCACAGCCGTTTATTTCTGTTTAGATTGAATGATGGAATTAATATTTCTCTTTGAATATCAATTGGCAAATATAAGGTTCGAGGTGATTTGTAATTGTAGCTAGTACATAACTTTAACAAAATAAACCTTGTGAAAACGTAATAACATTCATAATCTATAAACCACAGAACACTGATTAGTTGTACATAAAGTTACAGTTTAACGGTTCGGTATTTGGGCAGGTTTAATTTGATCTGTGGCTAAACCACGTTAATACCTGTAGAGGGCGCTGTTGTCCTTCTATACCGTGAGCCGGTTCATCTTATTTTATTATTGTGAGGTATTTTCTAGCAGTGCAGCTACATCAGACTGACAGTGTTCACTCGCTTTATCGTGGGTCACTTTTCAAAGTCTTGCTATTTTGCATGCTGTTTTTTACAGTGTATGAAGGCGCGTGTTCTGCGTCCTGATTGGCTAAAGGACACGTGGTGTTCTGCGTCCTGATTGGCTAAAGGACACGTGGTGTTCTGCGTCCTGATTGGCTAAAGGACACGTGGTGTTCTGCGTCCTGATTGGCTAAAGGACACGTCGTGTTCTGTGTCCTGATTGGCTAAAGGAGGTGCCGTGTCTCCTGGACAGGACAGAACACGTTCAGCCAAATTTACCGAAGTGTCGATGCTGCAGTGACTCTGAAACACCGGGGCGAACACGTACAGCCTTTTGTATTTGAGGATAAACGGCTCCGACGCGCGGTGTGGACGATCTGGTTGCGGTCTGCGAGTGACCTTGGATTTGTAGTTTTCCCTGTGTAAGGTGACATCACATTAGCTGCGGCTAGCGCCGCTTAGCATTACCACGGGTTAGCATAATAATGACAAGTTTTCAACTTCGCGGATTTCATTTCTCGCGGGTTATTTTTGGAAGTGACCCCCGTGATAAACGAGGGAACACTGTATTTGATTTATTAACGGTAAGGTAAATGACACGTGCCACCAGGGGGCGCCCCCCCTGTGATCCTCTGTCTGCTCCACTTTAAATGTGACACAGGGAGGGCATCTGACTCAATCTGACACGTGTGACGACAGGCACCGAGGCTCCTGGTCTGACTCTGATATCGAAAATTTGACTTTAAATCTCAAAGTGTGTTTGTTATTATCCAGGCGAAAGAAGATAAGACTATTAGACTTTTGGACTTTTAGGTCGAGACTCTGGACACAGGGTCAGTACTTTTGTACTTTTGTAGCAGCACTTTTACTTGAGTGATATTATTTTGAGGTAACAGTACTTTTACTTGAGTGATATTATTTTGAGGTAACAGTACTTTTACTTGAGTGATATTATTTTGAAGTAACAGTACTTTTACTTGAGTGATATTATTTTGAGGTAACAGTACTTTTACTTGAGTGATATTATTTTGAAGTAACAGTACTTTTACTTGAGTGATATTATTTTTAGGTAACAGTACTTTTACTTGAGTGATATTGAAGTAACCGTACTTTTACTTGAAGTAACAGTACTTTTACTAGAGTGATATTGAAGTACTCTGACTCCAGTTCAGGTTTAAAGAGGCAGGACGCAGCTCGTTTAAGGTGAAGCTCCAGGACGACAGACTCTGCTCCATGTTCTACTGACCTCAGACTCTCGACTTTTATTCAACACTTTATTATTAGTCTGTAACATCTCCAAAGCTCAAAATGTTCTGTTCCACCTTGTGATGTCATCAAGTGGTAGTGCTCAAGTATTACCACACAATGACATCACAAGGTGGAACAGAGTGGTTTACATTGTGCAGAACTGTGCAGCTGTAACTGGGAGGGCATCTGACACATCTGACAGGTTTAAATATCAAACATTTCCTGGTTTCAGTCTGTCCCGTTTTACTGTGATCCCATAATCCTCCAGTTTATCTCAGCTTCAGTCTGAAGGTTAAAGACGACGGCGCCTGGCCCAGGTTCAACTCTGTTTGAGCTCAGACGAGTCAGAGCCACGAGTCAGAGCCACGAGTCAGAGCCACGAGTCAGAGCCACGAGTCAGAGCCACGAGTCAGAGCCACGAGTCAGAGCCACGAGTCAGAGCCACGAGTCAGAGCCACGAATCACAGCGACGAGTCAGAGCAATGAGTCCCTAAACGAGTCTGAGCCACGAGTCCGAAACGAGTCCGAAACGAGTCCCACTGCAGCGAATCCCGAAACGAGTCCCACTGCAGCGAGTCCCAAACGAGTCCCACTGCAGCGAGTCCCGAAACGAGTCCCAAACGAGTCCCACTGCAACGAGTCCCGAAACGAGTCCCAAACGAGTCCCACTGCAGCGAGTCCCGAAACGAGTCCCAAACGAGTCCACTGCAACGAGTCCCGAAACGAGTCCCACTGCAGCGAGTCCCGAAACGAGTCCCACTGCAGCGAGTCCCAAATGAGTCCCACTGCAGCGAGTCCCAAACGAGTCCCAAACGAGTCCCAAACGAGTCCCAAACGAGTCCCACACTGCAACGAGTCCCGAAACGAGTCCCACTGCAGCGAGTCCCAAATGAGTCCCACTGCAGCGAGTCCCAAACGAGTCCCAAACGAGTCCCAAACGAGTCCCCACTGCAACGAGTCCCGAAACGAGTCCCACTGCAGCGAGTCCCGAAACGAGTCCCACTGCAGCGAGTCCCGAAACGAGTCCCACTGCAGCGAGTCCCGAAACGAGTCCCACTGCAGCGAGTCCCGAAACGAGTCCCACTGCAGCGAGTCCCGAAACGAGTCCCACTGCAGCGAGTCCCGAAACGAGTCCCACTGCAGCGAGTCCCAAACGAGTCCCACTGCAGCGAGTCCCAAACGAGTCCCACTGCAACGAGTCCCGAAACGAGTCCCACTGCAGCGAGTCCCGAAACGAGTCCCACTGCAGCGAGTCCCGAAACGAGTCCCACTGCAGCGAGTCCCAAACGAGTCTCACTGCAGCGAGTCCCAAACGAGTCCCACTGCAACGAGTCCCAAACGAGTCCCACTGCAGCGAGTCCCGAAACGAGTCCCAAACGAGTCCCACTGCAGCGAGTCCCCGAAACGAGTCCCAAACGAGTCCCACTGCAACGAGTCCCACTGCAACGAGTCCCGAAACGAGTCCCAAACGAGTCCCAAACGAGTCCCACTGCAACGAGTCCCGAAACGAGTCCCAAACGAGTCCCGAAACGAGTCCCACTGCAGCGAGTCCCGAAACGAGTCCCAAACGAGTCCCACTGCAGCGCAGCGTCCCGAAACGAGTCCCACTGCAGCGAGTCCCGAAACGAGTCCCACTGCAGCGAGTCCCAAACGAGTCTCACTGCAGCGAGTCCCAAACGAGTCCCACTGCAACGAGTCCCAAACGAGTCCCACTGCAGCGAGTC
>JAIEZT010000025.1:587476-627476 GCA_019594935.1 Periophthalmus modestus
CTCCTCTGCTCCTCTCCTCCTCTGTCTCTCCTCCTCTGCTCCTCTCCTCCTCTGTCCTCCTCCTCTGCTCCTCTCCTCTGTCTCTCCTCCTCTGCTCCTCTCCTCCTCTGTCTCTGCTCCTCTGTCTCTGCTCCTCTCCTCCTCTGTCTCTGCTCCTCTGCTCCTCTCCTCCTCTGTCTCTGCTCCTCTGTCTCTGCTCCTCTGTCTCTGCTCCTCTGTCTCTGCTCCTCTGTCTCTGCTCCTCTGCTCCTCTCCTCCTCTGTCTCTGCTCCTCTGCTCCTCTCCTCCTCTGTCTCTCCTCCTCTGTCTCTGCTCCTCTGTCTCTCCTCTGTCTCTGCTCCTCTGTCTCTGCTCCTCTGCTCTCTGCTCCTCTGCTCCCTCCTCTCCTCCTCTGTCTCTCCTCCTCTGTCTCTCCTCCTCTGTCTCTGCTCCTCTGCTCCTCTCCTCCTCTGTCTCTCCTCCTCTGCTCCTCTCCTCCTCTGTCTCTCCTCCTCTGCTCCTCTCCTCTGTCTCTCCTCCTCTGCTCCTCTCCTCCTCTGTCTCTGCTCCTCTGTCTCTGCTCCTCTCCTCCTCTGTCTCTGCTCCTCTGCTCCTCTCCTCCTCTGTCTCTGCTCCTCTGCTCCTCTCCTCCTCTGTCTCTGCTGCCTCTGTCTCTCCTCTGTCTCTGCTCCTCTGTCTCTGCTCCTCTGTCTCTGCTCCTCTGTCTCTGTCCTCTGTCTGCTCCTCTGTCTCTGCTCCTCTGTCTCTGCTCCTCTGCTCCTCTCCTCCTCTGTCTCTCCTCCTCTGTCCTCTGCTCCTCTGTCTCTCCTCCTCTGTCTCTGCTCCTCTGTCTCTCCTCTGTCTCTGCTCCTCTGTCTCTGCTCCTCTGTCTCTGCTCCTCTGTCTCTGCTCCTCTGTCTCTGCTCCTCTGTCTCTGCTCCTCTGTCTCTGCTCCCTCTGCTCTCTGTCTCTCTGCTCCTCTGTCTCTCCTCCTCTGTCTCTGCTCCTCTGTCTCTCCTCTGTCTCTGCTCCTCTGTCTCTGCTCCTCTGTCTCTGCTCCTCTGCTCCTCTCTCTCCCCTCTGTCTCTGCTCCTCTGCTCCTCTCCTCCTCTGTCTCTCCTCCTCTGTCTCTGCTGCTCCTCTGTCTCTCCTCTGTCCTCTGCTCCTCTGTCTCTCTGCTCCTCTGTCTCTCCTCCTCTGTCTCTGCTCCTCTGTCTCTGCTCCTCTGTCTCTCTGCTCCTCTGTCTCTGCTCCTCTGTCTCTCTGCTCCTCTGTCTCTGCTCCTCTGTCTCTCCTCCTCTGTCTCTGCTCCTCTGTCTCTGCTCCTCTGTCTCTCCTCCTCTGTCTCTGCTCCTCTGTCTCTGCTCCTCTGTCTCTGCTCCTCTGTCTCTCTGCTCCTCTGTCTCTGCTCCTCTGTCTCTCTGCTCCTCTGTCTCTCTGCTCCTCTGTCTCTGCTCCTCTGTCTCTCCTCCTCTGTCTCTGCTCCTCTGTCTCTCCTCCTCTGTCTCTGCTCCTCTGTCTCTGCTCCTCTGGTTTGACCCACTGCCCTGGTTCAGTGTCGTGCAGTTAGTGTGTGAGTGTGCACGTGTGAGTGTACACGTGTGAGTGTACACGTGTGAGTGTACACGTGTGAGTGTGCACGTGTGAGTGTGCACGCGTGAGTGTGCACGTGGGTGCGTGCACGTGGGTGCGTGCATGTGGGTGCGTGCACGTGTGAGCGTGCACGTGGGTGCGTGCATGTGTGTGTGAGTGTGCACGTGTGAGCGTGCACGTGTGAGCGTGCACGTGTGAGCGTGCACGTGTGAGCGTGCACGTGAGAGCGTGCATGTGAGCGTGCACGTTGTCTGAACCCCAAAAGCTTAGAGCTGAAACTGGGACATCGCTCATTAATCTGAACTCCTCCTCCACCTCCTCCACCTCCATCCATAATTCTGATGTTTTTATCCACTGTTCTTTTAGTCCCTCTGATCCCTCTCTCTCCCTCCTCTTTCTGTATCCCTCTCTCCCTCCTCCCTCTCTTCTTCCTGTCCTCTTTCAGAAGCATGCCATAATTCTGACGCTTTGTGCTGTATTTAGTCGCTGCTCTTTTAGTCCCTCTGATCCCCCTCTCCCTCTGATCCCCCTCTCCCTCTCTCCCTCTGATCCCCCTCTCCCTCTGATCCCCCTCTCCCCCTCACCCTCTCTCTTTCTCTCTCTTGTGCAATCCCCTCTCTCTTTCTCTCTCTCGTGCATCTCTCCTTGTGCTCCCCCTCTCTCTTTCTCTCTCTTGTGCATCCTCCCTCTCTCTTTCTTTCTCTTGTGCATCCCCCTCTCTCTCTTTCTCTCTCTTGTGCATCCCCCTCTCTCTCTTTCTCTCTCTTGTGCATCCCCCTCTCTCTTTTCTCTCTTTGTGCATCCCCCTCTCTTTCTCTCTTGTGCATCCCCCTCTCTCTTCTCTCTCTTGTGCATCCCCCTCTCTCTTTTCTCTCTCTTGTGCATCCCCCTCTCTCTTTCTCTCTTGTGCATCCCCCCTCTCTCTTTCTCTCTCTTGTGCATCCCCCCTCTCTCTTTCTCTCTCTTGTGCATCCCCCTCTCTCTTTCTCTCTCTTGTGCATCCCCCTCTCTCTTTCTCTCTCTTGTGCATCCCCCTCTCTCTTTCTCTCTCTTGTGCATCCCCCTCTCTCTTTCTCTCTCTCGTGCATCCCCCCTCTCTCTTTTCTCTCTCTTGTGCATCCCCCCCTCTCTCTTTCTCTCTCTTGTGCATCCCCCTCTCTCTCTTCTCTCTCTCTTGTGCATCCCCCTCTCTTTCTCTCTCTTGTGCATCCCCCTCTCTCTTTCTCTCTCTTGTCTCTCTTTCCTCTCTCTCTTGTGCATCTCCGCTCTCTCTTTCTCTCTCTTGTGCATCCCCTCTCTCTCTTTCTCTCTCTTGTGCATCCCCCTCTCTCTCTTCTCTCTATCTTGTGCATCCCCCTCTCTCTCTTTCTCTCTCTTGTGCATCCCTCTCTCTTTCTCTCTCTCTTGTGCATCCCTCTCTCTTTTCTCTCTCTTGTGCATCCCCCTCTCTCTTTCTCTCTCTTGTGCATCCCCCTCTCTCTTTCTCTCTCTTGTGCATCCCTCTCTCTTTCTCTCTCTTGTGCATCCCCCTCTCTCTTTCTCTCTCTTGTGCATCCCCCTCTCTCTTTCTCTCTCTTGTGCATCTCCCCTCTCTCTTTCTCTCTTCTTGTGCATCTCCCTCTCTCTTTCTCTCTCTTGTGCATCTCCCCCTCTCTTTCTCTCTCTTGTGCATCCCCCTCTCTCTTTCTCTCTCTTGTGCATCTCCCCTCTCTCTTTCTCTCTCTTGTGCATCCCCCCCTCTCTTTCTCTCTCTCTTGTGCATCCCTCTCTCTTTCTCTCTCTTTGTGCATCCCTCTCTCTTTCTCTCTCTTCTTGTGCATACCCCCTCTCTCTTTCTCTCTCTTGTGCATCCCCCTCTCTCTTTTCTCTCTCTTGTGCATCCCCCTCTCTCTTTCTCTCTTTGTGCATCCCCCTCTCTCTCTTTCTCTCTCTTGTGCATCCCCCTCTCTCTTTCTCTCTCTTGTGCATCCCCTCTCTCTTTCTCTCTCTTGTGCATCCCCCTCTCTCTTTCTCTCTCTTGCATCCCCCTCTCTTTCTTCTCTTGTGCATCCCCTCTCTCTTTCTCTCTCTTGTGCATCCCCCTCTCTCTTTCTCTCTCACATGAGAATTCTTCGCTCTGTTTTTCACTGACCTGGATAAAACGCCTCATCAGCACATACTCTGTCTCACCCCTCTGTCTCCATCCCCCTCTTTCTACCCCTTTTCTCCCTCGTTCTTGTCCTTCGTGTGTGGGTTTGTTCTCTCTCCTCCGTCTCTGTCCCCCTTTCTCTCCTCCCTCTTCATCCCTCGTTCCTTCATGTGTTTTGTCGTCGTCCTGAGTCACTGTCATAAAAATAGCCCCACACTCTGATCCTGATCCTGATTCTCAGACTTCATATCGAGGCTGTAAGTTTTTTACGATTCTCAGACGTTTGGGAATTGAACCCAGACCTTTCTTTTTTATCATAAAACCTCCTCCACCTCCTCCTCCATCTGCTCCACCTCCTCCACCTCCCGACCTCGTTCTTTAAACAAAATGGCCGCCGTTATTCTCTGTGATGAAGCCACGACGTTTGAATCTCCAAACCTCAAGAGAATCTCACACTTCTGCTCGTTTGTTTTCTGACCCCTCACCCCAGACCTCTTAAAGGGTTCTGTTCAGAGTGAGAGGAGTGAGATTAAAACAGTTCAGAGTGAGAGGAGTGAGATTAAAACAGTTCAGAGTGAGAGGAGTGAGATTAAAACAGTTCAGAGTGAGAGGAGTGAGATTAAAACAGTTCAGAGTGAGAGGAGTGAGATTGAAACGGTTCAGAGTGAGAGGAGTGAGATTAAAACGGTTCAGAGTGAGAGGAGTGAGATTAAAACGGTTCAGAGTGAGAGGAGTGAGATTAAAACGGTTCAGAGTGAGAGGAGTGAGATTAAAACGGTTTCAGAGTGAGATTAAAAACAGTTCAGAGTGAGAGGAGTGAGATTAAAACAGTTCAGAGTGAGAGGAGTGAGATTAAAACAGTTCAGAGTGAGAGGAGTGAGATTAAAACAGTTCAGAGTGAGAGGAGTGAGATTAAAACAGTTCAGAGTGAGAGGAGTGAGATTAAAACAGTTCAGAGTGAGATTAAAACAGTTCAGAGTGAGAGAGGAGTGAGATTAAAACAGTTCAGAGTGAGAGGAGTGAGATTTAAACGGTTCAGTTGAGAGGAGTGAGATTAAAACGGTTCAGAGTTGATTAAAACAGTTCAGAGTGAGAGGAGTGAGATTAAAACCGTTCAGAGTGAGAGGAGTGAGATTAAAACAGTTCAGAGTGAGAGGAGTGAGATTAAAACAGTTCAGAGTGAGAGGAGTGAGATTAAAACAGTTCAGAGAGTGAGAGAGAGTGAGATTAAAACAGTTCAGAGTGAGAGAGGAGTTAAAACAGATGAGAAAACATAAAACAGTTCAGAGTGAGAGGAGTGAGATTAAAACAGTTCAGAGTGTGAGAGGAGTGAGATTAAAACAGTTCAGAGTGAGAGAGGAGTGAGATTAAAACAGTTCAGAGTGAGAGGAGTGAGATTAAAACAGTTCAGAGTGAGAGGAGTGAGTTAAACAGTTCAGAGTGAGAGAGGAGTGAGATTAAAACAGTTCAGAGTGAGAGAGGAGTGAGATTAAAACAGTTCAGAGTGAGAGGAGTGAGATTAAAACAGTTCAGAGTGAGAGGAGTGAGATTAAAACGGTTCAGAGTGAGAGGAGAGTGAGATTAAAAACAGTTCAGAGTGAGAGGAGTGAGATTAAAAACAGTTCAGAGTGAGAGGAGTGAGATTAAAAACAGTTCAGAGTGAGATTAAAACAGAGAGGAGTGAGAGTTTAAAAACAGTCAGAGTGAGAGGAGTGAGATTTAAAACAGTTCAGAGTGAGAGGAGTGAGATTAAACAGTTTAGATTGAGAGGAGTGAGATTGAAACGGTTCAGATTGAGAGGACTGAGATTAAACAGTTCAGAGTGAGAGAGGAGTGAGATTAAAACAGTTCAGAGTGAGAGAGGAGTGAGATTAAAACAGTTCAGAGTGAGAGGAGTGAGATTAAAACAGTTCAGAGTGAGAGAGGAGTGAGATTAAAACAGTTCAGAGTGAGAGGACTGAGATTAAAACAGTTCAGAGTGAGAGGAGTGAGATTAAAACAGTTCAGAGTGAGAGGACTGAGATTAAAACAGTTCAGAGTGAGAGAGGAGTGAGATTAAAACAGTTCAGAGTGAGAGGAGTGAGATTTAAAACAGTTCAGAGTGAGAGAGAGGAGGAGATTAAAAAACAGTTCAGAGTGAGAGAGGAGTGAGATTAAAACAGTTCAGAGTGAGAGGAGTGAGATTAAAACAGTCAGAGTGAGAGAGGAGTGAGAGAGGAGTGAGATGAAAACAAAACAGTCAGAGTGAGAGGAGTGAGATTAAAACAGTTCAGAGTGTGAGAGGAGTGAGATTAAAACAGTTCAGAGTGAGAGAGGAGTGAGATTAAAACAGTTCAGAGTGAGAGGAGTGAGTGTTCAGATGAGAGAAAGTGAGTTAAAACAGAGAGTGAGAGGAGTGAGATTAAAACAGTTCAGAGTGAGAGAGTGAGGAGTGAGTGAGAGAGGAGTGAGAAAAACAGTTCAGAGTGGTGAGAGGTGAGATTAAAACAGTTCAGAGTGAGAGAGGAGTGAGATTAAAACAGTTTTCAGAGTGAGAGGAGTGAGATTAAAACAGTTCAGAGTGAGAGAGGAGTGAGATTAAAACAGTTCAGAGTGAGAGAGGAGTGAGATTAAAACAGTTCAGAGTGAGAGAGGAGTGAGATTAAAACAGTTCAGAGTGAGAGAGGAGTGAGATTAAAACAGTTCAGAGTGAGAGGAGTGAGATTAAAACAGTTCAGAGTGAGAGAGGGTGAGTTCACTCTTTAGAATGACGTTTTCACTAACACAATAATTAAAATCAGCAGATTCTTGTGTCGGTTCCAAGTGAATAAAATATAAATATAAAATGCATCAAATTTAGAAATAAACAGATTTGTCTCTTTTAAAAATGAGATGTGTCAGTGACTCAGAATCACTGTCTTTTCTTAAATCTTCAGATCGATGCTGCGTCTGTGACACGCTCTGACCTCAAACGACCTTTAATCTCTGACCCCCTAAATGCCCGATGACCCCTGACCTCTGCATGCGGCGCCACCTGCGCCTCAGCTCTCATTTACATCTCATTTACATATTCACACAAGTACAGAAACGGAGCGTTAGGGTTCAATCCCCGCTCAGCCCAGTGCACTGCCACTGTGTCCTTGAGCAACACACTCCTCAGTCTGACTCAGAGAGGCCCCACAGCCCGCCCCGGGGCAGCTGTGGCTTCACTGTAACTCCTGTGTAAACACTGGGGTCACTGTTTATCACAGACTCGTCTCTCATTGGTCACATTTAAAGGCTTAAGCTCCGCCCCTTCAGCGTGATTCAAAATGAACCATGTTTCCATAGTGATTAACAATCTAAATATTGTGTCTTTTTATGGAACAAAGTCTTCAACATGTTTCCCTCTCTCCTCCTCTCTGCTCCTCTCTGCTCCCCTCTCCTCCTCTCTTCTCCTCTCTTCCTCTCTTGCTCCACTCTTATCCTCCTCTCTATTACTCCCTCTGCTCCTCCTCTCCTCTCTGCTCTCTCTGCTCCCCTTCCTCCTCTCTTCTCCTCTCTCATCCTCTCTGCTCCCTCTCTGCTCCTCTCTGCTCCTCTCTGCTCCCCTCTCCTCCTCTATGCTCTCTCTCTCCTCTCCTCTCTGCTCCCCTCTCCTCCCCTCTGCTCCCTCTCCTCCTCTCTGCTCCTCTTCTGCTCCTCTCTCCTCCTCTCTGCTCCCCTCTCCTCCTCTCTGCTCCTCTCTGCTCCCCATCCTCCCTCTCTCTCTCTATCTCTCTCCTCTCTCCTCTCCTCCTCTCTGCTCCTCTCTCCTCCTCTCTGCTCCCCTCTCCTCCTCTCTGCTCCTCTCTGCTCCCCTCTCATCCTCTCTTCTCCTCTCTCATCCTCTCCTCCTCTCTGCTCCTCTCTCCTTCCTCTAATACTGCTCCCTCATCCTCCTCTCTGCTCTCTGCTGCTCTCCCTCTCATCCTCGCTTCTCTGCTCTCATCCTCTCCTCCTCTCTCTGCTCCTCTCTCCTCCTCTCTGCTCCCCCTCTCCTCCTCTCTCCTCCTCCCTCTGCTCCTCTCTGCTCCTCTCTCCTCCTCTCTCCTCCTCTCTGCCTCCTCTCCTCTCTCTCCTCCTCTCTCCTCCTCTCTGCTCCCCTCTCCTCCTCTCTCCTCCTCTCTGCTCCTCTCTCCTCCTCACCTCCTCTCTGCTCCCCTCTCCTCCTCTCTGCTCCTCTCTGCTCCCTCTCTCCTCCTCTCTGCTCCCTCTCCTCCTCTTCTCCTCTCTCCTCTCTCTGCTCCCCTCTCCTCCTCTCTGCTCCCCTCTGCTCCCCTCTCCTCCTTCTGCTGCTTCTGCTCCCCTCCTCCTCCTCTCTGCTCCCCTCTCCTCCTCTCTGCTCCCCTCTCCTCCTCTCTGCTCCCCTCTCCTCCTCTCTGCTCCCCTCTCCTCCTCTCTGCTCCTTTCTGCTCCCCTCTGCTCCTCTCTGCTCCCCTCTCCTCCTCTCTGCTCCTCTCTCCTCCTCTCTGCTCCTGCCTCCTCCTGCTTGCTCCTCTCTGCTCCTGTCTGAATGTGGCGTTTTAAACTTTTTTCAGACTTTGGTTTTGAGGTTTTGGTTTTTGTAGGAAAGTATTTTAGTGATGTGTTTTTCAGACGAGGAGAGAGAAGAGGAGAGAAGGGGAGGAGGAGAGAAGGGGAGGAGGAGAGACGGGGAGGAGGAAGACGGGGAGGAGGAGAGAGGAGGGAGCAAGAGGGGAGAGAGAGACATGAGAGAGGGAGGAGGGAGAGAGGTAGGTAGGAGAAAGAATGAAAAGGAGAGAGACAGACCGAGAGGATGGATGTGGAGGTTTGTGGTGAGACTCGGCTCCTGTTGTGACTGAACCGAAGTCGTGATGTTCCACTGAACAAACTCTGAACGTGTCAGATGCCCTCCCTGAGTCACATGACTCCCCCCGAGTCACATGACTCTCCCGAGTCACATGACTCCCCCCGAGTCACATGACTCCCCCCGAGTCACATGACTCCCCCCGAGTCACATGACTCCCCCCGAGTCACATGACTCTCCTCTGGGGCGACAGTAGCTCAGTAGGTTGAGTGTTTGTCACTGATCCGAAGGTTGGCGGTTCAAATCCCGCTCTCTACATAAACATCATTGGTTGAGTGGTTAGATCCACTGACTTGAAGGTTGGCGGTTCAATTCCATCCCTCACAGATGAATGCTGTCGTTGTGTCCTTGGGCAAGACACTTAACCCACCTCGCCCCCAGTGTCTGTGTACACTGGTGTGTGGATGTGTGTGTGGATGTGTGTGTGGATGGGTGACTGGTTCCTTGTTGTAAAGCGCTTTGAGAGACTTGAAAGGTAGAAAAGCGCTATACAAATGTGACCATTTTGACCATTTTGACCATTTTCCCCGAGTCACATGACTCTCCCCGAGTCACATGACTCTCCCCGAGTCACATGACTCTCCCCGAGTCACATGACTCTCCCCGAGTCACATGACTCTCCCCGAGGAACGTTCTTCAAGGTTCAGTTTCTCGTTTCACATGATCCACAAAGAAGAATCTGCTGTCACTGAAAACATGTGAACCAGGACTAAACCGGGACTGAACCGGGACTAAACCGGGACTAAACCAGGACTGAACCAGGACTGAACCAGGACTGAACCAGGACTAAACCAGGACTAAACCAGGACTGAACGAGGACTAAACCAGGACTGAACGAAGGCTAAACGAGGGCTAAACCAGGACTGAACCGGTACTAAACCGGGACTGAACCGGGACTAAACTGGGACTAAACCGGGACTAAACTGGGACTAAACCGGGACTCAACCGGGACTAAACCAGATTCAGATTTAAAGAGTTCTCTTTAGCGTCTCTTGTCTTTAGCATCTCGTCTTTAGCGTCTCGTTTTTAGCATCTCGTCTTAAACTTCTGTTGTCTTTAGCATCTCGTAATTTAGCGCCTTGTCTTTAGTGTCTCTTGTCTTCAGCGTCTTGTATTTAGCATCTCGTCTTTAGAATCTCGTTTTTAGCATCTCGTCTTTAGCGTCTCTTGTCTTTAGCGTCTCGTATTTAGCATCTTGTCTTTTGCATCTCGTCTTAAGCGTCTGTTGTCTTTAGCATCTCGTAATTTAGCGCCTCGTCTTTAGCATTTCTTGTCTTTAGCGTCTCTTGTCTTTAGCGTCTCGTATTTAGCATCTCGTCTTTAGCGTCTCGTTTTTAGCATCTCGTTTAAACGTCTGTTGTCTTTAGCATCTCTCGTTCGTCTTTAGCATTTCTTGTCTTTAGCGTCTCCTGTCTTTAGCGTCTGTTAGCATTTGTTATATAAAGTCTTGACTTCCTTTATTTATCAGTCTTTAGCGAGGTTGCATCTTTTAAAGTCTGATGCCCTGTTCCGTAGGGGCTCGTGGTGGTTCAGTTCGTGTTATATAAGTCAGACTTCTGAGGTTGTTGTTTTAAACCTGATGCCCTGCCGTGGGGCTCGTGGTGGTTCAGATTACATAAGTCTGAGGTTGTTTTAAACCTGATGCCCTGCCGTGGGGCTCGTGGTTCAAAGTTAAATAAGTCTGAGGTTGTTTTAAACCTGATGAAATGTGGGACTCAGGATTTCCCTCCAAACTTTTAATGAGCCTCTTTGTTTTAAAACTGTTCCCCTGACCTGAGGTTTATGAAGTTGACCTGAGGTTTATGAAGTGACCTGATGTCTTTACTGAAGTGACCTGAGGTTTATGAAATGACCTGATGTTTTATGAAGTGACCTGAGGTTTATGAAGTGACCTGAGGTTTATGAAGTGACCTGAGGTTTATGAAGTGACCTGAGGTTTATGAAATGACCTGAGGTTTATGAAGTGACCTGAGGTTTATGAAGTGACCTGAGGTTTTGAATCAGAATCATGAAATCTTTAATGGCCACACAAATAAGTTGGTGAGGTTTGCTTGAAAGGGACCTGAGGTTTATGAGCATGACCTGAGGTTTACAACTCACCTGTGTCAGACATACAGGTTACATGACAACAACAGGTTTATGACAAAGTGACCAGGACCTGAGGTTGCCTGAGGTTTTTTATTTCTACGGCACATTTAAAACACAATCTGTCACAAATATAAACACGGCTCAGGTCCCTCAGGTCACCGTGAACCTCCTCGTTTTCAGATGGGCATTGACGGGTGACGTGATTGACAGGTGGATTAGCCAATGAGGGACGGGCGTGGTCGGCTCTCGCAGCTCATTCCTGGAGTGAACTCAGAGGGATTTAACCTGGAGGATCTGGGGTCGTTGAACTCTGTAAGTCACTTTTAACTGAACTTGAAACAGAAATATCAGTGTGTAAATGTTTCACTTAAGACTCGTTTTATGATGCTTTGGTTTGTGTGAAAGTGTGAACGTTTTGTGTGATTGTTTTGTGTCTGTGACGCTGCCTCTTGGCCTGGACACTCTTGGAAAAGAGATTTTTAATCTCAATGAGGTTTTTTTATCCTGGTTAAATAAAAAAATTTAAAAAAGCTCTGTTCACCCGAGGAGAGGTGGTTTTATCTGTGAATCACAGACGACCAATGAGCTGCTTCGTTTCACACGTGTCACTGAAACAAATGGATCTGATTGGACGATCACGTTCGACCGGGTTTGAGACGCAGGTGAAGGACCAGACTAAATATCTGTATAAATCACAGATCAGTCTGGACTCACCAGGCAACTGCAGCTCAACTCCACAAAGTGTACGGCCGATTCGACGCCCGGGGGCCGCAGTTTGGACCTGTCTGCTCCATGTTTGGATCTGTCCAGAGCCATGTTCCGTGTTCCGTGTTTGGATCTGTCCAGAGCCATGTTCCGTGTTCCGTGTTTGGATCTGTCCAGAGCCATGTTCCGTGTTTGGATCTGTCCAGAGCTGTGTTCCATGTTCCGTGTTTGGATCTGTCCAGAGCCATGTTCCATGTTCCGTGTTTGGATCTGTCCAGAGCCATGTTCCATGTTCCGTGTTTGGATCTGTCCAGAGCCATGTTCCGTGTTCCGTGTTTGGATCTGTCCAGAGCCGTGTTCCGTGTTTGGATCTGTCCAGAGCCGTGTTCCGTGTTTGGATCTGTCCAGAGCCGTGTTCCGTGTTTGGATCTGTCCAGAGCCATGTTCCGTGTTCCGTGTTTGGATCGGAGTCGGAGTTTCCTGTTCCCAGAGTTAAAGGGAAGCCGCCGCCGCCAGAGAAAGTCATGTGACTGTGGGGAAAGTGCCACTTCCTGTTTCCTGCTGCACTTCCTGGTTCAGTGGTCTGAGGGGCGGGGCTTAAGCAGACCGAGCTTCAGGAGACAAACTGCAGCTGTGTTTTTGTTTCAGGACGAAAGTGAAACTCTGAGATCTGGATCTGTTGTTTTCAGGTGAGTAACTGATTAAGGAGGAGCATCTACTTCTACGAGGTACTAAAGAGCGGGGAGGCTTGTGGGAGGAGCCTTGTACAAGCTCGTACTGCTGACTGTAAGGAGGGTTTGAATAGTGCCTGGGAGAGATCTCTAGATTACTCAAACATGGATAGATCTAAAACTTCTCCATGTTTTTGAGGAGCAGAGTTAAATATGGAACAAAGACACAAAAGTCCATTTTGCAGAACACCTCCACTTTAAGTTTGTGTTTCACCAAATATGAACCACCAGGTTTGTTTGTTTGTTTGTTTGTTTGTTTGTTTGTTTGTTTGTTTGTTTGTTTAATGTGGCCATGTTAAAGTTCCGTATTTATTTGGATGATGTAGTTTTGATTCTAGTTTCAGTTTTGATTAGATCCAATCAATCTGTCAAATTGATACTGAAAAAGTCTGAACTTTTCCTGAATCTGTTTATAATGATGAGCTGAACCCCACCCTGAACCTCCACCTGCAGGTGGTGGAGGGTTTGAGGCTAAATGATCCTGGGAGCTCCGCTGTCGGGGGCTTCACGCCCCTGGTAGAGTCACCCGTGGAGAACAGGTCCAGGGGGACGGGTCAGAAGCTCCTCGTGACGAGCTCCACTCTGGACCAGTTTTCCTGTTTCCTGGCAGCGAGCGGCTGGTGACGGAGCCTTTCCCCAGGGACCACCCCAAAGGACGTGGGGTCCTCCTCATGGGACCCACCACGAGGGATGGGACCATATCAACTTTAGACTCACGATTATCGTGACCAAAATAAATCACGATTCACGATATTATCGCCATAATTATTAATTTGTAAATGTTGTGACGGCCTGGGCCGACTGTACAACTCTACAGAGTGTACAAGTACTTCACCCACGCAGTACACGTCACATGAAAGTTACAGTACAAGTACTTCACCCACGCAGTACACGTCACATGAAAGTTACAGTACAAGTACTTCACCCACGCAGTACACGTCACATGAAAGTTACAGTACAAGTACTTCACCCACGCAGTACACGTCACATGAAAGTTACAGTACAAGTACTTCACCCACGCAGTACACGTCACATGAAAGTACAGTACAAGTACTTCACCCACGCAGTACACGTCACACAGTGAAAGTTACAGTCACATACAAGTACTTCACCCACGCAGTACACGTCACATGAAAGTTACAGTACAAGTACTTCACCCACGCAGTACACGTCACATGAAAGTTACAGCTCCTCTTTTCATACGCAAACGTCACATGAAAGTTTTACTTCACCACGAGTACACCGTCACAGAGAAAGTTGACAGTACAAGTACTTCACCCACAGAAAACGTCACACAAATGTGGTATACAGTACAAGTCACTTTGAGGCTCAGTACTCTGTCAAACATCAACAAGTTACACAAAGTCGTTCCTACAGTACTCCACCCATGCAGTACACGTCTGCAGAAAATGTCCACAAAAGTACAGAACCTCCAGTTCAATCTGCACATGAAAGTTCCACAAGTACTTCAATCTGCTACCGTCACATGAAAGTTAGTTACATTTCAAGTTGGGTCCCACGCAGTACACGTCAATGAACTTACAGTACAAGTACTTCACCACCCACGCAGTACACGGGTCTCAAGTTACAACAAGTACTTCACCCACGCAGTGACGTCAATGAAAGTTACAGTAAGTACTTCACCCACGCAGTACACGTCACATGAACAGTTACAGTACAGTACTTCACCCACGCAGTACACGTCACATGAAAGTTACAGTACAAGTACTTCACCCACGCAGAACACGTCACATGAAATTTACAGTACAGTACTTCACCCACATGCAGACACGTCACATGAACATTACATGAAGTACTTCACATGGACGCAGTACATGAACAGAACATGTTACAGTACATGTACTTCAACAGAACAGTGAACGTCACATGAAAGTTACAGTACACAGTACTTGAACACGCAGTACAAGGACATGAAAGTTACATGAACAGTACATGAACAGAACATGAACAGAGAACATGAACAGTACATGGACAGTACATGGACAGTACACTTTGAAACAGAACTCTGTCAACAGACTGTGGACATGAACAGTCGTTCCTACACATGAAATAGAACCCACTGAACAAATCATGTCCACAAAATCATGGACATGTTCACATCTGCAGAAAGTTCCACACATGAACAGCTCCGTCACTTTTTTGTACATGGACAGTTCAGACAGAACATGAAGACAGACAGTTTGAACAGTACATTCAACAGAAAACTGAAAAGAACTTAAGGAGCATTACATTGGTACATGAACAGTACATGAACAGAACATGAACAGAACATGAACAGTACATGAAACAGTACATGAACAGTACATGACCAGTAAACATGAACAGTACATGGACAGTACATGAACAGTACAGGAACAGTACATGACAGTACATGAACAGTACATGAACAGAACATGAACAGTACATGAACAGTACATGAACAGTACATGAACAGAACATGAACAGTACATGAACAGAACATGAACAGTACATGAACAGTACATGAACAGTACATGAACAGTACATGAAACAGTACCTGAACAGTACATGAACAGTACATGAACAGTACATGAACAGTACATGAAACAGTACATGAACAGAACATGAACGTACATGAACAGTACATGAACAGTACATGAACAGTACATGAACAGAACATGAACAGTACATGAACAGAACATGAACAGTACATGAACAGAACATGAACAGAACATGAACAGTACATGAACAGTACATGAACAGTACATGAACAGAACTGTGAAACATGGTACATGGACAGTACATGAACACAGTTCATGAATGTACATGAACAGAACATGACAGTACATGAGACGTACATGAACAGAGACATGACAGTGTGTACACTGACACTGACTGGTCATGTATGAGGCCCAGAGACGCCGAGGTCCAGAGACACTGAGGTCCAGAGGGAACAACACTTAAAGAGGAGGTGACACTGAAGCCCGTGTTTAACTCTGCTCCTCAAAAACATGGAGAGGTTTTGGATTCGTCCATGTTTGAGTAATCTAGAGATCTCTCCTGGGCTCTATTCAAATCCTTCTTACAGTTAGCAGTACGAGGCTCCGCCTACAAGCCTACATCACCCATGTACGAGACTCCGCCCACAAGCCTACATCACCCACGCTCCACACGACAATCCTCCATAAATAAACATGATACAAACTGTTCACTATGACGTGACAAACCTGGTGAGATGTGCAGTAGTTTCATTGTGTTGTGATAGTGGCTCTGAAGGGGGAGGGGCTTAGCACAGAGCAAAGAGACTCAGAGCTTCAAAAATGAAAGTGAATGTCCTCTCCTCCTCCTCCTCTCTCTGCTTCTCCTCCTTCTGTCCTCCTCTCCTCTCTCCTCCTGCTCCTCTCTCTGCTCCTCCTCTCCTCCCTCCTCCTCCCCCTCTCTCTCCTCCTCCTTCTGTCCTCCTCTCCTCCTCCTCTCTCTACTTCTCCTCTCTCCTCCTCCTCTCTCTGCTCCTCCTGTCCTCCTCCTCTCTCTACTTCTCCTCCCTCCCCTCCCCTCTCCTCCTCTCTCCTCCTCTTGTTTCATTTTGAGGAATTTCTTTTCTTTCAACATCATCATGACTTTGTTTTTCCTGAGCCTCACACTGTGATGTCATTGTGTAATCTCTCAACCCCCCTCTCCATCTCTCTATCTGTCTATCTCTCCCTCTCTCTTTATCTCTCCCTCTCTCTATCTCTCTCCCTCTCTCTCTCCCTCTCTCTATCTCTCTCCCTCTCTCTCTCCCTCTCTCTGTCTCTCCCTCTCTCTATCTCTCCCTCTCTCTATCTCTCTCCCTCTCTCTCTCTCTCCCCCTCTCTATCTCTCCCTCTCTCTATCTCTCTATCTCTCTCTATCTCTCCCTCCCGAGCAAGCTCTCTCTCCCTCTCTATCTCTCCCTCTCTCTATCTCTCCCCCTCTCCCTCTCTCTATCTCTCTCTCTCTCTCTCCCTCTCTCTCTCTCCCTCTCTCTATCTATCTCTATCTCTCCCCCTCTCCATCTCTCCCTATCTATCTCTATCTCTCCCCCTCTCCCTCTCTCTCTCTCCCTCTCTATCTCTCCCTCTCTCTATCTCTCTCTCCCTCCCTCTCCCTCACTTCTCCCTCTTTCCTTCTCTCTCACTCCCTGAAACTCCTCTTCTTTTCTTTTTTCTTTCTCCTTCATTTTCTCTCTCCTGTCCAGTCCTCCTTTCTCCCACTTTCTCCTATCCCTGCCCCCTCTCGTTCTCTCCTCTTTTCTGTTTCTCCATCCATTCTCCCCCTCTCTCCCCTCTATCTCTCTGTCCTCATTCTCTTCCCCCTTGTCTCTCTTTTCTCTTCCTCTCCCCCCCTTTCTCTCCTTCTCCCTTCCCCCCTCTCCTCTCTCTCTCTTCTATCCCTCCGTTTGACCCCCTCTTTTCACCCTTTTCTGTTTGAATGAACCCCCCTCTCTCTTGTTGTTGGGGGAGGGGAGCTTATTGGCCGGGAGCTGTTTTGTCCTGGACCAATCAGAGCGTTTGTCCCGGCCTCTGCTCTGCTCTGATTGGCTGTTGAGCAGCAGCAGCGTTTCACTTTAAGCTCGTTTTTCTGTGTGAGGCTCAGATCTACAACCGGGACGTTCAGCGGGACGAGTGAGACTGAACCGGGACTAAACCAGGTCTGAACCGGGACTAAACCAGGTCTGAACCGGGACTAAACCAGGTCTGAACCGGGACTAAACCAGGTCTAAAGCGGGACTGAACCGGGACTAAACCAGGTCTAAAGCGGGACTGAACCGGGACTAAACCAGGTCTAAAGCGGGACTAAACCAGGACTGAACCGGGACTGAACCGGGACTGAACCGGGTCTGAACCGGGACTAAACCAGGTCTAAACCAGGGACTAAACCAGGTCTAAACCGGGACTGAACCGGGACTAAACCAGGTCTAAACCGGGACTAAACCAGGTCTAAACTGGGTATAAACCGGGACTTTCTCTGGATTTACGGGGGTCTTTGGTTTTGCAGGATTAGGGGAAACGTGTCTCTTTTGGATTCTGGTATCAGACTCTGGCGTTGTAGTATTGACACTCTCTGTATATTCACTGGATCTGTATTTTCACTCTGTATATTCCTCTCTGTATATTCACTCTCTGGTATATTCCCTCCTCTGTATATCACTCTGGTCTTTCACAGCTCTCTGGATCTCGTAGATTCCTATAGTCACTCTCATGTATGGTATATTCACTCTGTATATTCACTCTCTGTATATTCACTCTGTATATTCACTCTCTGTATATTCACTCTGTATATTCACTCAGTATGTCACTCTGTATTTCACTGTATATTCACTCTCTGTATATTCACTCTCTGTATATTCACTCTGTATATTCACTCTGTATATTCACTCTATGTATATTCACTCTCTGTATATCACTCTGTATATTCACTTTTCAAACTCTGTGTATCATCACTCCTGTGTATATGCCATCACTCTGTATATTCACTCTGTATATTCACCTCCCTGTATATTCACTCTCTGTATATTCACTCTGTGTATATTCACTCTGTATATTCACTCTGTATATTCACTCCTATATTCAGATGCCCTCTCTGTATATTCCCTCCCTCTCCCTCTGTAGATTCACTCTCTGTATATTCACTCTGTATATTCACTCTGTATATTCACACTCTGTATATTCACTCTCTGTATCATGTATACACTCTCACTCTGTATATTCACTCTGTATATTCACTCTCTGTATATTCACTCTCTGTATATTCACTCTGTATGTCATATCTGTATCATCTCTCTGTATATTCACTCTCTGTATATTCACTCTGTATATTCACTCTGTATATTCACTCGTCTGTCATCTTCAACTCTCTGTATATTCACTCTGTATATTCACTCTCTGTATATTCATGTATATTCACTCTGTATATTCACTCTCTGTATATTCACTCTGTATATCTGTCTGTATTCACTCTCTGTATATTCACTCTCTGTATATTCACTCTGTATATTCACTCTCTGTATATTCTGTATATTCACTCTGTATATTCACTCTGTATATTCACTCTCTGTATATTCACTCTCTGTATATTCACTCTGTATATTCACTCTCTGTATATTCACTCTGTATATTCACTCTGTATATTCACTCTCTGTATATTCACTCTGTATATTCACTCTCTGTATATTCACTCTGTATGTCTCTCTGTATATCACTCTCTGTATATTTCACTCACTCTGTATATTTCTCTCTGTATATTATACACTCTCTGTATATTCACTCTGTATATTCACTCTGTATATTCACTCTCTGTATATTCACTCTCTCTGTATATTCACTCTGTATATTCACTCTCTGTATATTCACTCTGTATATTCACTCTGTATATCACTCTCTGATATTCACTCTGTATATTCACTCTCTGTATATTCACTCTGTATATTCACTCTCTGTATATTCACTCTCTGTATATTCACTCTGTATATTCACTCTCTGTATATTCACTCTCTGTATATTCACTCTGTATATTCACTCTGTATATTCACTCTCTGTATATTCACTCTCTGTATATTCACTCTCTGTATATTCACTCTCTGTATATTCACTCTGTATATTCACTCTGTATATTCACTCTGTATATTCACTCTGTATATTCACTCTCTGTATATTCACTCTGTATATTCACTCTCTGTATATTCACTCTGTATATTCACTCTCTGTATATTCACTCTCTGTATATTCACTCTCTGTATATTCACTCTGTATATTCACTCTGTATATTCACTCTGTATATCACACTCTGTATATTCCTCGTATCACTCACTCTGTATATTCACTCTGTATATTCACTCTGTATATTCACTCTCTGTATATTCACTCTCTGTATATTCACTCTGTATATTCATTCACTCTGTATATTCACTCTCTGTATATTCACTCTCTGTATATTCACTCTCTATTCACTCTGTATATCACTCTGTATATTCACTCTGTATATTCCTCTCTGTATATTCACTCTGTATATTCACTCTCTGTATTCACTCTCTGTATATTCACTCTGTATATTCACTCTGTATATTCACTCTCTGTATATTCACTCTGTATATTCACTCTCTGTATATTCACTCTCTGTATATTCACTCTGTATATTCACTCTCTGTATATTCACTCTGTATATTCACTCTGTATATTCACTCTTCACTATTCACTCTGTATATTCACTCTGTATATATATTCACTCTCTGTATATTCACTCTGTATATTCACTCTCTGTATATTCACTCTCTGTATATTCTGTATATTCACTCTGTATAACTCTTCATTCACTCTGTATATTCACTCTCTGTATATTCACTCTCTGTATATTCACTCTGTATATTCACTCTGTATATTCACTCTCTGTATATTCACTCTGTATATTCACTCTGTATATTCACTCTGTATATTCACTCTCTGTATATTCACACTCTCTGTATATTCACTCTGTATATTCACTCTGTATATTCACTCTGTATATTCACTCTGTATATTCACTCTGTATATATCATTCACTCTGTATATTCACTCTGTATATTCACTCTGTATATTCACTCTCTGTATATTCACTCTGTATATTCACTCTCTGTATATTCACTCTGTATATTCACTCTGTATATTCACTCTGTATATTCACTCTCTGTATATTCACTCTCTGTATATTCACTCTGTATATTCACTCTCTGTATATTCACTCTCTGTATATTCACTCTGTATATTCACTCTGTATATTCACTCTCTGTATATTCACTCTCTGTATATTCACTCTGTATATTCACTCTGTATATTCACTCTGTATATATTCACTCTGTATATTCACTCTGTATATTCACTCTCTGTATATTTCACTCTCTGTATATCACTCTCTGTATATTCACTCTCTGTATATTCACTCTGTATATTCACTCTGTATATTCACTCTGTATATTCACTCTGTATATTCACTCTGTATATTCACTCTGTATATTCACTCTCTGTATATTCACTCTGTATATTCACTCTCTGTATATTCACACTCTGTATATTCACTCTGTATATTCACTCTGTATATTCACTCTCTGTATATTCACTCTGTATATTCACTCTCTGTATATTCACTCTGTATATTCACTCTCTGTATATTCACTCTGTATATTCACTCTGTATATTCACTCTGTATATTCATATTCACTCTGTATATTCACTCTCTGTATATTCACTCTGTATATTCACTCTGTATATTCACTCTGTATATTCACTCTCTGTATATTCACTCTGTATATTCACTCTGTATATTCACTCTCTGTATATTCACTCTCTGTATATTCACTCTCTGTATATTCACTCTGTATATTCACTCTCTGTATATTCACTCTGTATATTCACTCTCTGTATATTCACTCTCTGTATATTCACTCTGTATATTCACTCTCTGTATATTCACTCTCTGTATATTCACTCTGTATATTCACTCTCTGTATATTCACTCTCTGTATATTCACTCTCTGTATATTCACTCTGTATATTCACTCTGTATATTCACTCTGTATATTCACTCTCTGTATATTCACTCTGTATATTCACTCTCTGTATATTCACACTCTGTATATTCACTCTGTATATTCACTCTGTATATTCACTCTCTGTATATTCACTCTCTGTATATTCACTCTGTATATTCACTCTGTATATTCACTCTGTATATTCACTCTCTTTATCTCCTTGTTTTCTTTCAGGTCCAAAATGCCGGTGGAGACTCTGCGTCCTGCTGACAGCCGCCTGATGGGGGCGCCCTTCAGGATCCTGCACAAAGGCCCCGATTATTTCAGACGCCAAACCTCAAACCCGACTCGTAAACTGAGCGCTGTTGAGCGACTGGAGGCTGACAAGGCCAAGTACGTCAAAAGCCAACAGGTGGCGCTCACCAGACAGGCTCCCATCATCCGAAAGCCTCTGATGCCCTCCCCACTCTCCGCCTCCCCCCAAGGCTCCTCCTTCCTTTGCGCCTCCTCCCTGGGCACCTCCCCCCTTTGCTTTGCCCCGGGGCGGGTGAACGTGCAGAGTACCCGCAGGCTGCCCCATGACGATCGCCCCAACAGAGAGGCACTCACAGGTGAGGACAGGGCAACGATTCAGAACTGAGTCAACGGACCAAACGGACCAAAGGACCAAAGAGACTAAACGGACCAAATGGACCAAGGGACCAAGGGACTAAACGGACCCAAGGACTAAACGGACCCAAGGACTAAAGGACCAAAGGACTAAACGGACCCAAGGACTAAAGGACCAAAGGGACTAAACGGACCCAAGGACTAAACGGACCCAAGGGACCAAAGGACTAAACGGACCCAAGGACTAAAGGACCAAAGGGACTAAACGGACCAAATGGACCAGGGGACCAAGGGACTAAACGGACCCAAGGACTAAACGGACCCAAGGACTAAAGGATCAAAGGGACCTAAACGGACCAAGGGACTAAACGGACCCAAGGACTAAACGGACCCAAGGGACTAAATGTACCAAAATGGACCAAGGGACCAAGGACTAAAACGGACCCAAGGACTAAAGGACCAAAGGGACTAAACGGACCAAATGGACCAGGGGACCAAGGGACTAAACGGACCCAAGGACTAAAGGACCAAAGGACTAAAGGATCAAAATGGACTAAGGGGACCAAGGACTAAACGGACCCAAGGACTAAAGGACCAAAGGGACTAAATGGACCAAATGGACCGGGACCAAAGGACTAAACGGACCCCTAAAGGACTAAAGGACCAAAGGGACTAAACGGACCAAATGGACCAGGGGACAAGGGACTAAACGGACCCAAGGACTAAACGGACCCAAGGACTAAAGGATCAAAGGGACTAAACGGACCCAAGGACTAAACGGACCCAAGGACTAAAGGATCAAAGGGACTAAACGGACCAAATGGACCGGGGGACCAAGGGACTAAACGGACCCAGGGACTAAAGGACAAACGGACCAAAGGACTAAACGGACCCAAGGACTAAAGGACCAAAGGGACTAAGGACCAAAACGGACCCAAGGACTAAACGGACCAAAGGGACTAAAGGACCAAATGGACCGGGGACCAAGGGACTAAACGGACCCAAGGACTAAAGGATCAAAGGGACTAAAAGGACCAACGGACCCAAGGGGACCAAAGGGACTAAACAGACCAAATGGACCGGGGGACCAAGGGACTAAACGGACCCAGGGACTAAAGGATCAAAGGATCAAAGGACTAAAGGACTAAACGGACCCAAGGACTAAAGGATAAAAGGGACTAAACGGACCAAATGGACCAAGGGACCAAGGGACTAAACGGACCCAAGGACTAAACAGACCCAAGGACTAAAGGATCAAAGGACCAAACAGAACCAAACAGAACGAATGGACCAAACTGACTAAAAAGACTAAACTGACTAAATATCTTCTTTAACTCTCGTCTCAAACCATTTATTTTCTCTGGCTCAGATCTGAACCTCACTCTCTTCAGAGGAGGTGAGTGTCTTTGAGATGTAGATGTCCATCAGACTGTGGTCCTGAGCTGTTCTCTCTCGTGTTGGTTCATTCTCTTATGTAGATGAACATCAGACTGTGTCCTGAGCTGTTCTCTCTCGTGTTGGTTCATTCTCTTATGTTGGTTCTGCTCCTCCTTCACTTTTCCCTCTGTGTTTGTTGAGCTCTGTGTTGTAGTTACAGATAACTCTGATTCACACCATCCACTGCAGTAGAAACTCAAACAGCAGTATTGGTCCGTGTGTGTGGGCCTCCTGAAGACTTCTACCTGGAGACGTCAGTCCTCTCCTGTTGTTACTGCACAATCTAAGAAAGACAGTTTATTCTCCGTGGCCTCTTCCTGTGTGAACCTTATGTTTGCAACTGTTCCTAACACAGCGGATGTGTCTGAAAAACTTCAGAGAATTTTCAGACAGTTTAAAATTCTATCTATTTTAATACAAACACTTTAAGACAAAAACTGTTTGACCCAAAGGACAAAACCCTGAGTCTTAAAACAAAGTGATGTGTCGACTCCATTCAGTGAAGTGAAGAGCAGTGAGCGTCACACTGGAGAAACTAAACACACAACGAGAGAGAGCAGCTCAGGACCACAGTCTGACGTTCATCTACATAAGAGAATGAACCAACACGAGAGAGAACAGCTCAGGACCACAGTCTGATGTACATCTACATAAGAGAATGAACCAACACGAGAGAGAACAGCTCAGGACCACAGTCTGATGTTCATCTCTATCTCAAAGACACTCACCTCCTCTGAACAGAGTGAGGTTCAGATCTGAGACAGAGAAAAGAAATGATTTGAGAGGAGAGTTAAAGAAGACATTTTTGTCAGTAAAGACAATCCTTCATCCTTCCTTCTGGGGCCTGAGACATCACCTGTTCCCCGTCTACACCTCCACCTCAGACCCAAAACAAAAGTAAACAAAGAGAACAATATATCTGGCCAGGATGCCACTAAGTGTGAAAACACCCATTAAGAGCTGAATGAATATGCTAAGACCTGGTCTCCAAACAGAAACTGTAAACAGAAGCTGTTTTCAGTTTCAGTGTCGTTAGCGCCTCCTTCAGACAGATTTAAGTCAGTGTCCAGCAGGAATCTGACCAGAGCTGAAGAAGAGACTTGGACGAGCAGTGAAACGTCTTCACTCCTACAACGATTTGTCCAGTGACAGATTTTACGTTTGGTGTTTGCTTCTGTGTGGTTTTATGGTTCTGTGTGTTCTGTTTTGTGGTTCTGTGTGTGTGTTCTGTTTTGTGGTTCCGTGTGTTCTGTTTTGTGGTTCCGTGTGTTCTGTTTTGTGGTTCCGTGTGTTGTTTTGCTGTTCCGTGTGTTCTGTTTTGCGGTTCTGTGTGTTCTGTTTTGCTGTTCCGTGTTTGTGTTGTTTTGTGGTTCTGTGTGTGTGTTCTGTTTTGCGGTTATGTGTGTGTGTTCTGTTTTGTGGTTCCGTGTGTTCTGTTTTGTGGTTCCGTGTGTTCTGTTTTGCGGTTATGTGTGTTCTGTTTTGTGGTTCCGTGTGTTCTGTTTTGTGGTTCTGTGTGTGTGTTCTGTTTTGTGGTTCCGTGTGTTCTGTTTTGTGGTTCTGTGTGTGTGTTCTGTTTTGTGGTTCCGTGTGTTCTGTTTTGCGGTTATGTGTGTTCTGTTTTGTGGTTCCGTGTTTGTGTTGTTTTGTGGTTCTGTGTGTTCTGTTTTGCGGTTCTGTGTGTGTTCTGTTTTGTGGTTCCGTGTGTTCTGTTTTTGTGGTTCCGTGTGTGTGTTCTGTTTTGTGGTTCCGTGTGTGTTCTGTTTTGCGGTTCTGTGTGTTCTGTTTTGCGGTTCCGTGTGTTCTGTTTTGCGGTTCCGTGTGTTCTGTTTTGCGGTCTGTGTGTTCTGTTTTGCGGTTCTGTGTGTTCTGTTTTGCGGTTATGTGTGTGTGTTCTGTTTTGTGGTTCCGTGTGTTCTGTTTTGTGGTTCCGTGTGTTCTGTTTTGCGGTTATGTGTGTGTTCTGTTTTGTGGTTCTGTGTGTTCTGTTTTGCGGTTCCGTGTGTGTGTTCTGTTTTGTGGTTCTGTGTGTTCTGTTTTGCGGTTCCGTGTGTGTGTTCTGTTTTGTGGTTCTGTGTGTTCTGTTTTGCGTTTTCCGTGTGTTCTGTTTTGCGGCGGTGTTCGTGTGTGTTCTGTTTTGCGGTTCTGTGTGTTCTGTTTTGTGGTTCCGTGTGTTCTGTTTTGCGGTTCTGTGTGTTCTGTTTTGTGGTTCTGTGTGTTCTGTTCTGTGGTTCCGTGTGTTCTGTTCTGTGGTTCCGTGTGTTCTGTTCTGTGGTTCCGTGTGTGTGTTCTGTTTTGTGGTTCTGTGTGTTCTGTTTTGTGGTTCTGTGTGTTCTGTTTTGTGGTTCTGTGTGTTCTGTTTGTGCTTCCGTGTGTTTTGTGTTTGCGGTTCCGTGTGTGTGTTCTGTTTTGCGGTTCCGTGTGTTTCTGTTGTTTGCGGTTCTGTGTGTTCTGTTCTCTGTGGTTCCGTGTGTGTGTTCTGTTTTACGGTTCCGTGTGTTCTGTTCTGTGGTTCCGTGTGTTCTGTTCTGTGGTTCCGTGTGTGTGTTCTGTTTTGCGGTTCCGTGTGTTCTGTTTTGTGGTTCCGTGTGTGTGTTCTGTTTTGCGGTTCTGTGTGTTCTGTTTTGTGGTTCTGTGTGTTCTGGTTTGTGGTTCCGTGTGTTCTGTTTTGTGGTTCCGTGTGTTCTGTTTTGTGGTTCCGTGTGTGTTCTGTTTTGTGGTTCCGTGTGTTCTGTTTGTGTGTTCCGTGTGTGTTCTGTTTTGTGGTTCCGTGTGTTCTGTTTTCTGCGGTTCCGTGTGTTCTGTGTTTTGTGGTTCCGTGTGTGTGTTCTGTTTTGTGGTTCCGTGTGTTCTGTTTTTGTGGTGTGGTTTGTGTTCTGTTTTGTGGTTCCGTGTGTTCTGTTTTGCGGTTCTGTGTGTTCTGTTCTGTGGTTCCGTGTGTTCTGTTCTGTGGTTCCGTGTGTGTGTTCTGTTTTGTGCTTCCGTGTGTTCTGTTTTGTGGGTTCCGTGTGTTCTGTTTTGTGGTTCTGTGTGTTCTGTTCTGTGGTTCGTGTGTGTTCTGTTCTGTGGTTCCGTGTGTGTTCTGTTTTGCGGTTCTGTGTGTTCTGTTTTTGTGGTTCTGTGTGTTCTGTTTTGTGGTTCCGTGTGTTCTGTTTGTGGTTCCGTGTTTGTGTTGTTGTTGTGTTCTGTGTGTTCTGTTTTGTGCTTCCACGTGTGTGTGTTCTGTTCTGTGGTTCCGTGTGTTCTGTTTTGTGGTTCCGTGTGTTCTGTTTTGTGGTTCCGTGTGTGTTCTGTTTTGTGGTTCCGTGTGTTCTGTTTTGTGGTTCCGTGTGTTCTGTTCTGTGTTCCGTGTGTTCTGTTTTGTGGGTTCCGTGTGTTCTGTTTTGTGGTTCCGTGTGTTCTGTTTTGTGGTTCGTGGTTCTGTTCTGTGGTTCCGTGTGTTCTGTTCTGTGTCTGTGGTTCTGTGTGTTGTGTTTGTGGTTCTGTGTGTTGTTCTGTGGTTCCGTGTGTTCTGTTTTGTGGTTCCGTGTGTTCTGTTTTGTGCTTCCGTGTGTTCTGTTTTGTGGTTCCGTGTGTGTTCTGTTCTGTGGTTCCGTGTGTTCTGTTTTGTGGTTCTGTGGGTTCTGTTCTGTGGTTCCGTGTGGTTCTCTTTTTGTGGTTCTGTGTGTCTGTTCTGTGGTTCCGTGTGTTCTGTTCTGTGGTTCCGTGTGTTCTGTTTTGGTGCTTCCGTGTGTTCTGTTTGTGGTTCCGTGTGTTCTGTTTTGTGGTTCCGTGTGTTCTGTTCTGTGGTTCCGTGTGTTCTGTTTTGTGGTTCTGTGTGTGTTGTGTTTGTGCTTCCGTGTGTTCTGTTGTTTGTGTGGTTCCGTGTGTTCTGTTCTGTGGGTTCCGTGTGTTCTGTTTGTGTGTGGTGTGTGTTGTTCTGTCTGTTCCGTGTGTTCTGTTTTGTGGTTCTGTGTGTTCTGTCTGTGGTTCCGTGTGTTCTGTTCTGTGGTTCCGTGTGTTCTGTTTTGTGCTGTCCGTGTGGTTCTGTTTTGTGGTTCTGTGTGTTCTGTTCTGTGGTTCCGTGTGTTCTGTTTTGTGGTTCTGTGTGTTCTGTTCTGTGGTTCTGTGTGTTCTGTTCTGTGGTTCCGTGTGTTCTGTTTTGTGGTTCTGTGTGTTCTGTTTTGTGTTCTGTGTGTTCTGTTTTGTGGTTCCGTGTGTTCTGTTTGTGGTCCGTGTTTGTGGTGTTTTGTGGTTCTGTGTTGTTTTGTGCTTCCGTGGTGTGTGTTCTGTTCTGTGGTTCCGTGTGTTCTGTTTTGTGGTTCCGTTGTGTCTGTGTTTGTGGTTCCGTGTGTGTTCTGTTTTGTGGTTCCGTGTGTTCTGTTTTGTGGTTCCGTGTGTTCTGTTCTGTGGTTCCGTGTGTTCTGTTTGTGGTTCCGTGTGTTCTGTTTTGTGGTTCCGTGTGTTCTGTGTTTGTGGTTCCGTGGTGTTCTGTTCTGTGGTTCGTGTGTTCTGTTCTGTGGTTCCGTGTGTTCTGTTTTGTGGTTCTGTGTGTTCTGTTTCTGTGGTTCCGTGTGTTCTGTTTTGTGGTTCCGTGTGTTCTGTTTTGTGCTTCCGTGTTCTGTTTTGTGTTCCGTGTGTTCTGTTCTGTGGTTCCGTGTGTTCTGTGTTTGTGTTCTGTGTGTGTTCTGTTCTGTGGTTCCGTGTGTTCTGTTTTGTGGTTCTGTGTGTTCTGTTCTGTGGTTCCGTGTGTTCTGTTCTGTGGTTCCGTGTGTTCTGTTTTGTGCTTCCGTGTGTTCTGTTTTGTGGTTCCGTGTGTTCTGTTTTGTGGTTCCGTGTGTTCTGTTCTGTGGTTCCGTGTGTTCTGTTTTGTGCTTCCGTGTGTTCTGTTTTGTGGTTCCGTGTGTTCTGTTCTGTGGTTCCGTGTGTTCTGTTTTGTGGTTCTGTGTGTTCTGTTCTGTGGTTCTGTGTGTTCTGTTCTGTGGTTCCGTGTGTTCTGTTTTGCGGTTCTGTGTGTTCTGTTTTGTGGTTCTGTGTGTTCTGTTTTGTGGTTCCGTGTGTTCTGTTTTGTGGTTCCGTGTGTGTGTTGTTTTGTGGTTGGTGTGTTCTGTTTTGTGCTTCCGTGTGGGTGTTCTGTTCTGTTCTGTGGTTCCGTGTGTCTGTTTTTTGTGGTTCCGTGTGTTCTGTTTTGTGGTTCCGTGTGTTCTGTTTTGTGGTTCCGTGTGTTCTGTTTTGTGGTTCCGTGTGTTCTGTTCTGTGGTTCCGTGTGTTCTGTTTTGTGGTTCCGTGTGTTCTGTTTTGTGGTTCCGTGTGTTCTGTTCTGTGGTTCCGTGTGTTCTGTTCTGTGGTTCCGTGTGTTCTGTTCTGTGGTTCCGTGTGTTCTGTTTTGTGGTTCTGTGTGTTCTGTTCTGTGGTTCCGTGTGTTCTGTTTTGTGGTTCCGTGTGTTCTGTTTTGTGCTTCCGTGTGTTCTGTTTTGTGGTTCCGTGTGTTCTGTTCTGTGGTTCCGTGTGTTCTGTTTTGTGGTTCTGTGTGTTCTGTTCTGTGGTTCCGTGTGTTTCTGTTTTGTGGTTCTGTGTGTTCTGTTCTGTGGTTCCGTGTGTTCTGTTCTGTGGTTCCGTGTGTTCTGTTTTGTGCTTCCGTGTGTTCTGTTTTGTGGTTCCGTGTGTTCTGTTTTGTGGTTCCGTGTGTTCTGTTCTGTGGTTCCGTGTGTTCTGTTTTGTGGTTCTGTGTGTTCTGTTTTGTGCTTCCGTGTGTTCTGTTTTGTGGTTCCGTGTGTTCTGTTCTGTGGTTCCGTGTGTTCTGTTTTGTGGTTCTGTGTGTTCTGTTCTGTGGTTCCGTGTGTTCTGTTTTGTGGTTCTGTGTGTTCTGTTCTGTGGTTCCGTGTGTTCTGTTCTGTGGTTCCGTGTGTTCTGTTTTGTGCTTCCGTGTGTTCTGTTTTGTGGTTCTGTGTGTTCTGTTCTGTGGTTCCGTGTGTTCTGTTTTGTGGTTCTGTGTGTTCTGTTCTGTGGTTCTGTGTGTTCTGTTCTGTGGTTCCGTGTGTTCTGTTTTGCGGTTCTGTGTGTTCTGTTTTGTGGTTCTGTGTGTTCTGTTTTGTGGTTCCGTGTGTTCTGTTTTGTGGTTCCGTGTTTGTGTTGTTTTGTGGTTCTGTGTTCTGTTTTGTGCTTCCGTGTGTGTGTTCTGTTCTGTGGTTCCGTGTGTTCTGTTTTGTGGTTCCGTGTGTTCTGTTTTGTGGTTCCGTGTGTTCTGTTTTGTGGTTCCGTGTGTTCTGTTCTGTGGTTCCGTGTGTTCTGTTTTGTGGTTCCGTGTGTTCTGTTTTGTGGTTCCGTGTGTTTCGTGTTCTGTTCTGGTTCCGTGTGTTCTGTTCTGTGGTTCCGTGTGTTCTGTTTTGTGGTTCTGTGTGTTCTGTTTTGTGGTTCCGTGTGTTCCTTGTGCGTGTTCTCCTGGTTTGTCTCGTGTTCTCAGTGTAGATGATTCTTTCTTCTGTTCTTGTAATATTCAGACGTGTTTGTTCTGCTCAGGTCAGAGAGGCTCCAGTCTGGACCTGGACGTCCTGAATAACCTCATCAACGTTTGTGATGGAGCCACAGCCTGCTCCTCCTCCTCCTCCTCCTCTCCGTCCTCCTCCTCTCCGTCCTCCTCCTCTCCGTCCTCTGGGGCTCAGAGTGTGAGCAGCAGCATCGAGAATCAGCCCAGAGCCAAGGTCCAAAACAATCTCACCTCCACCTGCACCTCCTCCGCCCTCAAAACCTCCTCCTGCACCTCCTCCGCCCTCAAAACCTCCTCCTGCACCTCCTCCGCCCTCAAAACCTCCTCCTGCTCCTCCTCCTCTCCGCTCAGACTGAGGACCGAACCCAACAGGACAGTCCCCGCCCCCCTCTCCTCCTGTCCAATCACAGCACAGCCCCCTCCTCTCCCCTCTCGTCCTCCTCCCGTACCTGCTCGCCCCGCCCGTGTCCCCGCCCGTGTCCCCGCCCCTCTCTGCCCCCTCGCCGCAGCTCCGGTGGCGGTGCGACGCGTCGACGTTCGCCCTCAGGCTGAAGGTCGACCCGCCCGGAGGAGGCCCCTGCACCCGCTCCTCCCCCCACGCCTCCGTCAGACGCCGCAGGGACAGGCCCCTTCCCTGGCCCCGCCTACTCCGGCCACACAGACCACGCCCCCCTCCTTACCCCGCGTCCCCGCGTTCCCGCCCCCGAGTCCTCTGTTCTCCCGCGCGGCCGTCGTCCCCCCCGCCTCGCCCGCCTTCACCCGCCTCTCCGGTGCCAGCTCCAGAGGCTCCGCCCACAAACGCCCCGCCCTCCACCGCTCCAAGTCTGACCTGAGCGACCGCATCTCCCGCGCCTCCGCCGACCTCGAGCGCTTCTTTAACTACTGCGGCCTGGACCCGGCGGAGCTGCGGGGACTGTGCCCGGGCGAGCTGGAGGCGGGCGGCGTGGAGCGCTTCACCCGGGCGAACTCCGACATCGTGCCGAAGCTCCGCAGCGTCAGCACGCCGAGCTCCGAGTGTGAGGAGAGAGAGGACAGCGAGGGGGAGGAGCCTAAAGAGCGCGTGCCGTATGGTATCTCCGTCATAGAGAGGAACGCCCGGGTCATCAAGTGGCTGTACGGGATCAGGCAGGCGAAGGAGAACAGCGCCACCAACGCCTCCGATGTGTGAACTACAAACACATTAAACATGTTTAACACGTGACCCCGGAGTTTACCAGCCCAGAGAGAACAGCGCCACCAACCTGTGAACCAGCCTGACCCTGCACATGGGCCGTCTGAGCCGGACTGAGCCGCTCACTGAAACCATGGACTCAAAAATCTGGAGGTTTTTACAAATTCAGATGATTTTTACCTTTATAAATGAACTGTGTTTAGTTTTTGTCTGATTTTGGAGTTAAACTTTCAGACGTTTTGCACAAACTCACGAAGCAATAATGAACCTGCAGAGTTTTGGCTGTTTGACTGTTAAAATCTAAACTGTGTCATTTTTATAGATTTGAGACTTTAGGTGTAGTCTGAGAGAAGCCCCGCCCCCCTCTGACATCACACTGCAGAAGCCCCGCCCCCTCTGACATCACACTGCAGAAGCCCCGCCCCCTCTGAATCACACTGCAGAAGCCCCCCCCCCTCTGACATCACACTGCAGAAGCCCCGCCCCCTCTGAATCACACTGCAGAAGCCCCGCCCCCTTTATACCATGTTTGTTCAAATATAAGACTTGTATCTGGTTAAAGTGCTTTTGTTTTGTCAGAATTTTGCACTAAAATAAAATATTGTCTGAGCTTTATTTAATGATGGGAGAGTCTGAATCTGCAGAATCGAGTATCGGCTCCGAGTATCGGTTCAGTCGATCCTGAAGGACACACTGAGATATTTAAAGACCGTGTTTGGTCCAGAAAGTCTCAGAATGTGTGAATATTTATTTACAGTCGTTTTGTTGTATGTGTGAAATAAATGATATTTGAATAAATCACATTTACATAAACGTCTGGATCTTTGAATAAATCACATTTATCTGAATCACTTTGGGTTTATTTTAGTTTAGTTTAAAATGTTTTCAGTCTCTGTATCGACAGAGACTTTAAGCTTTAGTATCAGAATCGGTGTCAGGGCTGAGGGACCTGGGGTAGTGCCTCACTGGTCGGGAGTACCTCGCTGGTCGGGAGTGCCTCGCTGGTCGGGAGTACCTCGCTGGTTGGGAGTACCTCGCTGGTCGGGTGTACCACGCTGGTCGGGAGTACCTCGCTGGTCGGGAGTGCCTCGCTGGTCGGGAGTGCCTCGCTGGTCGGGAGTACCTCACTGGTCGGGAGTGCCTCGCTGGTCGGGAGTGCCTCGCTGGTCGGGAGTGCCTCGCTGGTCGGGAGTGCCTCGCTGGTCGGGAGTACCTCGCTGGTCGGGAGTACCTCGCTGGTCGGGAGTACCTCGCTGGTCGGGAGTGCCTCGCTGGTCGGGAGTGCCTCGCTGGTCGGGAGTGCCTCGCTGGTCACAAGTACCTCACTGGTCGGGAGTGCCTCGCTGGTCGGGAGTACCTCGCTGGTCGGGAGTACCTCGCTGGTCGGCAGTGCCTCTTGACACCTGGTGTCATTACCTGGTTTGATGCTGGCTGGAGGCACTGCTCTGTCTGGGGCTCTGTTGGAGTTTTATTCTTACAGTGAGACTCAGACCCGAGCTGCAGGTCGGACCGGAGCCGTTTCCTCGAGTCACTGTCTGACTGTGTTTCAGGTCGTCGCTCTCACCTTTTTAAAATACAGTTGTTTTTTTGGTTGGTTTGGTTTGTTTTCAGACGATTTTGACACTTTTGGTGTTTCCTGGTGTGGGCGATGTGTCTCCACGGTGACTGATGGGCGATGGTTCTCTTTTGTTCCCCTGGTTGCTCTTGTTCTTCTGGTTCCTCTGGTTCTTCTTGTTCCTCTGGTTCTTCTTGTTCCTCTGGTTCTTCTTGTTCCTCTGGTTCTGTTCTCTGGTTCTTCTTGTTCCTCTGGTTCTTCTTGTTTCTCTGGTTCTTCTTGTTCTTGTCTGAGAAAAAGAGAGAGAGAGAGAAAGAGAGACGAGTGTCACGAGACAAACTCAGAGAGAAAGAGAGAGAGAGAGAGAGAGAGAGAGAGAGAGAGAGAAAGAGGGAGAGAAAGTAGGTCGCACCAACAGCCCACGACAGGAGAGTCTGATGTGTCTCTGCATCAACCTCTGAGAAAACAAACACGAATCTGACACGAGACTAAACCGGGACTAAACCAGGACTGAACCAGGACTAAACCAGGACTGAACCAGGACTAAACCAGGACTGAACCAGGACTAAACCAGGACTGAACCAGGACTAAACCAGGACTAAACCAGGACTAAACCAGGACTGAACCAGGACTAAACCAGGACTAAACCAGGACTGAACCAGGACTAAACCAGGACTGAACCAGGACTAAACCAGGACTGAACCGGGACTAAACCAGGACTGAACCAGGACTAAACCAGGACTAAACCAGGACTGAACCAGGACTAAACCAGGACTGAACCGGGACTAAACCGGGACTAAACCAGGACTGAACCAGGACTAAACCAGGACTGAACCAGGACTAAACCAGGACTGAACCAGGACTAAACCAGGACTAAACCAGTGACTAAACCAGGACTGAACCAGGACTAAACCAGGTCTAAACCAGGACTAAACCAGGACTAAAACCAGGACTAAACCAGGACTAAAACCAGACTAAACCAGGACTAAACCAGGACTGAACCAGGACTGAACCAGGACTAAACCAGGACTGAACCAGGACTAAACCAGGACTAAACCAGGACTAAACCAGGTCTAAACCAGGACTATCACACATGTGCTTCAGCCCCTGAACTCAATACTCTCATGAAAAATGTAAAGTGAACAGTGTGTGAGCGTGCACGAGAGGAGCGTGCACGAGAGGAGCGTGCACGAGAGGAGCGTGCACGAGAGGAGCGTGCACGAGAGGAGCGTGCACGAGAGGAGCGTGCACGAGAGACAGGATGTGGATAATTTATAGAGACAAAAAAAAGTGCATCGTGAACAAGGGAGAGAGAGAGAGAGGGGGGGGTTCGTTCTCCTCGTTCACCTCGTTCTCCTCGTTCACCTCGTTCTCCTCGTTCTCCTCGTTCTCCTCGTTCTCCTCGTTCACCTCGTTCTCCTCGTTCTCCTCGTTCACCTCGTTCACCTCGTTCTCCTCGTTCTCCTCGTTCACCTCGTTCTCCTCGTTCACCTCGTTCTCCTCGTTCTCCTCGTTCACCCTCGTTCTCCTCTGTTCTCCTCGTTCACCTCGTTCTCCTCGTTCACGTTCTCCTCGTTCTCCTCGTTCTCCTCGTTCACCTCGTTCACCTCGTTCTCCTCGTTCACCTCGTTCACCTCGTTCTCCTCGTTCTCCTCGTTCTCCTCGTTCACCTCGTTCTCCTCGTTCTCCTCGTTCACCTCGTTCTCCTCGTTCACCTCGTTCTCCTCGTTCTCCTCGTTCACCTCGTTCTCCTCGTTCACCTCGTTCACCTCGTTCTCCTCGTTCACCTCGTTCTCCTCGTTCTCCTCGTTCACGTCGTTCTCCTCGTTCTCCTCGTTCACGTCGTTCTCCTCGTTCTCCTCGTTCACCTCGTTCACCTCGTTCTCCTCGTTCACCTCGTTCTCCTCGTTTCCACCTCGTTCACCTCGTTCTCCTCGTTCACCTCGTTCTCCTCGTTCTCCTCGTTCACCTCATTTCCTCGTCGTTCTCCTCGTTCTCCTCGTTCTCCTCGTTCTCCTCGTTCACTCGTTCTCGTTCGTTCTCCTCGTTCTCCTCGTTCTCCTCGTTCTCCTCGTTCTCCTCGTTCTCTTCGTTCACCTCGTTCTCCTCGTTCACCTCGTTCTCCTCGTTCTCGTTCGTTCTTCACCTCGTTCTCCTCGTTCTCCTCGTTCACCTCGTTCTCCTCGTTCTCCTCGTTCTCCTCCTCCGTTCACCTCGTTCTCCTCGTTCTCCTCGTTCTCCTCGTTCACCTCGTTCACCTCGTTCTCCTCGTTCTCCTCGTTCTCCTCGTTCACCTCGTTCTCCTCGTTCACTCGTTCTCCTCGTTCACGTCGTTCTCTCGTTCTCCTCGTTCACGTCGTTCTCCTCGTTCACGTCGTTCACCTCGTTCTCCTCGTCTCTCCGTTCACTCGTTCTCCTCGTTCTCCTCGTTCTCCTCGTTCTCCTCGTTCTCCTCGTTCACGTCGTTCACCTCGTTCTCCTCGTTCACCTCGTTTCTCCTCGTTCACCTCTCGTTCTCCTCGTTCTCCTCGTTCTCCTCGTTCTCCTCGTTCTCTTCTCCTCGTTCACCTCGTTCTCCTCGTTCTCCTCGTTCTTCCTCGTTCACCTCGTTCTCCTCGTTCTCGTTCTCCTCGTTCACCTCGTTCTCTTCGTTCTCCTCGTTCACGTCGTTCCTCGTTCTCTCCTCCTCGTTCACGTCGTTCTCCTCGTTCTCCTCGTTCTCCTCGTTCTCCTCGTTCTCCTCGTTCTCCTCGTTCACCTCTCCTCGTTCACCTCGTTCTCCTCGTTCTCCTCGTTCTCCTCGTTCACGTCGTTCTCCTCGTTCTCCTCGTTCTCCTCACCTATGGTCATGACTCTGGGTAATGACCGAAAGGACGTCCCTTAGAGACAGGGTGAGGAGCTCAGTCACATGGGAGGAGCTCGGAGTAGAGCCGCTGCTCCTCCACGTCGAGAGGAGCAGCTGAGGCTCAGGCATCTGCTCAGGAGCCTCTTGGACGCCTCCCTGTGGAGGTGTTCATGTCCCACCGGGAGGAGGCCCCGGGGAAGACCCAGGACACACTGGAGGGACTATGTCTCTGCCCTGGGAACACCTCAGGGTCCCACCGGAGGAGCTGGGGGAGGTGTCTGGGGTGAGGGAAGTCTGGGAGTCCCTGTTTAGACTGATGCCCCCACGACCCGGCCCCGGATAAGAGGAAGAACATGGACGGACAAATATACAGCCTACACAAATATACAACCTACACAATATACAGCCTACACAATATACAGCCTACACAATATACAGCCTACACAAATATACAGCCTACATAATATACAGCCTACACAATATACAGCCTACATAATATACAGCCTACATAATATACAGCCTACACAATATACAGCCTACACAATATACAGCCTACACAATATACAGCCTACACAATATACAGCCTACATAATATACAGCCTACACAATATACAGCCTACACAAATATACAGCCTACACAATATACAGCCTACACAATATACAGCCTACACAATATACAGCCTACATAATATACAGCCTACACAATATACAGCCTACATAATATACAGAGCCCTACACAATATACAGCCTACAATATACACAGCCTACACAATATACAGCCTACACAATATACAGCCTACACAATATACAGCCTACACAAATATACAGCCTACACAATATACAGCCTACCAATATACAGCCTACACAAATATACAGCCTACACAATATATACAGCCTACACAATATACAGCCTACACAATATACAGCCTACACACAATATACAGCCTACACACAATATACAGCCTACACAATATACAGCCTACACAATATACAGCCTACACAATATACAGCCTACACAATATATACAGCCTACACAATATACAGCCTACACAATATACAGCCTACACAATATACAGCCTACACAATATACAGCCTACACAAATATACAGCCTACACAAATATACAGCCTACACAATATACAGCCTACACAATATACAGCCTACATAATATACAGCCTACACAATATACAGCCTACACAAATATACAGCCTACACAATATACAGCCTACACAATATACAGCCTACACAATATACAGCCTACACAATATACAGCCTACACAATATACAGCCTACACAATATACAGCCTACACAATATACAGCCTACATAATATACAGCCTACACAATATACAGCCTACACAATATACAGCCTACACAATATACAGCCTACACAATATACAGCCTACACAAATATACAGCCTACACAAATATACAGCCTACACAATATACAGCCTACACAATATACAGCCTACACAATATACAGCCTACACAAATATACAGCCTACACAATATACAGCCTACATAATATACAGCCTACACAATAAGCCTACACAATATACAGCCTACACAATATACAGCCTACACAAATACAGCCTACACATATACAGCCTACACAAATATACAGCCTACACACAATATACAGCCTACACAAATATACAGCCTACACAATATACAGCCTACATAATATACAGCCTACACAAATATACAGCCTACACAATATACAGCCTACACAATATACAGCCTACACATATATACAGCCTACACAATATACAGCCTACACAATATACAGCCTACACAATGTACAGCCTACACAAATATACAGCCTACACATATATACAGCCTACACAATATACAGCCTACATAATATACAGCCTACACAATATACAGCCTACACAATATACAGCCTACAACATATACAGCCTACACAATATACAGCCTACACAATATACAGCCTACACAAATATACAGCCTACACAATATACAGCCTACACAATATACAGCCTACACAAATATACAGCCTACATAAATATACAGCCTACACAAATATACAGCCTACACAATATACAGCCTACATAATATACAGCCTACACAAATATACAGCCTACACAAATATACAGCCTACACATATATACAGCCTACACAATATACAGCCTACACAATATACAGCCTACACAAAATATACAGCCTACACAATATACAGCCTACACAATATACAGCCTACATAATATACAGCTACATAATATACAGCCTACACAATATACAGCTACAATACACAATATACAGCCTACACAATATACAGCCTACACAATATACAGCCTACATAATATACAGCCTACACAATATACAGCCTACACAATATACAGCCTACACAATATACAGCCTACACACAATATACAGCCTACACAAATATACAGCCTACACAATATACAGCCTACATAATATACAGCCTACACAAATATACAGCCTACACAATATACAGCCTACACAAATATACAGCCTACACAATATACAGCCTACACAATATACAGCCTACACAATATACAGCCTACATAATATACAGCCTACATAATATACAGCCTACAGCCTACAGCCTACACAATATACAGCCTACACAATATACAGCCTACACAATATACAGCCTACATAATATACAGCCTACATAATATACAGCCTACACAATATACAGCCTACATAATATACAGCCTACACAATATACAGCCTACATAATATACAGCCTACACAATATACAGCCTACATAATATACAGCCTACACAATATACAGCCTACACAATATACAGCCTACATAATATACAGCCTACACAATATACAGCCTACACAATATACAGCCTACATAATATACAGCCTACACAATATACAGCCTACATAATATACAGCCTACATAATATACAGCCTACACAATATACAGCCTACATAATATACAGCCTACATAATATACAGCCTACATAATATACAGCCTACATCAATATACAGCCTACATACACCAGTAGATAATAAATAAATAAAAAGCTTTAAACCTTCGCACTAGTTTTTTCTGTAAATTTCCTCTCCTCCCCAGTGGAGACGGTGTCGCCCCCCAGTGGAGACGGTGTCGCCCTCCAGTGGAGACGGTGTCGCCCCCCAGTGGAGACGGTGTCGCCCCCCAGTGGAGACGGTGTCGCCCCCCAGTGGAGACAGTGTCGCCCCCCAGTGGAGACAGTGTCGCCCCCCAGTGGAGACAGTGTCGCCCCCCAGTGGAGACAGTGTCGCCCCCCAGTGGAGACAGTGTCGCCCCCCAGTGTCTAAAATCACAGACGGCGACACAAAGACTTTGAGCTTTTGTTATTGTCATAAACAAACAGAAGTGACTCTATTTAATCTGTGGCATTTCTCTGAGCAGCGACAAAGTGTCTGTACATGTGTACGAGGAAATAAATACAGACAAATGTACAACACGCAACGGAAACTCAGACTGTCACATGTTCCTGTGGCTCTCACATGAGAGGCCAGTGAGACGTTACAGTCGTCTAACCTCCTGGAGACAGATGCAGGATAAGTCTCTCTGAGTCTGGTTTGGACAGTTTACCTTTGATTTTTTGACGTGTTTTTAGATGTAAAAAGCTGCAGATGTTATTGATTGATGTGACTGTTAAAGTTCAAGTCTGAGTCCATTATTACCTCTAGATTTCAGACTGATTTGAAGGTTTTAGAGAGAGACCCACTGGAGGTGACTCTGACACTTTCTCTATGTTTCTGTGGGTCTGTGACTTTCATCTTGTCTGAGTTTATCTGGAGAAAGTAGTTTTCATCCACACACTGATCTGATCAGTGTCAGAGTGAATCCACTGGTCCAGATTCACCTGCTGCAGTGACACATAGATCTGAGTCTCTGCAGAGGTGTGGTAGGACACAGTTGTGGTAGGACACAGAGTTGTAGTAGGACACAGTTGTGGTGGGACACATAGTTGTGGTAGGACACAGAGTTGTAGTAGGACACAGTTGTGGTAGGACACAGAGTTGTAGTAGTAGGACACAGTTGTGGTAGGACACAGAGTTGTGGTAGGACACAGAGTTGTAGTAGGACACAGTTGTGGTAGGACACATTATTGCTGTAGAATAACTAGCAGCAGCATGCAGAGATTGAACAATAGGGGTCCTAGGATTGACCCCTGGGGCACCCCACAGCTCAGGGACATTTTATCTGAGACACATTTTCAAATTTCAACAACGTTCTCCCTGTTTTTGACAGAGTCAAAGACTCAGATCTAACAGGATCAACACTGAGACTTCATCAGTGTCAGGAGGATGTGTCGCCTTGATCAGAGCATCTCAGTCTGTGGTGGGTCTAAAACCGACTGGAAAATATCAGAGATGTTCATTTGGAGGAAGTTAATAAACTGTTGGTAAAATACTTTTTCAAGGACTTTGCCTAAAAACGGCAGATTTGAGTTTGGTCGATAATTGTTCAATATTGTGGCATCAGGACTGTTCTTCTTCAGGACAGACTTGATAACTGCAGTTTTCAAAGCTCTTGGGAATGTTCCAGATTGAAGTGACATATTAACTTTACAAACGAGTGTGAGATCATTATTGTGGTGAAAACAGCAGCTCCACAAACACAAATGAGGCAGAAAAAAGCAAAGAAACACATTTTGTCTGTTTTCTGTTCGTAGTTTTGCCCCAGAGCCTCGGTCTGAATGTGGAGGAGCATTTTTCAAATAAAATGATGTCCTTACTGAGCCTCTGTTGTGTTTCGTTTGTGAAGCACGTGGTCGGAACCTTCGTCTCCTCGTCTCTTGTTTCCCTGCGGACAGTAGCCGCAGGAACACACAAACATGTCGGGTCCGGAGGAGTCGGTTCGGGAGTTCAGGGCGGTCACGGACGTGGACGAGGACCGGGCCCGTTTCTTTCTGGAGTCCGCGGGCTGGAACCTGCAGGTACCGCGGCCCCGGGCCCGTGAGCCCCGGATCAGAGCGGGTTTAGCGCCGGGGACACGGGGACGGCTCGGGTTAGCCCCCGGAGCTAGCGGCGCGTTAGCACCGGTTAGCTCCGTTTACCGGCACCAGATTTGGAGCCGCCACGAGAGTCTGTCAGCTCGTTTATCTGACTCATTAATGATAGTTTAAAGTGTTGTGTCCGGTGTGGGACATTCACATAGAAGTTTAATATAAGTTTAATAAAGCTCAGCCGCGGTTTGTGGCGCAGATCAGGCAGGACGGATCAGGCAGGGACTGCTCCATCCGCCGGTTCATTTGTGCAAGTCACTCACGGACAATGGCCCCGGATCCCGCGGCTCAGACACGGCTCACACTTTACCCGGAGCCGCGCCGGGACTCGGGCCCGGTCCAGAGGAGCCGTTCGGTCCCA
>JAIEZT010000025.1:632476-636121 GCA_019594935.1 Periophthalmus modestus
CTCTCCCCTCTCCTCTCTCCTCTCTCTCTCTCCTCTCCTCCCCTCTCCCTCTCTCTCTCTCTCCTCTCTCCCTCTCTCTCCTCTCTCCTCCTCTCCCTCTCTCCTCTCTCCTCCCTCTCTCCTCTCTCCTCTCTCCTCTCTCCTCCTCTCTCCTCCCTCTCTCCTCTCTCCTCCCTCTCCTTCTCTCCTCCCTCTCTCCCTCTCTCTTTAAAGAGGAGGTTTTATATAAACTGGATTTTTGTGTCTTTCATGTTCTAACGCTGTTCCCTCAAAAACACGTCTGAAGAGGTTTTAATCTTATCCATGCATGTTTGAGTAATCTAGAGATCTCTCCTGGGCCCTATTCAAACCCTCCTTACAGTCAGCAGTACGAGCCTGGACGAGGCTCCACCCACAAGCCTACATCATCCCTGCTCCACACGACAATCCGAACACATAAATCACTCTTTAAAACATTAAGTTTGGAGCTCACATAAATCACTCTTTAAAACATTAAGTCTGTTTGGAGCTCACATAAATCCTCTCTTTAAAACATTAAGTCTGTTTGAGCTCACATAAATCACTCTTTAAAACATTAAGTCTGTTTGGAGCTCTCACATAAATCACTCTTTAAAACATTAAGTCTGTTTGGAGCTCACATAAATCACTCTTTAAAACATTAAGTCTGTTTGGAGCTCACATAAATCACTCTTTAAAACATTAAGTCTGTTTGGAGCTCACATAAATCACTCTTTAAAACATTCCGTCTGGAGCTCACATAAATCACTCTTTCCTCTACGTCTGGAGCTCACATAAATCACTCTTTAAACAGTTAAGTGGAGCTCACATAAATCACTCTTAAAAACATTACGTCTGTTTGGAGCTCACATAAATCACTCTTTAAAACATTAAGTCTCTTTGGAGCTCACATAAATCTCACTCTTTAAAACATTAATCTGGAGCTCACATAAATCACTCTTTAAAACATTACGTCTGTTTGGAGCTCACATAAATCTCTTTAAAACATTAAGTCTCCTGGAGCTCACATAAATCACTCTTTAAAAACTTACGTCTGGAGCTCACATAAATCACTCTTTAAAAACATTACGTCTGTTTGGAGCTCACATAAATCACTCTTTAAAACATTAAGTCTGTTTGGAGCTCACATAAATCACTCTTTAAAACATTAAGTCTGGAGCTCACATAAATCACTCTTTAAAACATTACGTCTGTTTGGAGCTCACATAAATCCCTCTTTAAAACATTAAGTCTGTTTGGAGCTCACATAAATCACTCTTTAAAACATTACGTCTGGAGCTCACATAAATCACTCTTTAAAACATTAAGTCTGGAGCTCACATAAATCACTCTTTAAAACATTACGTCTGTTTGGAGCTCACATAAATCACTCTTTAAAACATTAAGTCTGTTTGGAGCTCACATAAATCACTCTTTAAAACATTAAGTCTGTTTGGAGCTCACATAAATCACTCTTTTAAAACATTACGTCTGGAGCTCACATAAATCACTCTTTTAAAACATTACGTCTGGAGCTCACATAAATCACTCTTTAAAACATTACGTCTGTTTGGAGCTCACATAAATCACTCTTTAAAACATTAAGTCTGGGAGCTCACATAAATCACTCTTTAAAACATTAAGTCTGTTTGGAGCTCACATAAATCACTCTTTAAAAAACATTACGTCTGTTTGGAGCTCACATAAATCACTCTTTAAAACATTCTCTGTTTGGAGCTCTCCATAAACACTCTTTAAAACATTAAGTCTGTTTGGAGCTCACCTAAATCACTCTTTAAAACATTAAGTCTGTTTGGAGCTCACATAAATCACTCTTTAAAACATTAAGTCTGTTTGGAGCTCACATAAATCACTCTTTAGGAACAAAAACATTAAGTCTGTTTGGAGCTCACATAAATCACTCTTTAAAACATTAAGTCTGGAGCTCACATAAATCCTCTTAAACATTACGTCTGGAGCTCACATAAATCACTCTTTAAAACATTAAGTCTGTTTGGAGCTCACATAAATCACTCTTTAAAACATTACGTCTGTTTGGAGCTCACATAAATCACTCTTTAAAACATTAAGTCTGTTTGGAGCTCACATAAATCACTCTTTAAAACATTAAGTCTGTTTGGAGCTCACATAAATCACTCTTAAAAACATTAAGTCTGTTTGGAGCTCACATAAAATCACTCTTTAAAACATTACGTCTGTTTGGAGCTCACATAAATCACTCTTTAAAACATTAAGTCTGTTTGAGCTCACGTAAATCACTCTTTAAACATTAAGTCTGGAGCTCACATAAATCACTCTTTAAAACATTAAGTCTGGAGCTCACATAAATCACTCTTTAAAACATTAAGTCTGTTTGGAGCTCACATAAATCACTCTTTAAAACATTAAGTCTGGAGCTCACATAAATCACTCTTTAAAACATTAAGTCTGGAGCTCACATAAATCACTCTTTAAAACATTAAGACTGTTTTGGAGCTCACATAAATCACTCTTTAAAACATTAACGTCTGTTTGGAGCTCACATAAATCACTCTTTAAAACATTAAGTCTGTTTGGAGCTCACATAAATCACTCTTTAAAACATTACGTCTGTTTGGAGCTCACATAAATCACTCTTTAAAACATTAAGACTGTTTGGAGCTCACATAAATCACTCTTTAAAACATTAAGACTGTTTGGAGCTCACATAAATCACTCTTTAAAACATTACGTCTGGAGCTCACATAAATCACTCTTTAAAACATTAAGTCTGTTTGGAGCTCACGTAAATCACTCTTTAAAACATTAAGTCTGTTTGGAGCTCACATAAATCACTCTTTAAAACATTACGTCTGGAGCTCACATAAATCACTCTTTAAAACATTAAGTCTGTTTGGAGCTCACATAAATCACTCTTTAAAACATTAAGTCTGTTTGGAGCTCACATAAATCACTCTTTAAAACATTAAGTCTGTTTGGAGCTCACATAAATCACTCTTTAAAAACATTACGTCTGTTTGGAGCTCACATAATCACTCTTAAAACATTAAGTCTGTTTGGAGCTCACATAAATCACTCTTTAAAACATTACGTCTGTTTGGAGCTCACATAAATCACTCTTTAAAACATTAAGTCTGGAGCTCACATAAATCACTCTTTAAAACATTAAGTCTGTTTGGAGCTCACATAAATCACTCTTTAAAACATTACGTCTGGAGCTCACATAAATCACTCTTTAAAACATTAAGTCTGTTTGGAGCTCACATAAATCACTCTTTAAAACATTACGTCTGTTTGGAGCTCACATAAATCACTCTTTAAAACATTAAGTCTGTTTGGAGCTCACATAAATCACTCTTTAAAACATTACGTCTGTTTGGAGCTCACATAAATCACTCTTTTAAAAACATTACGTCTGGAGCTCACATAAATCACTCTTTAAAACATTAAGTCTGTTTGGAGCTCACATAAATCACTCTTTAAAACATTAAGTCTGTTTGGAGCTCACATAAATCACTCTTTAAAACATTAAGTCTGTTTGGAGCTCACATAAATCACTCTTTAAAACATTAAGTCTGTTTGGAGCTCACATAAATCACTCTTTAAAACATTAAGTCTGTTTGGAGCTCACATAAATCACTCTTTAAA
>JAIEZT010000250.1:0-74155 GCA_019594935.1 Periophthalmus modestus
TTATTAATGTGTATTTATGAATAATAAAAGGGCCATGAAATGAGTTCATTAAGCCCACTCTTGGATGGTCGGCTTCACAAAGATTTGTTGGTCATTTTTTTTTTATTTGTGTAATTTAAGTTTCAGGTATTGTATATTTTTCATTTCAAGTATTTTATTTAGTGTATTTGCTTTGTTGACAGTTTCACTGGTTGCTTAAGGCATAGGAAAAATAAACCCTGTTTTATTCTACCTCGTGCTCAATGCTCAAGTCCTTGAGGGTTTGCTATAGTGAGGAGAACTCTCTTCTGCTCCGCACCCGGGTTAGACGAGCGTCGCATGGCGTTGGAAGGGACAACAGTAGCCTCCATGCGCCATGGACAAACGCACGGTAAAAGACGCAAACATGAGCGGGAAAAAATTCAGCTTCTCCGTAAATTGAGCTTTGCACCAAGAACTTCATTACAGATTATTTCATAAGGAAAATAAAGACAAGTTTAAAAGAGACTACAATAAGAAAACAAGATAGTTTTTGTTTCTGTTTCTGTTCTGTTTTCTGATCAAAGGGACTGAGATTATTTTATTTTCCCTCTGTTTCTAGTTGAAGTGTGGTTTTATACAATAGTAACAATTATTTTGTGTTAAGTAACTTTCATATTGTTCATAGTCAATGATTCCTGGTAAGAGTAATGAGATGATGCAAGATTACTGGTTTATTCAGGACATGTAATGGTTGTTCATAGCATGCAGTGAATTAAGTTCATTATTAACATTGTGTGAAAGTACATTAGGATAGTGATGGATTCAATATATTTTTAACATGTTTATTGATCTCACTGTGAATCTTAAAGGTAATGTAATGTTCATTTTTATTATAATCACTATAATAATGATATGTAACCTTATATATGATTTATGCACTTATGTCTGTTTTCTGAGCTTTGCAGAGAATGTCTTGTGAAAGTTGAATGACCATGGGAGATAACACCCTGAGAGGTGTTTGGGCGAATAAGGACTGAAAGGAATGCTTAAGCAACAATATTTGAAATGAACTTTGTAATATGTGATTTTCTCACTGCCTCACTGCTTGTTGCCCCCCCCCCCCCCCCCTTGAGAGTGAGCAGTGATGTGTAACTAGGGGTTCCTAACTGAATAAAGGAGGAGAAAGGCGGTGGAGACTTCAGAAAGGGAGAGGAGGTTGTAATCTGAAGGTTGGGCCTCCCCGTCTCTTCTCCTCATGAGTATAGCAATAATAATCTCTCTTGTCTTCTCTTCTCTTTTGAACTCTAATTAGGTTAAGTGTGAACCTATCAACTTGGTCCTTCGAGCCGGATCCCAATACACCTAAGGACTCCAGCAGATGTCGGGAGACCCAGGTGAGACTGTGGCCACAGCAACCGAGACCATTTTCCAGGACTGGCTCTGCGGCCTTTGTTGGAGTCTGACGGTTGACGGGATACTGAGGGAGAGAGACAAGACAAGTGAGTAGGTCTTGCTTCAAAAAACGGTGTGACTGAGGGTCATGCGCGTAGAAAAACCCTAATTATCCTAGGCTCCATTAGGTACTAATGCTGTAAAGCTAAAAAAGGGACGGATGCGGAGTCCCGTTACCGGGTAAAATAGGAAGATTTTACTGGCAGGTACAAAACCGTGGCAAAAGCAAAAGGGATGGATGCGGAGTCCCGTTACCGGGTAAAATAGGAGATTTTACTGGCAGGTACAAACCGTGGGCAAAAAAACGAAGCAAGAAAAGTGTGTGAGAGACGTGTGAGTGGAGATTCTAAACCACTAGGTGAAGGATCTCATACCAAAAAAGGTTGGGAGAATACAGTGTATTTCTGTGGATGCAGAGGCAAGATTTCTCCGCCTCCTTGTGAGGTTAAAGTGAGAGATACCGCATTAATCACTGTACCAACCTGTTGTATTCCAGCGATAGAGATCTCCCTAGGAGTGAAAAGCTGGACTAAATTTCAGGAAAATAAAAATGGGAAACAAAAATACAAAAACTGACCCCAAAAGATAAACTGCAGATAAAAGAGTGGAAAGCCGTGCACGCAGCAAAATATCCGGATAAATGTACAAAATTAGATCTGTGTGTAAAAAAAATACAAATTTGAGTTAAAATCTTATAAAAATAACGGAGCTCCAAAATAAGATACAGAAATAATGCAAAAATTAAAAAAAATAATATGTGCAAACAGGGTACTATCATTTAGAGAAATGGCTGGAGTTAGCGAAAAAAGAAAAAAGGTAAAACAGAGGTAAAACGTAAGCAACAAATGATGCTTAGTGTAAAGGAGGAAGATGATTTGACTACAGTAGTACCGGCACTAGCAGACACAGCAGGCCCAAGGCCAAGTTGAGGAAGAAGAAGAAGCAGTGGGAGGAGGGCTCCCACCACCAACCTATTCTTATCGTGAATTACAACATGAGTTAGATGAGCTGAGAGCAGCACAGACTAGACAGCAGACTAGAAAAAAAAGGATAAGATTTGAATTTAATAAAATGATGGGAGGTGACCCTTTAACTACTGTCACTGAGGAAGGTTAAACCATTTTCGTAACTAGTGCCCCCATGGGCAACTGAGCAGGTCAGACCACCAAAACCAAAACAACAGGACACAGGACTTTATCCTATGATACAGGTTGCAAACCCCAGGGCAGGACAATTATTAGATCCTGAAGATGCACAGGGGGAAGGCACCCAGAAACTATTCTAGTACACAGACCCTGGACAGAGAATGACATCGATGACGCACGCATTAAAGGGGATTGTGTCACCCATTGAGTATGAAATTGGCAATGAGAATTGTGCATACAGACAGAATTGCTTTACTTGCTAATTCTACCACAGGAATCTGCAATTGGATTGACAAACATTATATAAATTTTGCCACAGGAACATTGGATCAATATGTGGAGTATGCAAATGCATGTAGTTGCATTTACCTTTGAGGGACGTAGATATACGTTAAACCGGGTAGGACAAGGATATTGTGAAAGTCCAACAATACATTCACAAAGTTATGTCAAACTAACTTGGCAAAATTTAACCCACCTGAAGGAAGTAAATACTACTTTTTGTAGATGATATTCTTTTGGCTTCTCCTGACAGAAAATCATGTGAAATTGATTCAGTTGCTCTATTAAAACTTCGAGCAGAAAATGGACATAAAGTGAGTAAAAATAAGCTTGAATTTTGCCAAAATACAGTTAAGTATTTAATAATAATAACAATAATAATAATAATTAAAACTGCAAGCAGTGATAAAGGCCTCTCGCCACCCTTGCGACCGTGGGTGGTACATGCCACCGTGGAGTTCGCGCTTCTCGTTCCGCCGCTATACCGCCCCTCCCACCAAAAACAGCGACTGAGTAATACTACTCCATTCATTCCAATGAGAGCATTTATGATATTTTCACACCTGCACGGTTCGAAATAGAGGTATGTCTTCATTGGCTTTTTTGTTCAGTATGATGAGTGGAATATGTGTACCAAATTTCGATGGTCTATGACAAAGTTCTTTTTTTCACCCCAGTTAACCAAAACCCATGTATTTCAATGAGAAATGTTGGTCGTTGCCATGGCAACACACTTGCAACTAGAGGTATGTTCTCATTGGCTTTTTTGTTCAGTATGGAGATAGGGATGTCCATGTGAAATTTCAAATGTTTTTTGACAAAGTAAAATTTTTTTGAGTCCCATTCAAAATTTCAAGGGGGCGCTGTGGAGCAATGGATTGTCTCATCTATGTAAACTGTACATCATGACATTCAGATGGACATTGTGACCAAAATGTATATTAATGCCGGTTAACAGGACACTGCATGTTTGAGTTAGGTGCAATTTAATACTTGAAAAAACACCGTTTTTCTTTGCATGTTGCCCACACCCACATTTTATGACGTTGAAAAATCCAAGTCAGTCGGCTTTAATCCCACATGGGCCTAGTTCATTTTGTCAAATTTTCAAGTTTGTTGAATGAAAATCCATGGTGTAAAAAATCCAAACGTGACAGTTAAAATTTCAAAAAAATGGGGTTCCGCCCACAATGGCCGACTTCCTGTAGGGGTTAGGGTGGGGTCATATATATATTTTTTTACTTGTCTTGACATGTTCTATGGTTCTACCAAATTTCATTTGTCTACGATGAAAAAGGTCTCTCATTGCCGTAATGTATTTTGAACTTTGAGGTGGCGCTATTGAGTCATTTTGAAACATTAATTTTTTTCCACATCAAAACACAAATTTTTTCACCAACCTTGAATTTTGGGTCATAGTTGGATTAGTGCAGAGCATCTATTTAGTCGACAACAAAGTCCAGTACTCTGAACCCCATTCATTTCAATGACACATTTATGACGTTACCACGGTAACATAGTTGCAAATAGAGGTATGTTCTCTTTGGATTTTTGTTCAGTATGGGGATAGGGATGTCCATGCCAAATTTCAAATGTTTTTGAAAAAGTAAAATTTTTTTTGGTCCCATTCAAATTTTCAAGGGGGCGCTGTGGAGCAATATAATGTTTAAAAAAAATTTAATTGTATGTCCATGCATTCAGAACACGATTTTGAACAAATCGTATATTAATGCGGGAAAATAGAACACTGCATGTTTGAGTTACGTACGATTTAGTACTTCAAAAAATGGCTTTTTTTCTTGGCAGGCTGGCCACACCCACAATTTATGACTTAGAAAAATCCAAGTGACTCGTCTTTAATCCCACATGGGTCTAGTTCAATTTGACCAATTTGCAAGTTTGTTGAATGAAAATCCATGGCGTAAAAAATCCAAACGTGAGAGTTAAAATTTGAAAAAAATGGGGTTCCGCCCACAATGGCCGACTTCCTGTAGGGTTTAGGGTGGGGGTCATAATATAATTTTTTTACTTGTCTTGACATGTTCTATGGTTGTACCAAATTTCATTTGTCTACGATGAAAAAGGTCTCTCATTGCCGTAATGTATTTTGAACTTTGAGGTGGCGCTACTGAGTCATTTTGAAACATTAATTTTTTTGCACATCAAATTACACATTTGTTCACCAATCTTGAATTTTTGGGTCATAGTTGGATTAGTGCAGAGCATCTATTTAGTCAACAACAAAAGTCAGTACTCTGAACCCCATTCATTTCAATGAGACATTTCTGACCATTTCCACGGTTACCACGGTAACATAGTTACAAATAGAGGTATGTTCTCATTGTCTTTTTTGTTCAGTATGTCAAGCCACATGTCCCTGTCAAATTTCAAATGTTTATGACAAAGTAATTTTTTTGGTCCCATTCAAAAGTTCAAGGGGGCGCTGTGGAGCAATGTAATGCTCTACCCTATGTAAATTGTATATGTATGCACTCAGATCAAGATTTTGAACAAAATGTATATTAATGCCGGGAAATAGGACACTGCATGTTTGAGTTACGTATGATTTAATACTTAAAAAAAGAGCTTTTTTTTTGGCAGGCTGGCCACACCCACAATTTATGACGTAGAGAAAAATCCAAGGTAAGAGACTGGAATCCCACATGGGTCTAGTTAGTTTTCACCAATTTCCAAGTTTCCTGAATGAAAATCCACAGCGTAAAAAATCCAAACGTGAGAGTTAAAATTTCAAAAAAATGGGGTTCCGTCGACAATGTCCGACTTCCTGTAGGGTTTAGGGTGGGGTCATAATATAATTTTTTACTTGTCTTGACATGTTCTATGGTTCTACCAAATTTCATTTGTCTACGATGAAAAAGGCCTGTCATTGCCGTAATGTTTTTTTATTTTTGAGGTGGCGCTGTTGAGTCATTTTGATACATTAAATTTTTTTCCCCATAAAAAAATAATTAATTTTTCACCAACCTTGAATTTTGGGTCCAATAAACCTGACTTTTCGTGAACGTTCAGGGGGTCAAAAATTGGTTCAATTCGGCAACCAAAATAATAAGAATAATAATAATAATTAAAACTGCAAGCAGTGATAAAGGCCCTCGCCACCCTTGCGACCGCGGGGTACACGACACCGCGGAGTTCGCGCCTCTCGTTCCCGCTTACATCGCCCCTCCCACCAAAAACAGCGACTGAGTAATACTACTCCATTCATTCCAATGAGAGCATTTATGACATTTTCACACCTGCACGGTTGGAAATAGAGGTATGTCTTCATTTACTTTTTTGTTCAGCATCATGAGTGGAATATGTGTACCAAATTTCAACTGTCTGTGACTAAGACATTTTGTGGCCATCCCTGTTAAGCAAAACCCATGTATTTCAATGAGAAATATCGGTCGTGGCCATGGCAACACGCTTACAAATAGAGATATGTTCTCATTGGCTTTTTTGTTCAGTATGGGAATAGGGATGTCCATGCCAAATTTCAAATGTTTTTGACAAAGTAAAATTTTTTGGGTCCAATTAAAATTTCAAGGGGGCGCTGTGGAGCAATGGATTGTCTCAGCTATGTAAACTGTACATCATGACATTCAGATAAACATTGTGACCAAAATGTATATTAATGCCGGTCAACAGGACACTGCATGTTTGAGTTAGATGCCATATAATACTTCAAAAAATGCCATTTCTGTTTGCATGTCGGCCACACCCACATTTTATGACTTAGAAAAATCCAAGTGAGTCGCCTTTAATCCCACATGGGCCTAGTACATTTTGACCAATTTGCAAGTTTGTTGAATGAAAATCCATGGCGTAAAAAATCCAAACGTGAGAGTAAAATTTTTTTTAAAATGGGGTTCCGCCCACAATGGCCAACTTCCTGTAGGGTTTAGGGTGGGGTCATAATATAATTTTTTACTTGTCTTGACATGTTCTATGGTTCTACCAAATTTCATTTGTCTACGATGAAAAGGGTCTGTCATTGACGTAATGTATTTTGAAATTTGAGGTGGCGCTATATTGAGTCATTTTGCAACATAAAATTTTTTTTGCACATCAAAATACAAATTTTTTCACCAACCTTGAATTTTGGGTCACAGTTGGATTAGTGCAGAGCATCTATTTAGTCTGTAACAAAGTCCAGTACTCTGAACCCCATTCATTTCAATGACACATTTATGACATTACCACGGTAACACAGTTAAAAATTGAGGTATGTTCTCTTTGACTTTTTTGTTCAGTATGGGAATAGGGATGCCCATGCCAAATTTCAAATGTTTTTGAAAAAGTAAAATTATTTTGGTCCCATTCAAATTTTCAAGGGGGCGCTGTGGAGCAGTATAATGTCTAAAAAATGTAAATTGTATGTCTATGCATTCAGATCAAGATTTTGAACAAATCGTATATTAATGCCGGGAAATAGGACACTGCATGTTTGAGTTACGTACGATTTAATACTTCAAAAAATGGCTTTTTTCTTGGCAGGCTGGCCACGCCCACATTTTATGACGTAGAAAAATCCAAGTGAGTCGACATTAATCCCACATGGGTCTAGTTCATTTTGACCAATTTGAAAGTTTGTTGAATGAAAATCCATGGCGTAAAAAATCCAAACGTGACAGTTAAAATTAAAAAAAAAATGGGGGTTCCGCGCCACAATGGCCGACTTCCTGTAGGGTTTAGGGTGGGGTCATAATATAATTTTTTACTTGTCTTGACATGTTCTATGGTTCTACCAAATTTCATTTGTCTAAGATGGAAAAGGTCTGTCATTGCCGTAATGTATTTTGAACTTGGAGGTGGCGCTATGGAGTCATTTTGAAACATTAATTTTTTTGCACATCAAATTACACATTTTTTCACCAACTTTGAATTTTGGGTCATAGTTGGATTAGTGCAGAGCATCTATTTAGTCGACAACAAAGTCCAGTACTCTGAACCCCATTCATTTCAATGACACATTTATGATGTTACCACGGTAACATAGTTACAAATAGAGGTATGTTCTCATTAGCTTTTTGTTCAGTATGTCAAGCCAGATTTCCATGTCAAATTTCAAATGTTTTTGACAAAGTAATTTTTTTTAGTCCCATTCAAAAGTTCAAGGGGGCGCTGTGGAGCAATGTAATGTCTGACTTATGTAAATTGTATGTCATTGCATTCAGATCAAGATTTTCAACAAAACGTATATTAATGCCGGGAAATAGGACGCTGCATGTCTCAGTTATTCGCAATTTAAAACGTCAAAAAATGGCTTTTTTTCTTTGCAGGCTGGCCACACCCACATTTAATGACGTAAAAAAATCCAAGACTGTGAACTTTAATCCCACATGGGTGTAGTTCATTTTGACCAATTTTCAAGTTTCTAGAATAGAAATCCATTGCGTAAAAAATCCAAACGTGAGAGTTAAAATGTCAAAAAAATGGGGTTCCGCCCACAATGGCCGACTTCCTGTAGGGTTTAGGGTGGGGTCATAATACAATTGTTTACTTGTCTTGACATGTTCTATGCTTCTACCAAATTTCGATTGTCTACGATGAAAAGGGTCTCTCATTGCCGTAATGTATTTTGATTTTTGAGGTGGCGCTATTGAGTCAATTTGATATGTGAATTTTTTTGCACATTAAAATAATAAATTTTTCACCAACCTTGAATTTTGGGTCCAATAAAATGGACTTTTTTTTAACGTTCAGGGGGTCAAAAATTGCTTCAATTTGGCAACCAAAATAATAAGAATAATAATAATAATAATGGAAACTCATTTTTTCCCCTTTTTTTTTTCTCCTAACCACCACAAAAGCTACAGTCATGTGACTTTCTCACATTGTGCCCCATCACAAATAAGGCCCCTGTGAATTTTTTCACAAGTCCACGACAAATCACTTGTCTGCTACGAATTTTTGAAAATAAAATTTGAAGAGGGCGCTAGAGAGTCAATTTGTAAGATAGTGCCATGATTTGCATATCATTGCGTTCAGCACACAAATGTGCATAAACGCTGTATTAGCGTTTTTCCCAACAAAAATGTGTGAACGAGAAATATTTTATCGAAATATTCCAAAAATTGCGATTTTGTATAAAATTCACCATGACCACACCCAAAGTCATATTCAAATATAATTGATGATCTTTAATCTCACATGGGCTTAGAGGGTTTTGGCCAAATTTGAAGTGTTTGTGATGAAAACTGTGCGAGGGAGATGTCCTGAATGTGAGGGTGTGCGCTTTTGTCATTATCGGGTTTGATCCAATATGGCCGACTTCCTGTACATTTTAGGGCTGGGCCATAATATCATTTTTGTCATGTCCCGACATGTTCTATTTTTTTGATGCGAGTTTTCAGATTTTTCGGTCGACTTTTTTCCGAGTCGGGCTCCCATAGGCCCAATGAAAATCAAAGTTTGAGGTGCGCGCTACCGAGTCGTCTTTCGTTATTTTTTTTTTCGCGGTCTTCGGTGACAATTAGAGCTTGGCGAGTTCTAATTTTTGACACCACTCACTGGCATGTCGGGGGGGCGTGTTAACCACTTGATTTTTTGCCATTTTCCCCGTTTCGGACGCGGTTTTAATGAGTCCCTCGCCGGGACGTTGTCTCCGGCTCGGGCCTAATTAAAACTGCAAGCAGTGATAAAGGCCCTCGCCACCCTTGCGACCGCGGGGTTTATGCGACCGCGGAGTTCACGCTTCTCGCTTCCCGCTTCTCGTTCCCGCTTACATCGCCCCTCCCACCAAAAACAGCGATTGAGTAATACTACTCCATTCATTCCACTGAGAGCATTTATGACATTTTCACACCTGCACGGCTGGAAATAGAGGTATGTCTTCATTGGCTTTTTTGTTCAGTGTGATGAGTGGAATATGTGTACCAAATTTCGATGGTCTATGACAAAGTTTTTTTTTTTCATCCCAGTTAACCAAAACCCATGTATTTCAATGAGAAATGTCGGTCGTTGCCATGGCAACACACTTGCAAATACAGGTATGTTCTCATTGGCTTTTTTGTTCAGTGTGGAGATAGGGAGGTCCATTCCAATTTCAAATGTTTTTGACAACGTAAAATTTTTTGGGTCCCATTCAAAATTTCCAGGGGGCGCTGTGTGGAGCAATGGATTGTCTCATCTATATAAACTGTATATCATGACATTCAGATAAACATTGTGACCAAAATGTATATTAATGCCGGTTAACAGGACACTGCATGTTTGCGTTAGGTGCAATGTAATACTTGAAAAAGCGCCGTTTTTCTTTGCATGTTGGCCACACCCACATTTTATGACGTTGAAAAATCCAAGACAGTCGTCTACAATCACACATGGCCCTAGTTGATTTTGACCAATTTGTAAGTTTCTTGAATGAAAATCCATGGCGTAAAAATCCAAACGTGAGAGTTAAAATTTCAAAAAAATTTGCTTCTGCGCACATTGGCCGACTTCCTGTAGGGTTTAGGGTGGGGTCATAATATAATTTTTTTACTTGTCTTGACATGTTCTATGGTTGTACCAAATTTTATTTGTCTACGATGAAAAAGGCCTGTCATTGCCGTAATGTTTTTTGATTTTTGAGGTGGCGCTACTGAGCCATTTTGAAATATTAATTTTTTTGCCCATAAAAATAATAAATTTTTCACCAACCTTGAATTTTGGGTCCAATGAAATTTAGTTTTCACTAACGTTCAGGGGGTCAAAAATGGCTTTGAAGTCGCAAGTATAATAATAATAATAATAATTAAAACTGCAAGCAGTGATAAAGGCCCTCGCCACCCTTGCGACCGCGGGGTTCACGCGACCGTGGAGTTCGCGCTTCTTGTTCCCGCTTACATCGCCCCTCCCACCAAAAACAGCGACTGAGTAATACTACTCCATTCATTCCAATGAGAGCAGTTATGACATTTTCACACCTGCACGGTTGGAAATAGAGGTATGTCTTCATTGGCTTTTTTGTTCAGTATGATGAGTGGAATATGTGTACCAAATTTAATGGTTTATGACAAAGTAAATATTTTTTCTTCCCATTTAACCAAAACCCATGTATTTCAATGAGAAATGTCGGTCGTTGCCATGGCAACACACTTGGAAATAGAGGTATGTTCCCATTGGCTTTTTTTGTTCAGTATGGTGATAGGGATGTCCAAGCCAAATTTCAAATGTTTTTGAAAAAGTACATTTTTTTGGTCCCATTCAAATTTTCAAGGGGGCGCTGTGGAGCAATATAATGTCTAAAAATTTTAAATTGTATGTCTATGCATTCAGATCAAGATTTTGAACAAATCGTATATTAATGCCGGGAAAATAGGACGCTGCATGTTTGAGTTACGTACGATTTAATACTTCAAAAAATTGCTTTTTTCTTACAAGGCTGGCCACACCCACATTTTATAACTTAGAAAAATCCAAGTGAGTCGTCTTTAATCCCACATGGGTCTAGTTCTATTTGACCAATTTGCAAGTTTGTTGTATGAAAATCCATGGCGTAAAAAATTCAAACGTGAGAGTTAAAATTAAGAAAAAATGGGTTCCGCCCACAATGGCCGACTCCCTGTAGGGTTTAGGGTGGGGTCATAATATAATTTTTTTTACTTGTCTTGACATGTTCTATGGTTCTACCAAATTTCATTTGTCTGCGATGAAAAAGGTCTGTCATTGCCGTAAAGTATTTTGAACTTTGAGGTGGCGCTACTGAGTCATTTTGAAACATTAAATTTTTTTGCACATCAAATTACACATTTTTTCACCAACCTTGAATTTTGGGTCATAGTTGGATTAGTGCAGAGCATCTATTTAGTCGACAAGAAAGTCCAGTACTCTGAACCCCATTCATTTCAATGACACATTTATGATGTTACCACGGTAACATAGTTGCAAATAGAGGTATGTTCTCATTGGCTTTTTTGTTCAGTATGTGAAGCCAGATGTCCATGCCAAATTTCAAATGGTTTTGACAAAGTAATTTTTTTGGTCCCATTCAAAAGTTCAAGGGGGCGCTGTGGAGCAATGTAATGTCTGATGTATGTAAATTGTATGTCGTTGTGTTCAGATCAACATTTTCAACAAAACGTATATTAATGCCGGGAAATAGGACGCTGCATGTCTCAATTATTCGCAATTTAAAACTTAAAAAAATGGCTTTTTTCTTGGCAGGCTGACCACGCCCACATTTTATGACAGAAAAAAATCCAAGACAAACACCTTTAATCCCACATGGGTGTAGTTCATTTTGACCAATTTCCAAGTTTCTAGAATGAAAATCCATGGCGTAAAAAATTCAAAAGTGACATTTAAAATTTGGAAAAAATTGGGTTCCGCCCACAATGGCCGACTTCCTGTAGGGTTAGGGTGGGGTCATAATATAATTTTTTACTTGTCTTGACATGTTCTATGGTTCTACCAAATTTCATTTGTCTACGATGAAAAAGGTCTGTCATTGCCGTAATGTATTTTGAACTTTGAGGTGGCGCTATTGAGTCATTTTGAAACATAAATTTTTTTGCTCATGAAAATACATATTTTTTTTCACCATCCTTGAATTTTAGGTCATAGTTGGATTAGTGCAGAGCATCTATTTAGTCGACAACAAAGTCCAGTACTCTGAACCCCATTCATTCAATGACACATTTCTGACCATTTCCACGGTTACCACGGTAACATAGTTAAAAATAGAGGTATGTTCTCATTGGCTTTTTTTGTTCAGTATGTCAAGTTAATGTGCTTGCCCAATTTCAAATGTTTATGACAAAGTAAGTTTTTTTCCGTCCCATTCAAAATTTCAAGGGGGCGCTGTGGAGCAATTTAATGTCTGACTTATGTAAATTGTATGTCGTTGCGTTCAAATCAACATTTTGAACAAAACGTATATTAATGCCGGGAAGTAGGACCCTGCATGTCTGAGTTATTTGCAATCTAAAACTACAAAAAATTGTTTTTTTTTCTTTGCAGGCTGGCCACACCCACATTTTATGACGTAAAAAAAATCCAAGGAAGTTGCTTATAATCCCAGATGGCCCTAGTTGATTTTGACCAATTTCCAAGTTTCTAGAATAAAAATCCATGGCGTAAAAAATCCAAATGTGAGAGTTAAAATTTCAAAAAAATGGGTTACCGGGCACGATGGCCGACTCCCTGTAGGGTTTAGGGTGGGGTCATAATATAATTTTTTACTTGTCTTGACATGTTCTATGGTTCTACCAAATTTCATTTGTCTACGATGAAAAAGGTCTGTCATTGCCGTAATGTATTTTGATTTTTGAGGTGGCGCTATTGAGTCATTTTGAAAAGTGTAATTTTTTTGACCCTCAAAATAATACATTTTTCACCAGTCTTGAATTTTGGGTCCAGTACAATTTAGTTTTCGTTAACGTTCAGGGAGTCAAAAATGGCCTCAAAGCGGCGTAAAAAAATAATAAGAATAATAATAATAATGGAAATTTTTTTTTCGACCTATTTTTTTTTCTCCTAAAACCATAAAAGCTACAGTCATGTGACTTTCTCACATTGTGCCCCATCACAAATAAGGCCCCTGTGAATTTTTTCACAAGTCCACGGCAAATCGATTGTCTTCTATGAATTTTTGAAAATGAAATTTGAAGAGGGCGCTAGAGAGAGTCATTTTGTGAGATAAAGCCATGATTTGCATATCATTGTGTTCAGCTCACAAATGTGCATAAACGCTGTATTAGCGTTTCCCCAACAAAAAATGTGTGTGAAAGAGAAATATTTTTGAAATATCCAAAAATTACAATTTTGTATAAAATTCACCATGACCACACCCAAAGTCATATTCAAATATAATTGATGATCTTTAATCTCACATGGGTTTAGTGGGTTTTGGCCAAATTTGAAGTGTTTGTGATGAAAACTGTGCGAGGAGATGTCCTGAATGTGAGGGTGTGCGCTTTTGTCATCACCGGGTTTGATCCAATATGGCCGACTTCCTGTACATTTTAGGGCAGGGGCCATAATATCATTTTTGTCATGTCCCGACATGTTCTATTTTTTGATGCGAGTCTCAGATTTTTTCGGTCGACTTTTTTTCCGAGTCGGGCTCCCATAGGCCCAATGAAAATCAAAGTTTGAGGTGGCGCTATATCGAGTCGTCTTTCGTTTTTTTTTTTTCGGGTCTTCAGTGACTATTAGAGCTTGGCGAGTTCTAATTTTTGACACCACTCACTGGCATGTCGGGGCGTGTTAACCACTTGATTTTTGCCATTTTCCCCGTTTCGGACGCGGTTTTAATGAGTCCCTCGCCGGGACGTTGTCTCCGGCTCGGGCCTAATAATAATGGAAACTCATTTTTTTCCCATTTTTTTTCTCCTAAACCATAAAACCTACAGTCATGTGACTTTCTCACATTGTGCCCCATCACAAATAAGGCCCCTGTGAATTTTTTCACAAGTCCACGACAAATCGATTGTCTTCTATGAATTTTTGAAAATGAAATTTGAAGAGGGCGCTAGAGAGTCATTTTGTGAGATAAAGCCATGTTTCGCATATCATTGTGTTCAGCTCACAAATGTGCATAAACGCTGTATTAGCGTTTTCCCAACAAAAAATGTGTGAAAGAGAAATATTTTATTGAAATATTCCAAAAATTGCTATTCTGTATAAAATTCACCATGACCACACCCAAAGTCATATTCAAATATAATTGATGATCTTTAATCTCACATGGGTTTAGTGGGTTTTGGCCAAATTTGAAGTGTTTGTGATGAAAACTGTGCGAGGAGATGTCCTGAATGTGAGGGTGTGCGCTTTTGTCATTCCCGGGTTTGATCCAATATGGCCGACTTCCTGTACATTTTAGGGCGGGGCCATAATATCATTTTTGTCATGTCCCGACATGTTCTATTTTTTGATGCGAGTTTCAGATTTTTACGTCGACTTTTTTCCGAGTCGGGCTCCCATAGGCCCAATGAAAATCAAAGTTTGAGGTGGCGCTATCGAGTCGTCTTTCCTTATTTTTTTTCGCGGTCTTCGGTGACAATTAGAGCTTGGCGAGTTCTAATTTTTGACACCACTCACTGGCATGTCGGGGCGTGTTAACCACTTGATTTTTGCCATTTTCCCCGTTTCGGACGCGGTTTTAATGAGTCCCTCGCCGGGACGTTGTCTCCGGCTCGGGCCTAATTAAAACTGCAAGCAGTGATAAAGGCCCTCGCCACCCTTGCGACCGCGGGGTTCACGCGACCGTGGAGTTCGCGCCTCTCATTCCCGCTTACACCGCCCCTCCCACCAAAAACAGCGATTGAGTAATACTACTCCATTCATTCCAATGAGAGCATTTATGACATTTTCACACCTGCACGGTTCGAAATAGAGGTATGTCTTCATTGGCTTTTTTGTTCAGTATGAAGAGTGGACTATATGTACCAAAATTTCGATGGTCTATCACAAAGTTTTTTTTTTCACCCAGTTTAACCAAAACCCATGTATTTCAATGAGAAATGTTGGTCGTTGCCATGGCAACACACTTGCAACTAGAGGTATGTTCTCATTGGCTTTTTTGTTCAGTATGGAGATAGGGATGTCCATGTGAAATTTCAAATGTTTTTGACAAAGTAAATTTTTTTGAGTCCCATTCAAAATTTCAAGGGGGCGCTGTGGAGTAATGGATTGTCTCATCTATGTAAACTGTACATCATGACATTCAGATAAATATTGTGACCAAAATGTATATTAAGGCCGGTTAACAGGACACTGCATGTTTGAGTTATGTACGATGTAATACTTCAAAAAATGCCTTTTTTCTTACAAGGCTGGCCACACCCACATTTTATAACTTAGAAAAATCCAAGTGAGTCGGCTTTAATCCCACATGGGCCTAGTTCATTTTGTCAAATTTTCAAGTTTGTTGAATGAAAATCCATGGTGTAAAAAATCCAAACGTGACAGTTAAAATTTCAAAAAAATGGGGTTCCGCCCACAATGGCCGACTTCCTGTAGGGTTTAGGGTGGGGTCATAATATCATTTTTTACTTGTCTTGACATGTTCTATGGTTCTACCAAATTTAATTTGTCTACGATGAAAAAGGTCTCTCATTGCCGTAATGTATTTTGAACTTTGAGGTGGCGCTATTGAGTCATTTTGAAACATTAATTTTTTTCCACATCAAAACACAAATTTTTTCACCAACCTTGACATTTGGGTCATAGTTGGATTAGTGCAGAGCATCTATTTAGTCGACAACAAAGTCCAGTACTCTGAACCCCATTCATTTCAATGACACATTTATGACGTTACCACGGTAACATAGTTGCAAATAGAGGTATGTTCTCATTGGCTTTTTTGTTCAGTATGGGGATAGGGATGTCCATGCCAAATTTCAAATGTTTTTGAAAAAGTAAAATTTTTTGGGTTCAATTCAAAATTTCAAGGGGGCGCTGTGGAGCAATGGATTGTCTCAGCTATGCAAACTGTATATCATGACATTCAGATGAACAATGTGACCAAAATATATATTAATGCCGGTTAACAGGACACTGCATGTTTGAGTTAGGTGCAATTCAATACTTCAAAAAACGCAGTTTTTCTTCGCATGTTGGCCACGCCCACATTTTATGACTTAGAAAAATCCAAGTGAGTTGCCTTTCATCCCACATGGGTCTAGTTTATTTAGACCAATTTGCAAGTTTGTTGAATGAAAATCCATGGCGTAAAAAATCCAAATGTGAGAGTTAAAATTTCAAAAATATTGTGTTCCGCCCACAATGGCCGACTTCCTGTAGGGTTTAGGGTGGGGTCATAATATAATTTTTTACTTGTCTTGACATGTTCTATGGTTCTACCAAATTTCATTTGTCTACGATGAAAAAGGTCTCTCATTGCCGTAATGTATTTTGAAATTTGAGGTGGCGCTATGGAGTCATTTTGAAACATTAATTTTTTTTCCACATCAAAATACAACATTTTTCGCCAACCTTGAATTTTAGGTCATAGTTGGATTAGTGCAGAGCATCTATTTAGTCGACAACAAAGTCCAGTACTCTGAACCCCATTCATTTCAATGACACATTTATGATGTTACCACGGTAACATAGTTGTAGATAGAGGTATGTTCTTATTGGCTTTTTTGTTCAGTATATCAAGCCAGATGTCCATGTCAAATTTCAAATGTTTATGACAAAGTAATTTTTTTCAGTCTCATTTCAAAGTTCAAGGGGGCGCTGTGGAGCAATGTAATGTCTGACTTATTTAAATTGTATGTCGTTGCATTCAGTTTCACCTTTTGAACAAAACGTATATTAATGCCGGAAAATAGGACCCTGCATTTTTGTGTTATGCGCAATTTAAAATGTCAAAAAAGGGCTTTTTTCTTAGCAGGCTGACCACGCCCACATTTTATAACATAAAAAAAATCAAGACATTGGCCTCAAATCCCACATGGGTCTATTTCATTTTGACCAATTTCCAAGTTTCTAGAATGAAAATCCATTGCGTAAAAAATTCAAATGTGAGAGTTAAAATTTCCAAAAAATGGGGTTCCACCCACAATGGCCGACTTCCTGTAGGGTTTAGGGTGGGGTCATAATATAATTTTTTACTTGTCTTGACATGTTCTATGGTTCTACCAAATTTCATGTGTCTACGATGAAAAAGGTCTCTCATTGCCGTAATGTATTTTGAACTTTGAGGTGGCGCTATTGAGTCATTTTGAAACATTAATTTTTTTCCACATCAAAACACAAATTTTTTCACCAACCTTGACATTTGGGTCATAGTTGGATTAGTGCAGAGCATCTATTTAGTCGACAACAAAGTCCAGTACTCTGAACCCCATTCATTTCAATGACACATTTATGACGTTACCACACGGTAATATAGTTGCAAATAGAGGTATGTTCCCATTGGCTTTTTTGTTCAGTATGGGGATAGGGATGTCCATGCCAAATTTCAAATGTTTTTGAAAAAGTAAAATTTTTTTGGTCCCATTCAAATTTTCAAGGGGGCGCTGTGGAGCAATATAATGTTTACAAATTTTTAATTGTATGTCCATGCATTCAGAACAAGATTTTGAACAAATCGTATATTAATGCCGGGAAATAGAACACTGCATGTTTGAGTTACGTACGATTTAGTACTTCAAAAAATGGCTTTTTTCTTGGCAGGCTGGCCACACCCACAATTTATGACTTAGAAAAATCCAAGTGACTCGTCTTTAATCCCACATGGGTCTAGTTCAATTTGACCAATTTGCAAGTTTGTTGAATGAAAATCCATGGCGTAAAAAATCCAAACGTGAGAGTTAAAATTTGAAAAAAATGGGGTTCCGCCCACAATGGCCGACTTCCTGTCGGGTTTAGGGTGGGGTCATAATACAATTTTTTACTTGTCTTGACATGTTCTATGATTGTACCAAATTTCATTGTCTACGATGAAAAAAGGTCTCTCATTGCCGTAATGTATCTTGAACTTTGAGGTGGCGCTACTGAGTCATTTTGAAACATTAATTTTTTTGCACATCAAATTACACATTTGTTCACCAATCTTGAATTTTGGGTCATAGTTGGATTAGTGCAGAGCATCTATTTAGTCGACAACAAAGTCCAGTACTCTGAACCCCATTCATTTCAATGAGACATTTCTGACCCATTCCACGGTTACCACGGTAACATAGTTACAAATAGAGGTATGTTCTCATTGGCTTTTTTGTTCAGTATGTCAAGCCACATGTCCCTGTCAAATTTCAAATGTTTATGACAAAGTAATTTTTTTGGTCCCATTCAAAAGTTCAAGGGGGCGCTGTGGAGCAATGTAATGTCTAACCTATGTAAATTGTATATGTATGCACTCAGATCAAGATTTTGAACAAAATGTATATTAATGCCCGGAAATAGGACACTGCATGTTTGAGTTACGTACGATTTAATACTTTAAAAAAGAGCTTTTTTTTTTGGCAGGCTGGCCACGCACACAATTTATGACTTAGAAAAATCCAAGGTAGGAGACTGTAATCCCACATGGGTCTAGTTCATTTTCACCAATTTCCAAGTTTCCTGAATGAAAATCCACAGCGTAAAAAATCCAAACGTGAGAGTTAAAATTTCCAAAAAATGGGGTTCCGCCCACAATGGCCGACTTCCTGTAGGGTTTAGGGTGGGGTCATAATATAATTTTTTACTTGTCTTGACATGTTCTATGATTCTACCAAATTTCATTTGTCTACGATGAAAAAGGCCTGTCATTGCCGTAATGTTTTTTGATTTTTGAGGTGGCGCTGTTGAGTCATTTTGATACATTAATTTTTTTTGCCCATAAAAATAATTAATTTTTTCACCAACCTTGAATTTTGGGTCCAATAAAATGGACATTTTTTTTTACGTTTAGGGGGGGTCAAAAATGGCGTCAATTTGGCAACCAAAAATAAGAATAATAATAATAATAATTAAAACTGCAAGCAGTGATAAAGGCCCTCGCCACCCCTTGCGACCGCGGGGTACACGCCACCGCAACGAGCTGGTCTGTCATCGTTCAACTTTTCCATCCAACAAACATCACTTCCAATGTCATTGTATTTGACACAGACATTGTAACTGTAGGTTAATAGGTAAAAACATGTGAGGTGCACATTTGATGATACTTTTTTATCGAGGTCATTATGCACAGTGTTAGAGATCCGTCTGCAGTTATTACTACTATAGTGACGCTGTAGTGCAGTAAGAACATGCCTATTAGAGCCATGCAGTGAAGGCAAGCAATGAAAGTTGTGCTTGTTTAATAAAATGTGAAGTTATTTTTCCAAATTTGTAATGAAATTGTTCCACATTCTATCATAAGAGTGTTGTTCATTTGTATTTTGCCAAGTAGGAGCATAGTTGGAAGTGTTTGTTAGTACAACCTACTGGCCAGTGAGTGTACTGCACACAGTCATAATCAAGATTGTTCTCAGCAGTTCGTGTGTTGCTTTGTCTCTGCAGCTGTGTTTACGACTAGAGAGTTTGGCAGCTTGATGTAGAGTCACAGGTTGATTTAGAGCGAAAATGTCAAATGTAAAAATAGACCAAAAAGACGATGAATGCTGTTTTAACATGATGGTGGCGCTGTTCAGTGAAATACTTCCCATCACCTGTCCTGTGTCCCTTTGTCCTCCCTCTGACCACACATGTCTGTCCTCTGTCCCTTTGTCCTCCCTCTGACCACACATGTCTGTCCTCTGTCCCTTTGTCCTCCCTCTGACCTGTCTCATGTTGTAATCCTGGTCCTCCCTCTGACCACACAAGTGGGTGTCCTCCTGTCTTTGGTGTTCCTGTCTCAACACATGTCAATGTCCTGTTGTCCCTTTGTCCTCCCTCTGACCACACATGTCTGTCCTCCTCTGTCCCTTTGTCCTGCCCTCTGTGGGTGGGGGGTTTGTCTGTCCTCTGTCCCTTTGTCCCCCCTCTGACCACACATGGTGGGCAAGGGCCTCTGTCCCTTTGTTCCCGTCCTCTGAACACATGTGATCATTTTTGTTTTTGGTGTGGTCTTTTCCTTTTGTCCTTGTTTCTGACCACACCCTCTGTGTTTTTCCTCCCTCTGACTGGGTTTTGTTGGGTTGTTTTGAACCACACATTTTGTGTCTCTGTTTTTCCTCCCTGTGAACACCACATCTGTCTACTTGTCCCGCCCTCGTTACACATGCATCGGTGGTTTGTCCTGTGTCCTCTGACAGCAACACATGTCTGTGTTCTGTTTGTCCCTTTGGGTGAGTTGGTTTGTGTGTGGGTTCTGGGGTCCTTGTTTTGTCCTCCTCTGACCACACCATGTGGTGTGGGGTTTGTTCCCTCTGACCCCTTTGTCCTCTGTGGTTGCCTTGGGATGGGTGACTGAAATGTGTTGCCTCTGTCCCTGGTGGAATCCCTTTGTCTGTGTTGTGTCTGTGTGGTGGTTGGTCCTGGTTGTGTTCCTGTCACACCACACATGTCTGGTGTCCTTGGTGTTTTTGTCCTCCCTGCTGAACACACATCTCTGTGTCCCAAAACATGTTGTAATGTGAACACCTCTGTCCCTCTGTTCCTTTGTCCCTAGTTGTCCTCCCTCTGACCACACATGTCTGTCCTGTCCCTTTTGTCCTCCCTCTGACCACACATGTCCTCTGTGTCCCTCTGTCCCTGTCCTTGTCCTTTGTCCTCCTCTGACCACACATGTCTGTCCTCTGTCCCTTTGTCCTCCCTGTGACCACACATGTCTGTCCTCTGTCCCTTTGTCCTCCCTCTGAGCACACATGTCCGTCCTCTGTCCCTTTGTCCCTGTGAGCACACATGGCTGTCCTCTGTCCCTTTGTCCTCCCTCTGACCACACATGTCTGTCCTCTGTCCCTTTGTCCGTCCTCTGAGCACACATGTCCGTCCTCTGTCCCTTTGTCCTCCCTCTGACCACACATGTCTGTCCTCTGTCCCTTTGTCCTCCCTCTGAACACACATGTCAGTCCTCTGTCCCTTTGTCCGCCCTCTGACCACACATGGCTGTCCTCTGTCCCTTTGTCCTCCCTCTAAACACACATGGCTGTCCTCTGTCCGTTTGTCCTCCCTCTGAACACACATGTCTGTCCTCTGTCCGTTTGTCCTCCCTCTGAACACACAAGGCTGTCTTCTGTCCCTTTGTCCTCCGTCTGACAACACATGTCTGTCCTCTGTCCCTTTGTCCTTCCTCTGACCACACATGGCTGTGCTCTGTCCCTTTGTCCTCCCTCTGAGCACACATGTCTGTCCTCTGTCCCTTTGTCCTCCCTCTGACCACACATGCCTGTCCTCTGTCCCTTTGTCCTCCCTCTGAGCACACATGTCTGTCCTCTGTCCCTTTGTCCTCCCTCTGAGCACACATGTCTGTCCTCTGTCCCTTTGTCCTTCCTCTGACCACACATGGCTGTCCTATGTCCCTTTGTTCGCCCTCTGACCGCACATGTCTGTCCTCTGTCCCTTTGTCCTCCCTCTGACCACACATGCCTGTCCTCTGTCCCTTTGTCCTCCCTCTGAGCACACATGTCTGTCCTCTGTCCCTTTGTCCTCCCTCTGAACACACATGGCTGTCCTGTGTCCCTTTGTCCGCCCTCAGAGCACACAAGTCTGTCCTCTGTCCCTTTGTCCTCCCTCTGAGCACACATGTCTGTCCTCTGTCCCTTTGTCCTCCCTCTGACCACACATGTCTGTCTTCTGTCCCTTTGTCCTCCCTCTGAGCACACATGTCTGTCCTCTGTCCCTTTGTCCTCCCTCTGAGCACACATGTCTGTCCTCTGTCCCTTTGTCCTCCCTCTGACCACACATGTCTGTCTTCTGTCCCTTTGTCCTCCCTCTGAGCACACATGTCTGTCCTCTGTCCCTTTGTCCTCCCTCTGAGCACACATGTCTGTCCTCTGTCCCTTTGTCCTCCCTCTGAGCACACATGTCTGTCCTCTGTCCCTTTGTCTGCCCTCAGAGCACACATGGCAGTCCTCTGTCCCTTTGTCCTCCCTCAGAGCACACATGTCTGTCCTCTGTCCCTTTGTCCTCCCTCTGAACACGCATGGCTGTCCTCTGTCCCTTTGTCCTCCCTCTGACCACACATGTCTGTCCTCTGTCCCTTTGTCCTCCCTCTGAGCACACATGTCTGTCCTCTGTCCCTTTGTCCTCCCTCTGACCACACATGTCTGTCCTTTGTCCCTTTGTTCTCCGTTTGACCACACATGTCTGTTCTCTGTCCCTTTGTCCTCCCTCTGACCACACATAGCTGTCCTCTCCGTCCTCACGCAGCTTGGCGTCTCTGGCCACAGCTCGTCTCTGGAGTTGTCCTTCAGCCCATGTGTCGATCTTCAGGGCTGTGTCTGGGGACACGAGGAACAGGTCAAGTTCTTTTGAGTCACATGAGAAGAAGTGAATGGCTGATTTTTTCTGAAGTTTTCCTCCAGTGACAGTGAAGCAGAAGGATGGATTGAATGATGCAGGTCTGATTCTGCCCAGAAGAACAGTGTGTCCTCCTGCTCCGAAGGAGCTTTTGATTCAGGTCCTGCTGTGGTGGTTGGTTCTGTGGTTCTTTGTGTCCAAGGGCGTTGTCAGGTCACAGGTGATGTAGTTAATGTTGTAGGTTGGTAAAAACTTTTGGTTAAATTGTAAATATTAAAGTAGCATTTTAGAATCAGAAAACTGTTAGTTGTTAGTGTTGTTAGTGCGTGATTATTTCATAGGAACATGTAAAGAAAACGAGAAATTATGCAGCATTTGCATCTGGAGTAACAAAAAAAATGTTATTAACAAAATCGCAGGTGCATAGTCGTGAAGGATGGTCAAGTCAGTGGAGTAAGTTTAGATTTGTGATCAGTTCCGGCTTAGATTAGGCCTTCATTTGGTTTGTAAGAGAGGTGACAATTGAGGAGGGTTTTTGATACCAGCTGGACTTTTCTGAGGACATGCATGTCATTAAACTCACTGCCGTAATGAGGCAAAAAGCATAAAACAAAAAGAAAAATAGAGAAAGCAAGAAATGTAGAAAATGAGTGGATCAGTTGAAACGGCATCCTGTCGTTTTCTTGTTGACCGTGTTCACATCAGTTTAACAGTTACACACATTTTCTGATGTTGCACAATGAACAGCTCACAGTTTGGCTGTTTTTTACATCACATTTCCATTAGGTGTTATATTGGCATAATCAGTCACTGTTGTAGATATATGTGATTTTACACATGTTGTGATGCAGTTTAAGTGAATTGTAAAGTTATGTAGGAGACGTAAGTGTTTGTGAATGTGGCTTTTATAGTTTTGCTACTTGTTGAAATTAGTATGTAGATTATATGTGTTAAAATGATTTTATGTGATTTGGATTAGTGGCATTTTGTGTTATTTTTTCCTCTTTTATTGTGATTGTTTGTGTGACAAGTCAAATTGAATAATGTCTTATGTGTTTTACAGTGCTGTATTTTCCAGCAAATTATTTCAATATTATTACCTATATATGTGATTGTTTTTGGTAGTTATAGTGTTTAGTGTTTCCTCTGTAGGAGCTGTTTTTACCAGGAGTCAGTAACACTGGGCCTGTCAGGAAACAATCATTTTGGAGTCAATATATTTGAACTGCGTCTGTTTTAAGTGAAATAAAACTGTAGAGGGGCATCTTAGTCTTGTCTTTCTTCTCTAATTTTTAGTAGGGGTTCTAGCAGAATGACTAAACGGAGCACAATAGTTCTTTATTTATGTTTGGGTGTGTCAAAAAAAAGGTAGGTGCAGTCTACAGACCAACATGAACAGACATGAACATGATGACCCAGTCACTGCTCTGAGGCTGTGGTAGAACATATATTTGTAATGCTTGTATTGGCCTCATAATGATCAGAGACAGCATTTTGGATACAGATTTAATAATTTGTGCATTCATTATGGCACAACAAGGTGAGCAGATGTATAAATGTATATATGTAGAATATAAATGATTATTATACGACTAAAGAAGTGGAAGGAGAGCTTGTTCTCAAAGATGTGTTTTTAATTCAAGTAGAGCATATTCAGACACTTCAGAGTCAGAGTTTATCTCAACACTTTGTGGTGTTTAATTCAATTGACTGTGTATTTGTAAAATCAAAGCAAAAGTTTCCCCTTAGGCCTGAATGGGATCATTGATTGACCAAGAAAAAGTTAGATAAGCAACATTCATAGTTTGTTTGTTTGTTTTGTTTGTTTATTTAATGAAGGGACAGTGCATATTAAGAACAGAGGCCTGAGGAACAGATCCCACGCCTGTAAATATGCAGGATTATAGCCAGTGCTAATTTTCATCCTTAGTCCCTTGCTGGTAAAGAAAAAAAAACAAAAAACAGTAATGTTGTTCATGCTAAGCACTGCTCCTACTCCTGTGTTCACTTCAGGAAACAATGACATTTACATTTGTGGGAGAGTCCTCAGTGTGGAAACTAAGTAATGACACCTACATATTTGTAAATTAGTAGATGTTTAGGGGAATGTCCTTTCTAAGAGTATTTAAACATGTACTTGTAATTCAGTAAAATGTGTACTTTTAAAGCTAATGTGTAACATTATAAATGACGGGGTTTGTTACAGACTTGTCTTACACTTCTGTTGTCTCAGTCCATGTGTGTGTCACCTCTGTCTGTGTGAAACACAACTGCACTGCTGCATTGGTCAGAGCTTTGAGAATATGTAGATATATATTTGAACATCTGAGTACAGGTTTAATAAATTAACTATTGTACAAAAGATGTATGTAAAATGGTAATAAGTGAATGTATCATACATATTTGGCAGTAGTACTTGTACTTCAGTAAGTTTTAGCCATGAATTTTTTTCAGGAGTACAATTCTGCAGTACCTTTCCATCATTGTGACTTACCTGTAATCATTTCAAATGTTAAATATTCTACAGTTTGTACAGTGTCAGTGAAGAGTGTTGTGGTTTCTCTTCTGTGATTGGCAGATATTTCTAAGGAGTGTTCATTTATTAGTATGGAAATGGAATAGTGTGTAAGCTGCATAATTCTATGGGAATTAAAACCATATTTTATACATACAAATGTATATAATGTAATGTGGAAGATTAGAAGCAAAGGAAAGAAACATTTGTATGAAAGCAGAGGGAGCAAGTGTGAAATCATCTGTGCTATAAACTCACCCAAATTGAAAATGTGCATGTATTGAATAGTATTTTATAGCTGAAAAGTGATGTACTATGAAATTAAAGAAAAGTACATTTGTCAGAGGAATAAAATTTGACACAAAGGAGTAAGATATTAGAATGAGAAGATATTTAGTATAAGTATAACATTTGTCATAAGAACAAGTGACTTTGTTCTGATATGTATTTTCTTCTATGGCAGTTTAGTTTTTTGTTGTTTTTGTTATAGTTGCATTTGATACATTTATGATGATGTCTGTACAGTGCAAAACAGAAGTGCTGACATTAAAATGGTCAGTGAGAATGACTTGGGGTTGGGGGTTCGAGTTGTGACGGGGCTGTTTGACTTGTACCATTCATATGTATAATCAGAGTCATTACAGCCGAGAGTTTGGCCCCACAGCCATCAGCAGAGAACACAATAGCACATCAGCCTTGTTTCCATGTGAAAGCAGGTCAAGAAGTATCTAACAAGCTCATCTCCAAAGAGGCTGAGACTGGATTTGATTTGAGTAGTTATATTATATTATAAATTACAGGTTTGTAATATACTGTAAGTTTGTGTTTAGTCTTTAATGTAAGCAGTTTATTAAAGGTAAGATGACATAGTATTTAATGAATGTAATCATTTTAATTACAGTGGTGTCCATGTAAATCTGTGTACATTATTTCATGTTTATCCTAACCCAAGTCCATTTTATGCTTATCCTAAGGTATGTCCATTTTTATATAAAGGTTCTTTGTGAACATGAAAACGGTGAGAGCAGTAGTGTTTGGACGGAGATAAAAAGTGTGTTTGTAGCAGGAAAAGTTCAGAAATGAAGGGCAAAGTCGTGTGTGTTTATGAAGTATGTTGGTGTTGTCATGGTGTTTATCTTAATATTAGTCATTATAAGTTTTTATTTGTGTTGTTATGTAAGCTCATGATGCAAACATTTGTTTTTTAAAAAAGGGCAGTTGTAAAAGATAATATTAATGACACAAATGTTTTTAAGGGCCATATTATGAATGTTGGCATCTTATAAAAGGTTCAGTTCAATTAGTAAAACAGAACTGTCAACATGTATAATACATTTGGCTATAAAGTATTTGTAGTTTGTCAGATGAAAAGGAAAAAATAATAATAAGGCAAAGGTGGAACTAGCAGGTAAAATGTGAAGGCACACCCCAAAAAATGGGGCTGGGTTATGCATGAGGAGAAGGGGGCTGGGGTATGTTCCAGGGGGGTAGGTACCTGGGAAGGAGAGGTTAAAAGACATGTCAAACAGAGATTTTGTAGTCTTTGTTTGGTCTCCAGACACAAGACTCCCCATTCTGCGAGGAAGATTACTTTCTCTAAGTGTGGTTACTTCACTTTAACTTTTTACTTTCCCACTCTACGAGGAGGATTACTTTCTCTTAGTTTGGACTACTTTGACTTTTTACTTTTTTTTTGTTTTGTTTTTTTTGCGACGACTATCAAGTCAAAGCTTCTTTTGACTGCATCAAGGTATGTGAAGTATTTTGAATTATATACAGTTACAATGTCTTTAGTATGTGTAAACTGTGGTATGTTTGTAATGGTGTACTATTATAACTGTCAGTCAACTGTAATACTTGAAAATGAACCATAGTTATGTTTTGGGCAAGTGCATGTAATCTGATCAGAAAATAAACAACACCTAACCTCCTAGGTGTTTAGAGTTTGTTTTGACATTATAATGTTGATCATGTACTAATTTTGTATTTTCAAGCATTAACAAAGATTTATGTTTGTTTTTTGTTTCAGGTGTTTTGAACAGGGGCTCCTGAGGTTTTCTGTTCGAAGCACAGAGTTTCGTGATGGCTCCTATGTTTGGTATGGCTTTATTTTGTATTATATTATTATTGGTTGTATTGTTTATGTGAGCAGTTTAATTACAAGTTGTAGAGATGAAATTAAGAATACATTGTCTTTGTATCTTTACAGTGGCGATTGGGACAGGCTGGCGTCCTGCTGCACGACGCTGGCCACGGTCTCCTTTCACTGGCAAACAGCTGAGAGTCTGCTTTCCACCAGAATCCCCGAACAAGGAGGTATGTCCAATTTACTTTTTAAAGTTTATAGTGTGTAGACACAGTCATGTGATAGTAACAGTTTTAAGGTTATTTTAGTCTGTCAGGAAGGTGTGTAAATGTAGTGCAGCAGCCTATTCATATTAAATGTGCCCATTAACCAGGCCTCAGCCACCATTGTCATGTTCATTAGCATATGAACTGGCATGAGCAGAGCAGGATAATGTTGTTTTGGAAGTTGTTTAGAAAGAAAGCATGGTTTTGTTTCACATTTTATCAGCAGATGCAAAGACATTGTACATTAATTGTTATAAAACAAATTATGAATAGATTATTAGTAAACTGTTAAGTAAAATGGAAAAAAAGTCTTAATATTACACACTTCAGTGTTTAAATGCTGTTTTGCAGTTGGTCCTGGTGATCGGGGATTCCCATCTCAGATCCTTCGTGGAGAGAGATGTGTGCATCCGAGGAGATGGTTCCGTCAGCTTTGCCTTCATCTGCAGTCCTGGAGGCACCGCGGAATCCATCCACTGGGACGTCCAGAATTCCACTGTCGACCAACGCGTGTCAAAATGCGTGGTGCTGGCTACGGGCAACGACTCTTCAACCAGGGGCCAGACAGTGGAGCGGGCACAGAAGAACTTCCAGAATCTTCTGTCTACTGTGAAACGTCTTTGTCCAAAGGTATGCACTCCTGTCATATTTGTTATCGTCAAAACACACTGTCACCTCAAATAGTTTGTGAACTAAAGTTTTGTATTTTTGTAGACATGTGTGGTGGACTTCCCTGCTCGTCACGGGGTCAGTGTGACCTGGCAGAACCTCTTTCGTGAAAGCATACAAGGCGGCAGCAGAGGCAGAAGGTAAGACACAGTACATGTGCTTGAGTGAAAGTCAAAAAATATGAAGAGTATATTATAAAGTGTATTATGTATGTTTTGTAGGGCTGCAGTATGTCTCCTGTGTGGAGCACTTCCCTATGAAGAACCTCCGTTTGTGGGCCAAGGATGGTGTAAGTAATACAAATACTTTTGGTGTGTTGACATAATGTACATGTGTGACAGAGCATTGTAATAATTCAAGTTATTTTGTCTATGCAGATTCACCTGAGTGTACCTGACGGCATGGAGATCTTGTCTGACCTGATCTGTAAGGCCATCAGGGATCTGTCTGAGAGCACCGTGGATTCTGCCCACCCAAGCCCCAAGACACCTGCCGCCCCGTGTGTGAAGCCCCTGCCGAAGACCCCAGATGTGGTTGTGAGCTGTCCCACATCCAGAGCAGTCCATGTCCCATCTACTACTCCAGAGACGGACTCCGAGGGCTGGGAAGGAGTTAGAAAGGTAAAAAAAAGTAAAAATATAAAATATATGCTGTGTTATATATGTTGTGGGCAATTCCTTATGTGAAGGTGCTAATTGACTTTATATTTTCAGAAGGGTCAACAGTCCACTGCCACCAGCACAAGAAATGTTCCCCGGCGACAGGTTAGAAAAATGTTAACATCATTTATCAATTCATCAATTAATATTAGGTTTCAAAATCCTCACTAAATCTATATTTTTCCAGGTCACCAGTCTGTCTGCGATTCCCATGTCTGCTGGCCGCTTTGCTGTATTGTCTGCACCACAGAAGACTCCTGCCGCCCCCAAGAACCCAACTACCCTGGCAACAAAGAAGGTAAAACAAACAAATGTACTTATTGTTTACATTTGTGAATGTAAAACATAAACGTGTTGTTTAAATATAGTTTTTGTTTGTGGATCTAAAACATCAATGTCTTATTTCAATATAGGTGAGTCAAGCAAGGACTGCCGTGCCAAGTAGAAGTCAGCCAAAGAGAGAGGTATGCCACAAGAACATTTTATATGTGCTTTTGAAAATGAAATAGAAAAGTGTTTGATAATAATTACGAATATCTATGTTTTTAGGTGAAGGATGCAGCCACAGTTGAGGAAGTGAGCTCAACATCAAGCTGGCAACCTCGAGTTGTGCTGAAGAAGGTTAGATATAAATATTGACTTCATATTTAGATATAAAATACAGAATACAAGATGTGATTTGTCTAACTGGTATTTGTTTTGTTTTTAGCTGAAGACAACAGCTATCAACACAGCACCAAGAGAAGATCAGCAGGTATGTTATTCATTTCCAAACATGTCTGTGGGTGGGGTGTGTGGATATATCTAAATGTGACATCTTCTGTTTTAGGTGCAGACTGATGCTGTGTCTGTGTCACCACCTCCATCCACCTGCACAGAGCCTGAAGTGGTCGTGGAAGTGGTATGTTCAGGCAGAATGTTTTATATCAAAGCAAGTATCATGTGATTAGGTCATGTTCATAACAATATCTATTGTGTGTGTAGGTGGAGCCTGATGTGAAAAGACCCCGGAGGACCTCCAGTCCAGTTCACAGAGAAGAACATGTGCAGGTGTGTTAATAAAGTGCCTATTAAAGAAAAGGACATGCAATACAATAGTGATTAAACATTATGTTATGTAATCTGTATGCACTGATGTGCTTCTGAGAGAGAATGCTACGTGTGTGCTGCTAAGTGTGGATGACAGACGTCTTGAAAATGAACAGAAAAAGTCTTTGAGAATAAATAACTATAACTATATGTATGTTTTTTAGGTGAAGGATGCAGCCAGAGTTGGGCTAACAGCAAGATCAACATCAGGCTGGCAACCTCGAGTTGTGCAGAAAAAGGTTTGATAAAAATATGTACTTAATATTTGGATTGAAAATACATAATAAAGCAAGCATTATGTGATCAGGTCATGTTCATAACACTATCTGTTGTGTGTGCAGGTACAGACTGATGTGAAGCGACCCAGGAACACCTCCAGTCCTGTTCACAGAGAAGCAGATGTGCAGGTGTGTTAATAAAGTGCTAATACAACAAAATGGCATGCAATATAATAGTGATTAAACATTATTGTTTAATAATGTCTGTATGTGTATGTAAGCTGCGTGTCAGAGTGTGAATGCTACATTTGTGCTGCTGAGTGTGTATGAGTGTCTTTTGTAATAGAAACTGTTTGCAATTAAATGGTAATAACATTGTTGTATTGTTTAGGTACCAATGAAGAAGTTCTGCCGTGGAAAACAAGTCCCTGTCGTCAGACTGCAGCGGCTGTCAGTGGAAGAGTGCAAAGCAAAGGTGGCCAAGGATTCCTGCCATGAAAATCAAGCATCTGTCCAACAGCAGCCTATGCAGCATGAAGACAGCAAAGCTAAGTCTCCTCACTTTCATAATATTGTTGGGTCATTTCATCAAGGTCACACAATATTTGATACAGAAAGTAGAGGAAGGCAGTGCATGGCTATTGCTTTGGCTGCAATTGTTAGACACACACATCTGCGGGAGGTGCATAAATGGTCTCAGGCAGATCTAAACATGACTTTATTGGAAGGTGATGATCTGTACATAAGGAAGAAGCGTGGTATTGCCAAGGGTCACTCTTATTTGGGATCTTTTGATTTTAAAGAAGAGGAAAAGTTGTTTGGCAAGAAGTTTGGTTTGCACATTGACACTGTTCTGGGACGTCTGCTTTCCGTCACCATCCCTTTTGAGAAAGCATGTTTGGTTACTTTGAAAACTGCTCTGGAAGAACATTTTGCTACTGATAACGCTTGTCTCTTCACCATGTCAGGCACTACATTGGCTATTATTGCTAAAAATGGCATGTATGCTATTGTGGACTCCCACGCACGCAGTAAATCTGGGATGGTAGATGGTAATGGCTCAAGTGTTGTGGTGTTTTTCAAGAGCATAAGTGAAGTGTACAAGCACATAATCCAACTTGCAGCAGGATTCGGTGTGCCAAATGTTCAGTTTGAGCTTAATATAGTGACAGTGAGTTTGAAAGGTGAGAGTGAATGTGATCTGTCTGCTGAGCCTGTTTCTGTGAGTGACTGTGATGGTGTGAGTGGTGAGTCTGCTGCTGTTGTGTGTTCTTCTGTGAGTGACTGTGATGGTGTGAGTGTTGAGCCTGCTGCTGTTGTGTGTTCTGCTGTGAGTGGTGAGCCTGCTGCTGTTGTGTGTTCTTCTGTGAGTGACTGTGATGGTGTGAGTGTTGAGCCTGCTGCTGTTGTGTGTTCTGCTGTGAGTGGTGAGCCTGCTGCTGTTGTGTGTTCTTCTGTGAGTGACTGTGATGGTGTGAGTGTTGAGCCTGCTGCTGTTGTGTGTTCTGCTGTGAGTGGTGAGCCTGCTGCTGTTGTGTGTTCTTCTGTGAGTGACTGTGATGGTGTGTGAGTGTTGAGCCTGCTGCTGTTTGTGTGTTCTTCTGTGAGTGACTGTGATGGTGTGAGTGTGAGTCTGCTGCTGTTGTGTGTTCTTCTGTGAGTGACTGTGATGGTGTGAGTGTTGAGCCTGCTGCTGTTGTGTGTTCTTCTGTGAGTGACTGTGATGGTGTGAGTGTTGAGTCTGCTGCTGTTGTTGTGTTCTTCTGTGAGTGACTGTGATGGTGTGAGTGTTGAGTCTGCTGCTGTTGTGTGTTCTTCTGTGAGTGTTGAGCCTGCTGCTGTTGTGTGTTCTTCTGTGAGTGACTGTGATGGTGTGAGTGTTGAGCCTGCTGCTGTTGTGTGTTCTGCTGTGAGTGGTGAGCCTGCTGCTGTTGTGTGTTCTTCTGTGAGTGACTGTGATGGTGTGAGTGGTGAGCCTGCTGCTGTTGTGTGTTCTGCTGTGAGTGACTGTGATGGTGTGAGTGGTGAGCCTGCTGCTGTTGTGTGTTCTTCTGTGAGTGACTGTGATGTGTGAGTGTTTTGAGCCTGCTGCTGTTGTGTGTTCTGCTGTGAGTGACTGTGATGGTGTGAGTGTTGAGTCTGCTGCTGTTGTGTGTTCTGCTGTGAGTGACTGTGATGGTGTGAGTGTTGAGCCTGCTGCTGTTGTGTGTTCTTCTGTGAGTGACTGTGATGTGTCTGCTGAGCCTGCTGCTGTGTCTTCTTCTGAGAGTGATTGTGATGGTGTGAGTGGTGAGCCTGCTGCTGTTGTGTGTTCTGCTGTGAGTGACTGTGATGGTGTGAGTGGTGAGCCTGCTGCTGTTGTGTGTTCTGCTGTGAGTGACTGTGTGATGGTGTGAGTGGTGAGCCTGCTGCTGTTGTGTGTTTCTGCTGTGAGTGACTGTGATGGTGTGAGTGGTGAGCCTGCTGCTGTTGTGTGTTCTTCTGTGAGTGGATGTGGTGTTGTAGACAGAAAGCAAACCAGGGTTGAGTTAAAAAGTGGCTCTCCTATTGTTCAAGGGAACCATATAGTGAAGAAAGCCAAAGTGTATGATGTAAATGACATTATAATTGTTGGTAGTGAGGAAAGTACTCTGCAGTTTAATCCTCTTTCAGAAAATGCGTGCAAGGCAATTTGCAAGTTTCTCAGTGTTGAATTTGAAAATTGCAACACTAAAGAGTCTTTATGCTTTGGTGATACTGGACTGCCATGTCATAATGAAAGCATTGTTGCCGATGGTAACTGTTTCTTCCGTGCCGTTTCTCAAGCCATAAGTGGGACACAGAAACACCATAGAAGAATCCGACTGAATGCAGTGAAGCACTTACAAAATAATGCTGAAAAATATCACTGCCTTTTGAATCAAGAACATCACCATTTGTCTGTGGAAGAGTACATCAAACAGCAAAAGATGTCTTATGTCAACACCTGGGCAACGCAAGCTGAAATTCAAGCTACAGCTGATTGCATTGGAGTTGATATTTATACCTTCTATCAAGGCAAATGGTTAAGATTCAACACTGAAAAACAACTGTCTGCTGAAGGCATCTACCTACAGAATCACGGAGGGCACTATGAACATGTCGTTTGTGTTAAACAAGGCCAACAACATGATTGTTATAAATTGTGTACGTTTTGTGAGCCCCAGGGACATATCACCAGATCAAGACGTGCAAACGAAGGTGTCTTCAGTTCAACTCCTGATGATACTATTGACAGAAATGATATGAAAAACATTTTGTCAAAGTATTTAAGGAAAAAGAAGGCACAGAAGGACAGAGAATGTCAAATGGTGAAATATCACAAAGAGGACGACTATCGATTGAAAGCAATAGAAAGGGGTGTGGAAAAATACAAAACAAACCTGGAATATAAAGAGAAATTGAAAGCACACAGTTCCAAAAAATACAAAACAGACATGGAACATCAAGAGAAAGTGAAAGCATCCAGCAAGGAAAAATACACAACTGACCTGGAACATCAAGAGAAGGTGAAAGCATACAGCAAGGACAAATACACAACTGACCTGGAACATCAAGAACAGCGCAAGGAAAATCCACAACACCTACAGCAAGAAGGTGAAAGCATACAGCAAGGACAAATACACAACTGACCTGGAACATCAAGAGAAAGTGAAAGCATACAGCAAGGACAAATACACAACTGACCTGGAACATCAAGAGAAAGTGAAAGCATACAGTTGTGACAAATACAGAAAAGATTTGAGACATCAAAATAAAGTCAAATGTGAAAGTGTCAAAAATTATAAAGCAAATCCTGATCTTCAACAAAAATTAAAATCAATAAATAAAGCCAAATACCACAAAGACAGTGCTTTTAGACATAAAGTCCTGGCTAAAAAACAATTCCAGAGAAATCAAGATAAAGTACTAACTGATCAGATGAATTTTGTGATGAACGAGTTTTTAAAGAAAGCAAATGATGGACCTGAATTTGTTTGCTGTGTCTGTTTCCGATCCATGTTTAAAGCAGCAGTAGTTCCATACAAACCAAAGAACTACAAAAACAAAGCTGCTCAATTAACGGCGGAAACATGTGTCTCTGATGAATATTTGCATGAATGTTCCTCTGAGTGTAATACACCATGTCCATTACAAGAATCAAGAGGTGAGCTTTGGATGTGCAAGGTTTGTCATTCAAAGATCAGAAGAGGTGTAACCCCAGCAGAATGGTGGGGAAACAACTTGCAACTGGATTCAGTTCCTCTTGAGTTGTCTTGTTTGAATCATCTGGAAAAACATTTGATTTCTTTAAACATTCCATTCATGAAAGTGTTAGCTTTACCAAAGGGTGGACAAAATGGATGCCATGGACCGATTTTTTGCGTCCCTTCTTCAGTAAATCATACTTGTTCTGTTTTGCCTCGGTCAAATCTGGAAGGTTGTCTGTTACGTGTTAAATTAAAGCGCAAGCTGTCTTACAAAGGACATTATGAATATCACTTTGTTGACACAAATCACCTGAAAGAAGCACTTAAATATTTAAAGGAAAACAATAAATATTATCAAGACATAGAAATAAATGAAGAATGGGTGAATGAGTTTGCTAAGGAAGAAGAAAACCAAGCACAAGACGACTCTAATGGTGATGCAGAAAAGAACAACTCCCCTGAGGATGCAGAAGACAAAAATCAACATGAAGAAGAAAGACATACAGAAGAAGCGTCAAACAATAATTCACAACAGTCTGAGTCTCCTGATGAAGAAGATGAAACTCTCCATGACCGGCAGAATCACTGTATTTATCAAGATTCGTGTTCCATGCCTGTTGATCTTGGTCAAGAAACTCTTGATCAGGGTTTTGAAGATATAATTAATCTGGCACCTGCAGAAGGAAACAATCCTGTGCGTATTTTGTCAGATAAAGATAATGAAGCAAAATCTTTTCCGTATCTTTTTCCATCAGGGAACAATACTTATCATACGCCCAGACAGCACTACTTGACATTGGCACGATATTTTAATAACAGAATATTGCACGCTGATGGAAGGTTTGCAAAGTGCGTTGAATACATTTTTTTTGCACAATACATGTCAGAAGTTCAGCAAGTTATTCAACAAGTATCAATAGCATCACGCAAAGGACACACCAACCCAGCAGGCCAAAAAGAAGATGCGCCACAAAACATTGAGTCTTTGCAGGACATCATTAAGACTGATGAAGGATATCGTTTTCTACGGCCAATAAGAGGTACTCCAAGCTTCTGGCAAGGTGCACAAAAAGATTTACTTGCCATGGTGCGGAATCTGGAAAAAAACCAACTTTCTTTGGCAGTTTTTTTCCTCTGCAGACATGCGCTGGGGAGGACTTTAAATACAATTTTGAAGCAAGAGGGGAGAACAGAAACTGCTGAGAGTTTGGAGTATGCTGAAAGGTGTGAACTGCTTCGTAATCATCCTGTCACTGCAGCACGCATGTTTGACTACAGGTGGCATCTCTTCTTGAATTACGTGTTACTCTCTCCATTGAATCCAATTGGAAAGATTAAAGATTACTTTTATCGTGTAGAATTTCAACAACGTGGATCACCCCATGTACACGCTTTATTTTGGATTGAGAATGCTCCAGAGATTGGAAAAAACACTGATGAAGAAGTGGTGCAATTCATCGACAAGTACATCACCTGTGAAAATACCCACAAAGATCAGCAATTAGCTGAAACTGTTACCTCCGTGCAGCAACATTCTCAACGGCATTCTAAAACATGCAAGAAAAAGAATACAGTTTGCCGTTTCAATTTCCCACGTCCTGTATCTCAACGCACTTTCATCACCAAAAAACCAAAAAGACCAAAGTGCCCAAAGTGCCAAGGTGACACTGCGACAAACAGCCAAGATCAAAATAAAGCCAATGTTGAATGCATATGCTCTCAGAATGAACAGAATTTCATGAAAGAAGACACTGCAATGAAAATACTGGCAGCTGTTAAAAAAGCACTTCTAGATAAAGACAATCCCATTACGAGTATTCAGCAGCTGTTTAACAATGTTGGCATTACTCAAGAAGTATGGGAGAAAGCACTTAAATGTGTTGAAAAACGCACACAAATTGTCCTGCAAAGAGATGTAAATGAAATTTGGATTAATCCATATAATGCATTTTTGTTAAAATGTTGGAATGCGAATTTAGACCTGCAGTACATCGTCGACGTATATGCTTGTATCGTTTATATTATAAGCTATATGTCAAAATCTGAGAGAGAGATGGGACTGTTGTTGAGACAAACACACCAAGAGGCCACAAAACAGGGAAACGCTGATGCCAAAGAAGCTATGAAGAAGATTGGTCAAGCCTACCTCCATAACCGTGATGTGTCTGCACAAGAAGCTGTGTACAGAATCAGTCAAATGCACCTCAAACAATGTTCAAGGAAAGTTGTGTTTATCCCCACAGGTGACACAATTTTCAAAATCACCAAACCACTGAATGAACTGAAAAAGTCAGGAAACAATGACATTTGGATGACTGGATTTGTTGATCGATATAAGAACAGACCACATAATGACACTTTTGATAATATGTGTATAGCCACATTTGCTTCTGAATACCGTGTCTTAAGTGCATCAGAAAAGAAATCCAAAAATGTGATCAAGTTACAGAATTCATGTGGATATATTTCAAAACGATTCAGAACCAAACCTGCTGTTGTGCGCTATGCCCGGTTTTCAGAAACAAAGAATCCTGAGCTGTATTACAAAAGTCTCTTACAGCTGTTTTTCCCTTATCGTCATGATAACGACCTGAAACCTTCATCATTTGATTCTTGTGAACAGTTCTACAAAGAAGGCACCGTGCAGCATGGCAACCAGACCCTTTCAGTGATGTCAATTGTGAACTCAAATAGATCTCACTATGACATTGAAACTGAAGATTTGGAGGATATTAAAAATAACCTGGACTCTAATGAAATATTAGAGGATGCTTGGTGCATGCTTTGTCCTGAGCAAGAAGCAGAACGTCTGGAATCCATTGATGAACGTGCACAGTGTAAACCAGATGATGAAGACCCCTTGCCCCAAATTCCAGATTTAGGGATAGCTAACAAAGAAACTGGTCATTTAGAAAAACAACACAATGCAATGACTCGAGCTGAAGGTTTGGAGTTAATTCGATCTTTAAATGACATCCAGCTGTCTATATTTTTCAAAGTACAAAAGTGGTGCATACAAAAAGTCAATGGAAATGACCCAGAACCTTTGCATCTGTTCATCACTGGTGGTGCTGGCACAGGGAAAAGTCACTTGATTCGGGCCATTCAGTATGAAGCCAATCGTCTGTTTGCACCAATGCGACGCCACCCAGACAACATCAGCGTTTTAATAACAGCACCCACTGGTATGGCAGCATACAACCTAAATGCATCTACAATTCACAGTGCATTTAGCATTGGAACAGACGTGACACTTCCCTACATTCCATTAGGTGAAGAAAAACTCAATTCTCTCCGTGCAAAATATATTGACCTTAAATTAGTAATCATTGATGAAATATCAATGGTTTCTCATAAACTGCTCACATACATACATGGACGACTTCGGCAAATCAAGCAAAGAGGTGATTTTTCCCCTTTTGGAAATGTCAGCCTTATAGCTGTTGGTGATTTCTATCAGTTACCTCCAGTTATGGCAAAAGGCTTGTACACAGACAATCTACCTGTGAACTTTTGGTCAAGTTTCAAAATGGCTGAACTGAAAACAATTGTCAGACAGAAGGATACCACATTCGCAGAATTACTTAACCGATTAAGAACACGGTCTAAAGGAACACCCATGCTTCCTGAGGACATTCACATTCTACAAAGTCGTGAAACTGGAGAACAGTCTTCTGCTCTACATATTTTCCCAACAAATTCACAGGTAAATGACCATAACTTCAACCATCTCAAAGCCACTTGTCCTGACTATCAAACAATTGATGCACAGGACTATCACTACAACAAGAAAACTGGAAAAATGGAAAGCAAAGTCACACCTCACAGTAAAGACAACCTCACTTCTCTGCAGAAACAGCTATTTTTGGGTGTTCCTGCCAGAGTTATGCTGTGTAAAAACATTGACGTTGAAGATGGATTGGTCAATGGAGTCTGTGGAACTGTAACACATATTAGTGAAACAGAAGTGAATGGACTTCCTGAAGCCGTGTATGTTCAGTTTGATGACATCAATGTTGGTACACAGAGACGGAAAAAGTTCCCATCCACTGCACCTGCTTTAATAAACTCCACACGGATAGAGCCACAGGAGGAAAGAGCTAACAGCAAAGGGGGAAAACGACGTCAGTTCCCTCTTGCTCTTGCCTGGGCTGTTACAATCCACAAAGTACAGGGCCTGAGTGTTGACAATGCTGTGGTATCTCTAAAGCAAGTGTTTGCCTCAGGACAAGCTTATGTGGCTTTAAGTCGTGTAAGAAGTCTAGATGGCCTTATTATCCAGGACTTTGATGAAAAGGCTATTTATTGTAATGATGAGGTAAAACATGCCTTGGAAGCTATGCCACACTTCTTGGACGACAATGTGTCACAAAACAAGCAGCCACCTGAAGTGTTAACCTTGTTTTTGATGAATGTTCAGGGTTTAGTAAAACATGTACCTGATTTGGTGTCATCCACACAGCATTTACAGCCTGACTGTATAGCTGTGACAGAAACATGGTTAACATCTCAGTCTGCACTTGATAGTGTTGACATTGAAGGTTACAGTTTTCACAGTTGTCCACGAAGTCTGGCATACGAACACAGCAAGCATTCAGCTCTTACTACACTCAAAAGTCAACATCACGGTGGAGTGGGCATGTACTGCTCCCACAACACAAACTGTCACTTTCCTGATGCACCCCAATTTAATCTGGAGTGCTTAATTTACAACAATGTAAATCATCAGGTTTTAGTTGCAGTTGTTTATCGTCCACCTACATATCCCATGTCTGTGTTCAAGCAGAATATGACAAAACTGCTAACTTGGCTACAGGCACAGAGTCAGAACATTGTGGTTATGGGAGATTTCAATGATGACATCTTGAAATCATCATCAGTCTGCAATTTCATGACCAGTTATGGATATGTTCAGAATGTGTCATGTCCAACTACAGAAAGAGGCACTTTGATTGATCACGTCTATGTCAAATCTCAGCAATATGACATTTCATCAGAAGTTGTTCCAACATATTTCAGTGACCATCAGGGCATAACCTGCACTCTTAAGCTGAAGTCTGTTTAGATTTTTTTTTTTTTTTTCTAATCCAAATGTTTGGTTTTTTTTTTCTTATGAATTCAAAATGTATTAAATGCATTAATGTAATGTCAAGGCATTGCATGCTTTCTTACAATTGTATATATGTAATTATGATATTTATGTTTTTTGTTTTTTTAACTGTGAAATTTGACATTCTTAATATAATAATACGTATATAATAATAAATAATAATAATAATAATAATAATAATAATAATATAAAGCAAAGTCTTTTTTTTTTTGGGGGGGGGGGGGGGGGGGGAAGTTGGACATATTGGTAGCTAATATGATTGAAATACATGAATCAAAATTTTTTTGTCAACAAACCAAATCTGTCTACTGCTTTTGTAAGAATCTTATTTTACATATATTGTAATTTTGCATGTATTAATATCTCTGTAAATGAACTGTGAAAAAAACAAAAAAAATAACAAAACACATTTCTCTAGCCCTTTTCTCAGCATTTTGTATTATGTTTATGCACAAATTAAAAGCTTTCTTGGAATATTTATAGAAATATCCTCATTGGCACACTTTTTGGCTTTTTAATTTTAATTTCTAACATACGTATTTCAATGGTATATATATATATTTTTTTTTTTCCATTACCATGGCAACAACATTTTCTATTCAGTAACAACATTTACTATTCAGTTTGTTCATTGCTATTCACATGTTGTCTGCTGTCCCGCTCCCCTCTGGGGAGTGTAACTGTTTCAGATGCCTGGTCACTGACCGCCTGGTGATGGCTGGACCCTAGATCCCCTCCTGACCGTCCGGTGATGGCTTGACCCTAGATGCCCTCCTGACCGTGCAGTGCTGGCTGGACCCTAGATCCCCTCCTGACTGTGCGGTGATGGCTGGACCGTAGATGCCCTCCTGACCGTACAGTGCTGGCTGGACCCTAGATCCCCTCCTGACCGGCCGGTGATGGCTGGACCCTAGATCCCCTCCTGACCGTCCGGTGATGGCTGGACCCTAGATGCCCTCCTGACCGTCCGGTGATGGCTGGACTGTAGATGCCCTCCTGACCGTGCAGTGCTGGCTGGACCCTAGATGCCCTCCTGACCGTCCGGTGATGGCTGGACCCTAGATCCCCTCCTGACCGGCCGGTGATGGCTGGACCCTAGATCCCCTCCTGACCGTCCGGTGATGGCTGGACCCTAGATGCCCTCCTGACCGTGCAGTGCTGGCTGGACCCTAGATCCCCTCCTGACTGTGCGGTGATGGCTGGACCGTAGATGCCCTCCTGACCGTGCAGTGCTGGCTGACCATAGATGCCCTCCTGACCGTCCGGTGATGGCTGGACTGTAGATGCCCTCCTGACTGTCCGGTGATGGCTGGACTGTAGATGCCCTCCTGACCGTGCAGTGCTGGCTGGACCCTAGATGCCCTCCTGACCGTCCGGTGATGGCTGGACCCTAGATGCCCTCCTGACCGTGCAGTGATGGCTGGACCCTAGATCCCCTCCTGACCGCCGGTGATGGCTGGACCCTAGATCCCCTCCTGACCGGCCGGTGATGGCTGGACCCTAGATGCCCCTCCTGACCGTGCAGTGCTGGCTGGACCCTAGATCCCCTCCTGACTGTGCGGTGATGGCTGGACCGTAGATGCCCTCCTGACCGTGCAGTGCTGGCTGGACCATAGATGCCCTCCTGACCGTCCGGTGATGGCTGGACCGTAGATGCCCTCCTGACCGTGCAGTGCTGGCTGGACCCTAGATGCCCTCCTGACCGTCCGGTGATGGCTGGACCCTAGATGCCCTCCTGACCGTGCAGTGATGGCTGGACCCTAGATCCCCTCCTGACCGGCCGGTGATGGCTGGACCCTAGATCCCCTCCTGACCGGCCGGTGATGGCTGGACCCTAGATGCCCTCCTGACCGTCCGCTGATGGCTGGACCCTTCCTCACCTTGCCTGAATGGACGGCTCGTTGAGTGGGCTCTGGCCCTACAGACTTGAACTCTATCTGCAAATGGATGCGCCTTAGTCCTGGACACATCTGCAGCCTGTCCGTCCATGGGAGTGGATCTCTCCTTCACTGTGGTTCTCCTCGAGCTTTCTCCTTTTCCCACTGGGTTTTTGGAGTTTTTCCTTGCCGAGAAGGAGGGTCTAAGGACAGGGGATGTTCTGGGACAGTTATCCATTGCTTGTTTTCTGTTGATTAATTTGCTTGTCTGTTTATGTTTCATTGTTGATTTTCTAATTCGACTGGTTAATTCTTCTTCCATTGGCGTAATATATTTTGACTTTTTAAGGGGCTGCCACGGAAACATTTTTCATCTTTTTTTCATTGTGCTTTTGAATTACTCCTTTTGTTGGGAAACTTGAATTTAAGGTCAGGATTAATTTAGAGCATCTATGTAAGTCTGTTTAAGTTGTTCCATCTTATTTTAATGATCGTAAAGGCATAGCATGCTTTCTTAAAATTATAAATTAATATAATCATGCTATTTATGCATTTTATGTTTTTCATTTCAAATGCGACATTGTTTGTATATAGCTGTTTTTTTGCAAATTGTAAATATTGCAAACTAATATGCTTAACTACATAAATGCAATTTTTATGTCAACAAACAAAATGTGTGTCGTGCTTTTGTAAGCATATATTACATTTATTCTGATTTTGAAGGTATTAATACATCTATAAATAACTTCCAAAAAAAAATTGAAGTTTAGGTCATAGTTGGATTAGTGCAGAGCATCTATTTAGTCGACAACAAAGTCCAGTACTCTGAACCCCATTCATTTCAATGACACATTTATGACGTTACCACGGTAACATAGTTGGAAATAGAGGTATGTTCTCATTGGCTTTTTTGTTCAGTATGGGAATACAGATGTCCATGCCAAATTTCAAATGTTTTTGAAAAAGTAAAATTTTTTGGGTCCAATTCAAAATTTTAAGGGGGCGCTGAGGAGGAACGTATGGTCTCAGCAATGTAAACTGTCTATCATGACAATCAAATGAACATTGTGACCAAAATGTATATTAATGCCGGTTAACAGGACACTGCATGTTTACGTTAGGTGCAATTAAATACTTAAAAAAACGCTGTTTTTCTTCACATGTTGGCCACACCCACATTTTATGACTTAGAAAAATTCAAGTGAGTCGCCTGTAATCCCACATGGGTTTAGTTAATTTTGTCCAATTTTCAAGTTTGTTGAATGAAAATCCATGGCATAATAAAATCCAAACGTGAGAGTTAAAATAAAAAAAAAAAGGGGTTCCGCCCACAATGGCCGACTTCCTGTAGGGTTTAGGGTGGGGTCATAATATAATTTTTTACTTGTCTTGACATGTTCTATGATTCTACCGAATTTCATTTGTCTACGATGAAAAAGGTCTGTCATTGCCATAATGTATTTTAAAATTTGAGGTGGCGCTATTGAGTCATTATGCAACATGAATTTTTTTACACATCAAAATACAAATCTTTTCACCAACCTTGAATTTTAGGTCATAGTTGGATTAGTGCAGAGCATCTATTTAGTCGACAACAAAGTCCAGGACTCTGAACCCCATTCATTTCAATGACACATTTATGATGTTACCACGGTAACATAGTTACAAATAGAGGTATGTTCTCATTGGCGTTTTTGTTCAGTATGTCAAGCCACATGCTCATGCCAAATTTCAAATGTTTATGACAAACAACATTTTTTTTGTCCCATTCAAAAAGTTCAAGGGGGCGCTGTGGAGCAATGTAAAGTCTGACTTATGTAAATTGTATGTCGGTGCGTTCAAATCAACATTTTGAACAAAACGTATATTAATGCCGGGAAATAGGACCCTGCATGTCTGAGTTACGCGCATTTTAAAACTTCAAAAAATGGCTTTTTTCTTGGCAGGCTGACCACGCCCACATTTTATGATGTAGAAAAATCCAAGAGAGTTGGCTATAATTCCACATGGGTCTAGTTCACTTTGACCAATTTCCAAGTTTCCTGAGTGAAAATCCAGGGCGTGAAAAATTCAAACGTGAGAGTTAAAATATTGAAAAAATCGGGTTCGTCCCACAATGGCCGACTTCCTGTAGGGTTTAGGGTGGGGTCATAATATATTTTTTTACTTGTCTTGACATGTTCTATGTTTGTACCAAATTTCATTGATCTACGATGGAAAAGGTCTGTCATTGACGTAATGTATTTTGATTTTTGAGGTGGCGCTATTGAGTCATTTTGAAATGTTAATTTTTTTCAACATTAAAATAATACATCTTTCATCTATTTTGAGTTTTAGGTCATATTTGGATTAGTGCAGAGCATCTATTTAGTCTAAAACAAAGTCCAGTACTCTGAACCCTATTCATTTCAATGGCACATTTATGACGTTACCACGGTGACATAGTTGAAGCTAGAGGTATGTTCTCATTGGCTTTTTTGTTCAGGATGGAAAGATGGATGGATCTACCAAATTTCAACTGTCTATGAGAAACTTTGCCAAAAAATGAATGGGGGTTGTTAGGGGGCGCTAGCGTGTCATTTTTGAATATTTGTCCTGACAAGCTTAAATAAAAATTATTTTTCGCCAACCTTGAATTTTGGGTCAAATAAAATTGAGTTTTCGTTAACGTTCAGGGGGTCAAAAATGGCTTCGTAGTCGCGAGGAAAATAATAATAATAATAATAATAATGGAAATTTTTTTTTCAACCATTTTTTTTCTCCTAAACCATAAAAGCTACAGTCATGTGACTTTCTCACATTGTGCCCCATCACAAATAAGGCCCCTGTGAATTTTTTCACAAGTCCACGACAAATCGATTGTCTGCTACGAATTTTTGAAAATGAAATTTGAAGAGGGCGCTAGAGAGTCATTTTGTGAGATAAAGCCATGATTTGCATATCACTGTGTTCAGCTCACAAATGTGCATAAACGCTCTATTAGCGTTTTCCCAACAAAAAATGTGTGGACGAGAAATATTTTATTGAAATATTCCAAAAATTGCGATTTTGTATAAAATTCACCATGACCACACCCAAAGTCATATTCAAATATAATTGATGATCTTTAATCTCACATGGGTTTAGTGGGTTTTGGCCAAATTTGAAGTGTTTGTGATGAAAACTGTGCGAGGACATGTCCTGAATGTGAGGGTGTGCGCTTTTGTCATCACCGGGTTTGATCCAATATGGCCGACTTCCTGTACATTTTAGGGCGGGGCCATAATATCATTTTTGTCATGTCCCGACATGTTCTATTTTTTGATGCGAGTCTCAGATTTTTCTGTCGACTTTTTTCCGAGTCGGGCTCCCATAGGCCCAATGAAAATCAAAGTTTGAGGTGGCGCTACCGAGTCGTCTTTCGTTATTTTTGTTCGCGGTCTTCGGTGACAGTTAGAGCTTGGCGAGTTCTAATTTTTGACACCACTCACTGGCATGTCGGGGCGTGTTAACCACTTGATTTTTGCCATTTTCCCCGTTTCGGACGCGGTTTTAATGAGTCCCTCGCCGGGACGTTGTCTCCGGCTCGGGCCTAATAATAATTAAAACTGCAAGCAGTGATAAAGGCCCTCGCCCCCCTTGCGACCGCGGGGTTCACGCGACCGCGGAGTTCGCGCCTCTCGTTCCCGCTTACATCGCCCCTCCCACCAAAAACAGCGACTGAGTAATACTACTCCATTCATTCCAATGAGAGCATTTATGACATTTTCACACCTGCACGGTTGGAAATAGAGGTATGTTTTAATTGGCTTTTTTGTTCAGTATGATGAGTGGAATAAGTGTACCAAATTTCAATGGTCAATGACAAAGTAAATTTTTTTATCCAAGTTAACCAAAACCCATGTATTTCAATGAGAAATATCGGTCGTTGCCATGGCAACACACTTGCAAATAGAGGTATGTTCTCATTGGCTTTTTTGTTCAGTATGGGGATAGGGATGTCCATGCCAAATTTCAAAAGTTTTTGACAAAGTAAAATTTTTTGGGTCCCATTCAAAATTTCCAGGGGGCGCTGTGGAGCAATGGATTGTCTGATCTATGTAAACTGTACATCATTAGGTTCAGATCAATATTGTGACTAAAATGTATATTAATGCCGGTTAACAAGACAGTGCATGTTTGTGTTAGGTGCAATGCAATACTTAAAAAAACGCCAGTTTTCTTCGCATGTTGGCCACACCCACATTTTATGACTTAGAAAAATCCAAGTGAGTCGCCTTTAATCCCACATGGGTCTAGTTTATTTAGACGAATTTGCAAGTTTGTTGAATGAAAATCCATGGCGTAAAAAATCCAAATGTGACAGTTAAAATTTCAAAAAAATGGGGTTCCGCCCACAATGGCCGACTTCCTGTCGGGTTTAGGGTGGGGTCATAATATAATTTTTTACTTGTTTTGACATGTTCTATGGTTCTACCAAATTTTATTTGTCTAAGATGGAAAAGGTCTGTCATTGCCGTAATGTATTTTGAACTTGGAGGTGGCGCTATGGAGTCATTTTGAAACATTAATTTTTTTGCACATCAAATTACACATTTTTTCACCAACTTTGAATTTTGGGTCATAGTTGGATTAGTGCAGAGCATCTATTTAGTCTAAAACTAAGTCCAGTACTCTGAACCCCATTCATTTCAATGACACATTTATGATGTTACCACGGTAACATAGTTACAAATAGAGGTATGTTCTCATTAGCTTTTTTGTTCAGTATGTCAAGCCAGATTTCCATGTCAAATTTCAAATGTTTTTGACAAAGTAATTTCTTTTAGTCCCATTCAAAAGTTCAAGGGGGCGCTGTGGAGCAGTGTAATGTCTGACTTATGTAAATTGTATGTCATTGCATTCAGATCAAGATTTTCAACAAAACGTATATTAATGCCGGGAAATAGGACGCTGCATGTCTCAGTTATTCGCAATTTAAAACGTCAAAAGATGGCTTTTTTCTTGGCAGGCTGGCCACACCCACATTTAATGACGTAAAAAAATCCAAGACTGTGAACTTTAATCCCACATGGGTGTAGTTCATTTTGACCAATTTTCAAGTTTCTAGAATAGAAATCCATTGCGTAAAAAATCCAAACGTGAGAGTTAAAAATGTCAAAAAAAAATGGGGTTCCGCCCACAATGGCGGACTTCCTGTAGGGTTTAGGGTGGGGTCATAATACAATTGTTTACTTGTCTTGACATGTTCTATGGTTCTACCAAATTTCGATTGTCTACGATGAAAAAGGTCTCTCATTGCCGTAATGTATTTTGATTTTTGAGGTGGCGCTATTGAGTCAATTTGATATGTGAATTTTTTTGCACATTAAAATAATAAATTTTTCACCAACCTTGAATTTTGGGTCCAATAAAATGGACTTTTTTTTAACGTTCAGGGGGTCAAAAATTGCTTCAATTTGGCAACCAAAATAATAAGAATAATAATAATTAAAACTGCAAGCAGTGATAAAGGCCCTCGCCACCCCTTGCGACCGCGGGGTACATGGCACTGCAACGAGCTGGTCTCTTCCTTCAACTTTTCCATCCAACAAACATCACTTCCAATGTCATTGTATTTGCCACAGACATTGTAACTGTAGGTTAATAGATAAAAACATGTGAGGTGCACATTTGATTATACTTTTGTATGGAGGTCATAATGCACAGTGTTAGAGATCTGTCTGCAGTTATTACTATAGTTATGCTGTAGAGCAGTAAGCTCTCAGAATCAAGATTGTTCTCAGAAGTTTGTGTGTTGCTTTGTCTCTGCAGCTGTTTTTAACTAGAGAGTTTGGCAGCTTGATGTAGAGAGTCACAGGTTGATTTAGAGTGCTAAAATGTCAAAGTTCAAAACAGATCAAAAAGACGATGAATGCTTTTTTAACATGATGGTGGCGCTGTTCAGTGAAATACTTCCCATCACCTGTCCTGTGTCCCTTTATCCTTCCTCTGACCACACACGTCAGCTTCTGTCCTCCCTCTGACCACACGTCAGTCCTCTGTCCCTTTGTCCTCCCTCTGACCACACATGTCTGTCCTCTGTCCCTTTGTCCTCCCTCTGACCACACATGGTTGTGCTGTGTCCCTGTGTCCTCCCTGTGACCACATATGTCTGTCCTCTGTCCCTTTGTCCTCCCTCTCTGACCACACATGCCTGTCCTCTGTCCTCCTTCAGACCACACATGTCTTTCCTCTGTCCCTTTGTCCTCCCTCTGACCACACATGTCTGTCCTCTGTCCCTTTGTCCGCCCTCTGACCACACATGACTGTGCTCTGTCCCTTTGTCGTCCCTCTGACCACACATGTCTGTCCTCTGTCCCTTTGTCCGCCTCTGACCACACATGACTGTGCTCTGTCCCTTTGTCGTCCCTCTGACCACACATGTCTGTCCTCTGTCCCTTTGTCCCACCCTGTGACCACACATGTCTGTCCTCTGTCCCTTTGTCCACCCTGTGACCACACGTGGCTGTCCTCTGTCCCTTTGTCCCACCCTGTGACCACACATGTCTGTCCTCTGTCCCTTTGTCCACCCTGTGTGACACACACGTGGCTGTCCTCTGTCCCTTTGTCCACCCTGTGACCACACATGTCTGTCCTCTGTCCCTTTTGCCGCCCTCTGACCACACATGTCTGTCCTCTGTCCCTTTGTCCTCCCTCTCACCACACATGGCTGTCCTCTGTCCCTTTGTCCTCCCTCTCACCACACATGGCTGTCCTCTGTCCCTTTGTCCTCCCTCTGACCACACATGGCTGTCCTCACGCAGCTTGGCGTCTCTGGCCACAGCTCGTCTCTGGAGTTGTCCTTCAGCCCATGTGTCTTTCTTCAGGGCTGTGTCTGGGGACACGAGGAACAGGTCAAGTTGTTTTGAGTCATATGAGAAGAAGTGAATGGCTGATTTTTCTGAAGTTTTCCTCCAGTGAAACAGAAGGATGGATTGAATGATGCAGGTCTGATTCTGGCCAGAAGAACCATGTGTCTTCCTGCTCAGAAGGAGCTTTTGATTCAGGTCGAGCTGTGGTGGTTGGTTCTGTGGTTCTTTGTCTCCAAGGGCGTTGTCAGGTCACAGGTGATGTAATTAATGTTGTAGGTCGGTAAAAACTTTTGGTGAAATTGTAATTATTAAAGTAGCATTTTAGAATCAGAAAATACTAATAATAATAATAATGAATTTTATTTGTATTGCACTTTACATTTCAAAGAAATCTCAGAGTGCTAGAAAACTGTTAGTTGTTAGTGTTGTTAATGCGTGATTATTTCATAGGAACATGTAAAGAAAAATAAGAGAAATTATGCAGCATTTGCATCTGCTGTAACAAAAAAAATGTTATTAACAAAATCGCAGGTGCATAGTCGTGAAGGATGGTCAAGTCATGGAGTAAGTTTAGATGTGTGATCAGTTCCGGCTTAGATTAGGCCTTAAATTTTGTTTTTAAGAGAGCTCACAATTGAAGAGGGTTTTTGGTACCAGCTGGACTTTTCTGAGGACATGCATGTCATTAAACTCACTGCCGTAATGAGGCAAAAAGCATAAAATAAAAAGAAAAATAGAGAAACCAAGAAATGTAGAAAATGAGTGGATCAGTTGAAACGGCATCCTGTCGTTTTCTTGTTGACAGTGTTCACAGCAGTTTAACAGTTACACACATTTTCTGATGTTGCACAATGTACAGCTCACAGTTTGGCTGTTTTTTACATCACATTTCCATTAGGTGTTATATTGGCATAATCAGTCACTGTTGTAGATATATGTGATTTTACACATGTTGTGATGCAGCTTAAGTTAATTGTAAAGTTATGCAGGAGACGTAAGTGTTTGTGAATGTGGCTTTTATAGTTTTGCTACTTGTTGAAATTAGTATGTAGATTATATGTGTTAAAATGATTTTATGTGATTTGGATTAGTGGCATTTTGTGTTATTTTTTCTTCTTTTATTGTGATTGTTTATCTGACAAGTCAAATTGAATAATGTCTTATGTGTTTTACTGTGCTGTATTTTCCAGCAAATTATTTCAATATTATTACCTATATATCTGATTGTTTTTGGTAGTTATAGTGTTTAGTGTTTCCTCTGTAGGAGCTGTTTGCACCAGGAGTCAGTAACACAATGGGCCTGTCAGGAAACAATCATTTTGGAGTCAATATATTTGAACTGCGCCTGTTTTAAGTGAAATAAAACCGTAGAGGGGCATCTTAGTCTTGTGGTTTTTCTCTAATCTTTAGTAGGGGTACCAGCAGAATGACAAAACGGAGCACAATAGTTCTTCTTTATGTATGGGGGGGGTGTCAAAAAACAAAACAAAAGAAGAAGACACAGATTAAAAAATACATTTAAAAAGTAAGTTTTGGGAAATGTATTCCCTGTGTGTACAAAGTCCCTACATTCAGAATTAATGGTTTTGTAATAATGATGTAAACACTGGCATGTGATGTGAAACAATGAGATTTTTTGTACAGGTTCTACCACAGCAAAGTAATAATATTAATGTTATATGCATTGTAAATGTCCTACAAATGATAAGTTTATAGTGATATTTTTGGGGGATGGCGGTAATTAATACAAAAGTAATGATTAAATGCTGCAACTTGTGCTTTGAAAAGTGTTTTTTTTTTTTATAATTAAGGCCATGTTTATGGTTAAAAGTGAGCAATTAGACTTTAAACAAAGTCGTGTCCAGTGAAGATGCCTTCTATGTAATGTATTTATTTTGTATTTTATGTTGTGCTCCTTTCTGTTAAAGGGAAGATTGTGCTTCTTACATAAAAGTGAATGCCACAGTAGACACAGGTGGAGCAATGTAAATGTGAACAGAAATGAGCAGAACCCAGGACCTTGTTGGACATCAACCCTGTGCTTTAGTGAAGCTCAGTGAAGACTTCACTGAATGTGACTGTTAAGATGTGTATAAAAGAACACACTGAAATTAGTTTAAAGTGAAACTGCCTTTGTATTGTCTCTCGTAGTACAGACAGAGATGAGCCTTTGAGTGTTACTGGGGGAGGACTCATTTGAGTTGGGCCTCTCATATGTTAAATTCTGGAGCCTGTTCCTCTGAGTCCAGAGCCATCTGCAGCACAACCACACATCAGCATGTTTTACATATGTATGCAGCTGAAGCTCACCGCGAGAACATGAAAAACTACTATTTTATAAGTATTAGGAGTATGTTAGTTTAACTATGTCTTATTGGTTTCAGTAGCTTAGAGTCTTCAAATTTATTTAATAGTAGTAGTAGTTTAGTAGGTGCAGTCTACAGACGAACATGATGACACAGTCACTGCTCTGAGGCTGTGGTAGAACATATATTTGTAATGCTTGTATTGGCCTCATAATTATCAGAGACAGCATTTTGGATACAGATTTAATAATTTGTGCACAACAAGGTGAGCAGATGTATAAATGTATATATGTAGAATATAAATGATTATTATACGAGTAAAGAAGTGGAAGGAGAGCTTGTTCTCAAAGATGTGTTTTTAATTCAAGTAGAGCAGATTCAGACACTTCAGAGTCAGCGTTTAACTCAACACTTTGTGGTGTTTAATTCAATTGACTGTGTATTTGTAAAATCAAAGTAAAAGTTTCCCTTAGGTCTGAATGGGATCATTGATTGACCAAGAAAAAGTTAAATAAGCAACATTCATAGTTAATGTTGTTCATGCTAAGCACTGCTCCTACTCCTGGGTTCAGTTCAGGAAACAATGACATTTACATTTGTGGGAGGGTCCTCAGTGTGGAAACTAAGTAATGACACCTACATATTTGTAAATTAGTGGATGTTTTGGGGAATGTCCTTTCTAAGAGTATTTAAACATGTACTTGTACTTCAGTATAATGTGTACATTTAAAGCTAATGTGTAACATTATAAATGACAGGGTTTGTTACAGACTTGTCTTACACTTCTGTTGTCTCAGTCCATGTGTGTCTCACCTCTGTTTGTGTGAAACACAACTGCACTGCTGCATTGGTCAGAGCTTTGAGAATATGTAGATATATATGTGAACATCTGAATACAGGTTTAATAAATTAAATATTGTACAAAAGATTTATGTTAAATGGTAATAAGCAAATGTATCATACATATTTGGCAGTAGTACTTGTACTTCAGTACGTTTTAGCCATGAAATTTTTTCAGGAGTACAATTCTGCAGTACCTTTCCATCATTGTGACTTACCTGTAAATCATTTCAAATGTTAAATATTCTACAGTTTGTATAGTGTTGTGGTTTCTCTTCTGTGATTGGCAGATATTTCTAAGGAGTGTTCATTTATCAGTTTGGAAATGGCATAGTCTGTAAGCTGCATAATTCTATGGAATTAAAAACCATATTTTATCCATACAAATTTATATAATGTAATGTGGAAGATTAGAAGCGAAGGAAAGAAACATTTGTATAAAAGTAGAGGGAGCAAGTGTGAAATCATCTGTGTTATAAAGTCACCCAAAATGAAAATGTGCATGTATTGAATAGTATTTTATGACTGAAAAGTGATGTACTAGGGAATTAAAGAAAAGTACATTTGTCAGAGGAATTAAATTTGACACAAAGGAGTCAGATATTAGAATGAGAAGATATTTAGTATAAGTATAACATTTGTCATAAGAACAAGTGACTTTGTTCTGATATGTATTTTCTTCTGTGGCTGTCAGTTTTGGTTTTTGTTGTTTTTGTTATAGTTGCATTTGATACATTTATGATGATGTCTGTACAGTGCACAACAGAAGTGCTGACATTAAAATGGTCAGTGAGAATGACTTGGGGTTGGGGGGTCGAGTTGTGACGGGGCTGTTTGACTTGTACTATTCATATGTATAATCAGAGTCATTACAGCCGAGAGTTTGGCCCCACAGCCATCAGCAGAGAACACAATAACACATCAGCCTTGTTTCCATGTGAATGCAGGTCAAGAAGTATCTAACAAGCTCATCTCCAAAGAGGCTGAGACTGGATTTGATTTGAGTAGTTATATTATATTATAAATTTCAGGTTTGTAATGTACTGTAAGTTTGTGTTTAGTCTTTAATGTAAGCAGTTTATTAAAGGTAAGATGACATAGTATTTAATTAATGTAATCATTTTAATTACAGTGGTGTCCATGTAAATTTGTGTACATTATTTCATGTTTATCCTAACCCAAGTCCATTTTATGCTTATCCAAAGGTATGTCCATGTTTATATAAAGGTTCTTTGTGAACATGAAAATGGTGAGAGCAGTAGTAGTGTTGGACGGAGATAAAAAAGTGTTTGTAACACAGGAGAAGTTCAGAACTGAAGGGCAAAGTCGTGTGTGTTTATGAAGTATGTTGGTGTTGTCATGGGTGTTTATCTTAATATTAGTCATTATAAGTTTTTATTTGTGTTGTTATGTAAGCTCATGATGCAAACATTTGTTTTTAAAAAGGGCAGTTTGTAAGATAATATTAATGACACAAATGTTTTTAAGGGCCATATTATGAATGTAGGCATGTTATAAAAGGCTCAGTTCAATTAGTAAAACAGAACTGTCAACATGTATAATACATTTGGCTATAAAGTATTTGTAGTTTGTCAGATGACAAGGAAAAAATAATAATAAGGCAAAGGTGGAACTAGCAGGTAAAATGTTAAGGCACACCCTCAAAAATGGGGCTGGGTTATGCGTGAGGAGAAGGGGGCTGGGGTATGTTCCAGGGGGGTAGGTACCTGGGAAGGAGAGGTTAAAAGACATGTCAAACAGAGATTTTGTAGTCTTTGTTTGGTCTCCAGACACAAGACTCCCCATTCTGCGAGGAAGATTACTTTCTCTAAGTTTGGTTACTTCACTTGGACTTTTTACTTTCCCACTCTACGAGGAGGATTACTTTCTCTTAGTTTGGACCACTTTGATTCTTTACTTTTTTTGTTTTTTGTTTTTTTTGCGACGACTATCAAGTCACAGCTTCTTTTCAGTGCATCAAGGTATGTGAAGTATTTTGAATTATATAGAGTTACAATGTCTTTAGTATGTGTAAACTGTGTTATGTTTGTAATGGTGTACTATTATAACTGTCAGTCAACTGTAATACTTGAAAATGAACCATAGTTATGTTTTTGGGCAAGTGCATGTGATTTGATCCGAGCAAAACAAACAACACCTAACCTCCTAGGTGTTTAGAGTTTGTTTTGACATTATAATGTTGATCATGTACTAATTATGTATTTTCAAGCATTTACAAAGATTTATGTTTGTTTTTTGTTTCAGGTGTTTTGAACAGGGGCTCCTGAGGTTTTCTGTTCGAAGCACAGAGTTTTGTGATGGCTCCTATGTTTGGTATGGCTTTATTTTGTATTATATTATTATTGGTTGTGTTGTTTATGTGAGCAGTTTAATTACAAGTTGTAGAGATGAAATTAAGAATACATTGTTTTTTATATCTTTACAGTGGCGATTGGGACAGGCTGGCGTCCTGCTGCACGACGCTGGCCACGGTCTCCTTTCACCGGCAAACAGCTGAGAGTCTGCTTTCCACCAGAATCCCCGAACAAGGAGGTATGTCCAATTTACTTTTTAAAGTTTATAGTGTGTAAACACAGCGATGTGATAGTAACAGTTTTAAGGTTATTTTAGTCGGTCAGGCAGGTGTGTAAATGTAGTGCAGGCAGCCTATTCATATTAAATGTGCCCATTAACCAGGCCTCAGCCACCATTGTCATGTTCATTAGCATATGAACTGGCATGACCAGAGCAGGATAATGTTGTTTTTGGAAGTTGTTTAGAAAGAAAGCATAGGTTTTTGTTTCACATTTTATCAGCAGATGCAAAGACATTGTACATTAATTGTTATAAAACAAAATATCAATAGATTATTAGTAAATTGTTAAGTGAAATGGAATGGATATTACATGGATATTAAAATGGATATTACACACTTCAGTGTTTAATAAATGCTGTTTTTCTTTTCCAGTTGGTCCTGGTGATCGGGGATTCCCATCTCAGATCCTTCGTGGAGAGAGATGTGTGCATCCGAGGAGATGGTTCCGTCAGCTTTGCCTTCATCTGCAGTCCTGGAGGCACCGCGGAATCCATCCACTGTGACGTCCAGAATTCCACTGTCGACCAACGCGTGTCAAAATGCGTGGTGCTGGCTACGGGCAACGACTCTTCAACCAGGGGCCAGACAGTGGAGCGGGCACAGAAGAACTTCCAGAATCTTCTGTCTACTGTGAAACGTCTTTGTCCAAAGGTATGCACTCCTGTCATATTTGTTTTCACCAAAACGCACTGTCACCTCAAATAGTTTGTGAACTAAAGTTTTGTATTTTTGTAGACATGTGTGGTGGACTTCCCTGCTCGTCACGGGGTCAGTGAGACCTGGCAGAACCGCTTTCGTGACGCATACAAGGCGGCAGCAGAGGCAGAAGGTAAGACACAGTACATGTGCTTGAGTGAAAGTCAAATATGGAAGAGTTTATTATAAAGTGTATTATATCTTTTTGTAGGACTGCAATATGTTTCCTGTGTGGACCGCTTCCCTATGAAGAACCTCCGTTTGTGGGCCAAGGATGGTGTAAGTATTACAAATACTTTTGGTGTGTTGACATAATGTATATGTGTGACAGAGCAGTGTAATAATTCAAGTGATTTTGTCTATGCAGATTCACCTGAGTGTACCTGACGGCATGCAGATCTTGTCTGACTTGATCTCTAAGGCCATCAGGGATCTGTCTGAGAGCACCGTGGATTCTGCCCACCCAAGCCCCAAGACACCTGCCGCCCCGTGTGTGAAGCCCCTGCGGAAGCCCCTGCCGAAGTCCCTGCCGAAGACCCCAGATGTGGTTGTGAGCTGTCCCACATCCAGAGCAGTCCATGTCCCATCTACTACTCCAGAGACGGACTCCGAGGGCTGGGAAGGAGTTAGAAAGGTAAAAAAAAGTAAAATATAAAATATATGCTGTGTTATATATGTTGTGGCCAATTCCTTATGTTAAGGTGCTAATTGACTTTATATTTTCAGAAGGGTCTACAGTCCACTGCCACCAGCACAAGAAATGTTCCCCGGAGACAGGTTAGAAAAATGTTAACATCATTTATCAATTCATCAATTAATATTAGGTTTCAAAATCCTCACTAAAACCATATTTTTCCAGGTCACCAGTCTGTCTGCTATTCCCGTGTCGGCTGGCCGCTTTGCTGTATTGTCTGCACCACAGAAGACTCCTGCCGCCCCCAACAACCCAACTACCCTGGCAACAAAGAAGGTAAAACAAACAAATGTACTTATTGTTAACGTTTGTAAATGTAAAACATAAATGTGTTGTTTAAATATAGTTTTTGTTTGTGAATCTAAAACATCAATGTGTTATTTCAATATAGGTGAGTCAAGCAAGGACTGCCGTGGCAAGTAGAAGTCAGCCAAAGAGACAGGTATGTCACAAGAACATTTTATTTTGAAAATGAAATTGAAAACTGTTTGATAATAACTACCAATATCTATGTTTTTAGGTGAAGGATGCAGCCACAGTTGAGGAAGTGAGCTCAACATCAAGCTGGCAACCTCGAGTTGTGCTGGAGAAGGTTAGATATAAATATTGACTTCATATTTGGATATAAAATACAGAATAGAAGATGTTCAGATTTGTCTAACTGGTATTTGGGGTTTTTTAGCTGAAGACAACAGCTATCAACACAGCACCAAGAAAAGATCAGCAGGTATGTTATTCATTTCCAAACATGTCAGTGGGTGGGGTGTGTGTATATATGTAAATGTGACATCTTCTGTTGTAGGTGCAGACTGATGATGTGTCTGTATCACCACCTCCATCCACCAGCACAGAGCCTGAAGTGGTCGTGGAAGTGGTATGTTCAGGCAGAATGTTTTATATCAAAACATGTATTATGTGATTAGGTTATTTCATAACAATATCTATTGTGTCTGCAGGTGGAGCCTGATGTGAAAAGAGCCCGGAGGACCTCCAGTCCAGTTCACAGAGAAGAACATGTGCAGGTGTGTTAATAAAGTGCCTATTAAAGAAAAGGACATGCAATATAATAGTGATGAAACATTATGTTATGTTATCTGTATGCACTGATGTGCTTCTGAGAGAGAATGCTACGTGTGTGCTGCTGAGTGTGGATGACAGACTTCTTGAAAATGAACAGAAAAAGTGTTGGAGAATAAATAACTATAACTATATGTATGATTTTTTAGGTGAAAGATGCAGCTAGAGTTGGGGTGACTGCAAGCTCAACATCAGGCTGTCAACCTGGAGTTGTGCTGAAAAAGGTTTGAGAAAAATACTTAATATTTAAGTACTTAATATTTGGATAGAAAATACATAATAAAGCAAGCATTATGTGATCAGGTCATGTTCATAACACTATCTATTGTGTGTGCAGGTACAGGCTGATGTGAAGCGGCCCAGGAACACCTCCAGTCCTGTTCACACAGAAGCAGATGTGCAGGTGTGTTAATAAAGCGCTAATACAACAAAATGGAATGCAATATAATAGTGATTAAACATTATTGTGTAATAATGTCTGTATGTGTATGTAAGCTGTGTGTCAGAGTGTGAATGCTACATGTGTGCTGCTGAGTGTGTATGAGTGTCTTTTGTAATAGAAACTGTTTGCAATTAAATGGTAATAACATTGTTGTATTTTTTAGGTACCAATAAAGAAGGTCTGCCGTGGAAAGCAAGTCCCTGTCGTCAGACTGCAGCGGCTGTCACTGGACAGGACTGGACTTTGCAAAGCAAAGGTGGCCAAGGATTCCTGCCATGAAAAACAAGCATCTGTCCAACAGCAGCCTCTGCAGCATGAAGACGGCAAAGCTAAGTCTCCTCACTTTCATAATATTGTTGGGTCATTTCATCAAGGTCACACAATATTTAAGAGAGAAAGTAGAGCAGTGCATGGCTATTGCTTTGGCTGCAATTGTTAGACACACACACCTGCGGGAGGTGCATAAATGGTGTCAGGCAGATCTAAATGTGACTTTATTGGAAGGTGATCATCTGTACAGAATGAAGAAGCGTGGTATTGCTAAGGGTCACTCTTATTTGGGATCTTTTGATTTTAAAAAAGAGGAGAAGTTGTTTGGCAAGACGTTTTGTTTGGAGATTAAGAGTGTTATGGGACGTCTGCTTTCCGTCACCATCCCTTTCGAAAAAGCATGTTTACATGTTACTTTGAAGACTGCTCTGAGAAAACATCTCGCTACTGATAACGCTTGTCTCTTCACCATGTCAGGCACTACATTGGCTATTATTGCTAAAAATGGCATGTATGCTATTGTGGACTCCCATGCACGCAGTAAATCTGGGATGGTAGAGATGGTATGGTTCAAGTGTTGTTGTGTTTTTGAAGGACATGAGTGAAGTCTACAACCACATAATCCAACTTGCAGCAGGATTTGGTGTGCCAAATGTTCAGTTTGAGCTTAATAGGGTGACAGTGCGTGTACAAGGTGAGAGTGAATGTGGTGTGTCTGCTGAGCCTGCTGCTGTGGGGTGTTTTTCTGAGAGTGAATGTGAAGGTGTGTCTGCTGAGCCTGCTGATGTGTGTAATTCTGAGAGTGAAGGTGTGTCTGCTGAGCCTGCTGATGTGTGTAATTCTGAGAGTGAATGTGATGTGTCTGCTGAGCCTGTAGCTGTTGAGTGTGTTTCTGAGAGTGAATGTGATGTGTGTCTGCTGAGCCTGTAGCTGTGGGGGTGTGTTTCTGAGAGTGAATGTGTGTGTGTCTGCTGAGCCTGTAGCTGTTGAGTGTGTTTCTGAGAGGGAATGTGATGTGTCTGCTGAGCCTGTAGCTGTTGAGTGTGTTTCTGAGAGTGAATGTGATGTGTCTGCTGAGCCTGTTGCTGATGGGAGTGTTTCTGAGAGTGAATGTGATGTGTCTGCTGAGCCTGTAGCTGTGGGGTGTGTTTCTGAGAGTGAATGTGATGTGTCTGCTGAGCCTGTAGCTGTGGGGTGTGTTTCTGAGAGTGAATGTGGTGTGTCTGCTGAGCCTGTAGCTGTTGAGTGTGTTTCTGAGAGGGAATGTGATGTGTCTGCTGAGCCTGTAGCTGTTGAGTGTGTTTCTGAGAGTGAATGTGATGTGTCTGCTGAGCCTGTTGCTGATGGGAGTGTTTCTGAGAGTGAATGTGATGTGTCTGCTGAGCCTGTAGCTGTGGGGTGTGTTTCTGAGGTGAATGTGTGGTGTGTCTGCTGAGCCTGTAGCTGTGGGGTGTGTTTCTGAGAGTGAATGTGGTGTGTCTGCTGAGCCTGTAGCTGTTGAGTGTTTTTCTGAGAGGGAATGTGATGTGTCTGCTGAGCCTGTAGCTGTTGAGTGTGTTTCTGAGAGTGAATGTGATGTGTCTGCTGAGCCTGTTGCTGATGGGAGTGTTTCTGAGAGTGAATGTGATGTGTCTGCTGAGCCTGTAGCTGTGGGGTGTGTTTCTGAGAGTGAATGTGGTGTGTCTGCTGAGCCTGTAGCTGTGGGGTGTGTTTCTGAGAGTGAATGTGGTGTGTCTGCTGAGCCTGTAGCTGTTGAGTGTGTTTCTGAGAGTGAATGTGATGTGTCTGCTGAGCCTGTAGCTGTTGTGTGTGTTTCTGAGAGTGAATGTGATGTGTCTGCTGAGCCTGTAGCTGTTGAATGTGTTTCTGAGAGGGAATGTGATGTGTCTGCTGAGCCTGTAGCTGTTGTGTGTGTTTCTGAGAGTGAATGTGATGTGTCTGCTGAGCCTGTAGCTGTTGAGTGTGTTTCTGAGAGGGAATGTGATGTGTCTGCTGAGCCTGTAGCTGTGGGGTGTGTTTCTGAGAGTGAATGTGATGTGTCTGCTGAGGCTGCAGCTGTTGAGTGCTATTCTGAGAGTGAATGTGGTGGTGTGCACAGAAAGCAATCCAGGGTTGAGTTAAAAAGTGGATCTCCTATTGTTCAAGGCAACCATATTGTGAAGAAAGCCAAAGTGTATGATGTAAATGACATTACAATTGTTGGTAGTGAGGAAAATACTGTGCAGTTTAATCCTCTGTCAGAAAACGTGTGCAAGGCTATTTGCAGATTTCTCAGTGTTGAATTTGAAACTTGCAATGTTAAAGAGTCTTTATGCGCTGGAGATGCTGGGGTGCCATGCCATAATGAAAGCATTGTTGCCGATGGTAACTGTTTCTTCCGTGCCGTTTCTCAAGCCATAAGTGGGACACAGAAACATCATAGAAGAATCAGACTGAATGCAGTGAAGCACTTAAAATATAATCCTGAAAAATATCACTGCCTTTTGAATGAAGAACATCAGCATTTGACTGTGGCAGAGTACATCAAACAGCAAAAGATGTCTTATGTCAACACCTGGGCAACGCAAGCTGAAATTCAAGCTACAGCTGATTGCATTGGAGTTGATATTTATACCTTCTATCAAGGCAAATGGTTAAGATTCAACACTGAAAAGCAACTGTCTACTGAAGGCATCTACCTACAGAATCATGGAGGTCATTATGAACATGTCGCTTGCGTGAAACAAGGCCAACAAAATGATTGTTATAAATTGTGTACATTGTGTGAGCCCCAGGGACATATCACCAGATCAAGACATGCAAATGAAGGTGTCTTCAGTTCAATTCCTGATGATAGTTTTGACAGACCAAATGATATGAAGAACATTTTGTCAAAGTATTTAAGGAAAAAGAAGGCACAGAAGACCAGAGAATATAAAATGGTCAAATATCACAAAGAGGAGGAATATCGATTGAAAGCAATAGAAAGCGGTGTGGAGAAATACAAAACAAACCTGGAATACAAAGAGAAATTGAAAGCATACAGCAAGGAGAAATACACAACTGACCTGGAACATCAAGAGAAAAAGAAAGCATCCAGCAAGGAGAAATACACAACTGACCTGGAACATCAAGAGAAAAAGAAAGCATGCAGCAAGGAAAAATACACAACTGACCTGGAACATCAAGAGAAAAAGAAAGCATCCAGCAAGCAAAAATACACAACAGACCTGGAACATCAAGAGAAAAAGAAAGCATCCAGCAAGCAAAAATACACAACTGACGTGGAACATCAAGAGAAAGTGAAAGCATACAGTTGTGAGAAATATAGAAAAGATTTGACTCACCAAAATAAAGTCAAATGTGAAAGTGTCAAAAATTATAAAGCAAATCCTGATCTTCGACAAAAATTAAAATCAATAAATAAAGCCAAATACCACAAAGACAGTGCTTTCAGACATAAAGTCCTGGCTAAAAAACAATTCAAGAGAAATCAAGATAAAGCGCTAACTGATCAGATTAATTTTGTAATGAATGAGTTTTTAAAGAAAGCAAATGATGGACCTGAATTTGTTTGCTGTGTATGTTTCCGATCGATGTTTAAAGCAGCTGTAGTTCCATACAAACCAAAGAACTACAAAAACACAGCAGCTCAATTAACAGCGGAAACATGTGTCTCTGATGAGTATTTGCATGAATGCTCTTCTGAGTGCAATACACCATGTCCATTACAAGAATCAAGAGGTGAGCTTTGGATGTGCAAGGTTTGTCATTCAAAGATCAGAAGAGGTGTAACCCCAGCAGAATGGTGGGGAAACAACTTGCAACTGGATTCAATTCCTCTTGAGTTATCTTGTTTGAATCATCTGGAAAAACATTTGATTTCTTTAAACATTCCATTTATGAAAGTGTTAGCTTTACCAAAGGGTGGTCAAAATGGATGCCACGGACCGATTTTTTGCGTCCCTTCTTCAGTAAATCACACTTGTTCTGTTTTACCTCGGTCAAATCTGGAAGGTTGTCTGTTACGTGTTAAATTAAAGCGCAAGCTGTCTTACAAAGGACATTATGAATATCACTTTGTGGACACAAATCACCTGAAAGAAGCACTTAAATATTTAAAGGAAAAACAATAAATATTATGAGGATATTGAAATAAATGAAGAATGGGTGAATGAGTTTGCAAGGAAGAAGAAGAAAACCAACCAGAAGATGACTCTAATGGTAATGCACAAAAAAACAACTCCCCTGATGATGCACAAGACGAAAAATCAACATGAAGAAGAAAAAACATACAGAAAAAGTCTCGGACAATAAATCTCAACCAACTGACTCTCCTGATGAAGAAGATGAAACTCTCCATGACCGGCAGAACCACTGTATTTATCAAGATTCTTGTTCCATGCCAGTTGATGTTGGTCAAGAAACTCTTGATCAGGGTTTTGAAGATATCATTAATCTGGCACCTGCTGAAGGAAACAATCCTGTGCGTATTTTGTCAGATAAAGATAATGAAGCAAAATCCTTTCCGTATCTTTTTCCATCAGGGAACAACACTTATCATACACCCAGACAGCACTACTTGACATTGGCACGATATTTTAATAACAGAATATTGCATGCTGATGGAAGGTTTGCAAAGTGCGTTGAATACATTTTTTTTGCACAATACATGTCAGAAGTTCAGCAAGTTATTCAACAAGTTTCAATAGCATCACGCAAAGGACACACAAACCCAGCTGGCCAAAAAGAGAATGATCCACAAAACATTGAGTCTTTGCAGGACATCATTAAGACTGATGAAGGATATCGTTTTCTACGGCCAATAAGAGGTACTCCAAGCTTCTGGCAAGGTGCACAAAAAGATTTACTTGCCATGGTGCGGAATCTGGGAAAACCAACCTTCTTTTGCAGTTATTCCTCTGCAGACATGCGCTGGGGAGGACTTTTAAATACAATTTTGAAGCAAGAGGGGAGACCAGAAACCGCTGAGAGTTTGGAGTATGCTGAAAGATGTGAACTGCTGCGTAATCATCCTGTCACTGCAGCACGCATGTTTGACTACAGGTGGCATCTCTTCTTGAATTACGTGTTACTGTCTCCGTTGAATCCAATTGGAAAGATTAAAGATTACTTTTATCGTGTAGAATTTCAACAACGCGGATCACCCCATGTTCACGCTTTATTTTGGATTGAGAATGCTCCTGAGATTGGAAAAAACACTGATGAAGAAGTGGTGCAATTCATCGACAAGTACATCACATGTGAAATACCCACAAAAGATCAGCAATTAGCTGAAACTGTTACCTCCGTGCAGCAACATTCTCAACGCCATTCTAAAACATGCAAGAAGAAGAATACAGTTTGCCGTTTCAATTTCCCACGTCCTGTATCTCTACGCACTTTCATCACCAAAAAAACCAAAAAGACCAAAGTGCCCAAAGTGCCAAGGTGACACTGCAACAAACAGCCAAGCTCAAAATAAAGCCACAGTTGAATGCATATGCTCTCAGAATGAACAGAATTTCATGAAAGAAGACACTGCAATGAAAATACTTACGGCTGTTAAAAAAGCACTTCTAGATAAAGACAATCCCGTCACGAGTATTCAGCAACTGTTTAAGAATGTTGGCATTACTCAAGAAGTATGGGAGAAAGCACTTAAATGTGTTGAAAAACGTACACAAATTGTTCTGCAAAGAGATGTCAATGAAATTTGGATTAATCCATATAATGCATTTCTGTTAAAATGTTGGAATGCCAACCTAGACCTGCAGTACATCGTCGACGTATATGCTTGTATTGTTTATATTATAAGCTATATGTCAAAATCTGAGAGAGAGATGGGGCTGTTGTTGAGACAAACACACCAAGAGGCCACAAAACAGGGAAACGCTGATGCCAAAGAAGCTATGAAGAAGATTGGTCAAGCCTACCTCCATAACCGTGATGTGTCTGCACAAGAAGCTGTTTACAGAATCAGTCAAATGCACCTCAAACAATGTTCAAGGAAAGTTGTGTTCATCCCCACAGGTGACACAATTTTCAAAATCACCAAACCACTAAACGAACTGAAAAAGTCAGGAAACAATGACATTTGGATGACTGGACTTGTGGATCGATATAAGAACAGACCACAGGATGACACTTTTGATAACATGTGTATAGCCACATTTGCTTCAGAATACCGTGTGTTAAGTACATCAGAAAAGAAATCGAAAAATGTGATTAAGTTACAGAATTCATGTGGATATATTTCTAAACGATTCAGAACCAAACCTGCTGTTGTGCGCTATGCACGGTTTTCTGAAACAAAGAATCCTGAGCTATATCACAAAAGCCTCTTGCAGCTGTTTTTCCCTTATCGTCATGATAACGAGCTGAAACCTTCATCATTTGATTCTTTTGAACAGTTCTACAAAGAAGGCACCGTGCAACGTGGCAACCAGACCGTTTCAGTGATGTCAATTGTGAACTCAAATAGATCTCACTATGACATTGAAACTGAAGATTTGGAAGACATTAAAAATAACTTGGACTCTAATGAAATATTAGAGGATGCTTGGTGCATGCTTTGTCCTGAGCAAGAAGCAGAACGTCTGGAATCTATTGATGAACGTGCAGAGAATAAACTGGATGATGAAGACCCCTTGCCTCATATTCCAGATTTAGGGATAGCTAACAAAGAAACTGGTCATTTAGAAAAACAACACAATACAATGACTCGAGCTGAAGGTTTGGAGTTAATTCGATCTTTAAATGACATCCAGCTGTCTATATTTTTCAAAGTACAAAAGTGGTGTGTACAAAAAGTCAATGGAAATAATCCGGAACCTTTACATGTCTTCATCACCGGTGGTGCTGGCACAGGGAAAAGTCACTTGATTCGGGCCATTCAGTATGAAGCCAATCGTCTGTTTGCACCAATGCGACGCCACCCAGACAACATGAGTGTTTTAATAACAGCACCCACTGGTATGGCAGCATACAACCTAAATGCATCTACAATTCACAGTGCATTTAGCATTGGAACAGACGTGACGCTTCCCTACATACCATTAGGTGAAGAAAAACTCAATTCTCTCCGTGCTAAATATATTGACCTTAAGTTAGTAATCATTGATGAAATATCAATGGTTTCTCATAAACTTCTCACATACATTCATGGACGACTTCGGCAAATCAAGCAAAGAGGTGATGTTTCCCCTTTTGGAAATGTCAGCCTTATAGCTGTTGGTGATTTCTATCAGTTACCACCAGTTATGGCAAAAGGCTTGTACACTGACAATCTACCTGTGAACTTTTGGTCAAGTTTCAAAATGGCTGAACTGAAAACAATAGTCAGACAGAAGGATACCACATTTGCTGAATTACTTAACCGATTAAGAACACGGTCTAAAGGGACACCCATGCTCCATGAGGACATTCACATTCTACAAAGTCGTGAAACTGGAGAGCAGTCTTCTGCTCTACATATTTTCGCAACAAATTCACAGGTAAATGAACATAACTTTAACCAGCTCAAAACCACTTGTCCTGACTATCAAACAATTGATGCACAGGACTATCACTACAACAAGAAAACTGGAAAAATGGAAAGCAAAGTCACACCTCACAGTAAAGACAACCTCACTTCTCTGCAGAAACAGCTATTTTTGGGTGTTCCTGCCAGAGTTATGCTGTGTAAGAACATTGATGTTGAAGATGGGTTGGTCAATGGAGTCTGTGGAACTGTAACACATATTAGTGAAACAGAAGTAAATGGACTTCCTGAAGCTGTGTATGTTCAGTTTGATGACATCAATGTTGGTACACAGAGACGGAAAAAGTACCCATCCACTGCACCTGCTTTAATAAACTCCACACGGATAGAGCCACAGGAGGAAAGGGCTAACAGCAAAGGGGGGAAACGACGTCAGTTTCCTCTTGCACTTGCCTGGGCTGTTACAATCCACAAAGTACAGGGCCTGACTGTTGACGATGCTGTGGTGTCTCTAAAGCAAGTGTTTGCCTCAGGACAAGCTTATGTGGCTTTAAGTCGTGTAAGAACTCTAGATGGCCTTATTATCCAGGACTTTGATGAAAAGGCTATCTACTGTAATAACGAGGTAAAACATGCCTTGGAATCTATGCCACACTTCTTGGACGACAATGTGTCACAAAACAAGCAGTCAGCTGATGTGTTAACCTTGTTTTTGATGAATGTTCAGGGTTTAGTAAAACATGTACCTGATTTGGTGTCATCCACACAGCATTTACAGCCTGACTGTATAGCTGTTACAGAAACGTGGTTAACATCTCAGTCTGCACTTGATAGTGTTGACATAGAAGGTTACAATTTTCACAGTCGTCCACGAAGTCTGGCATATGAACACAGCAAGCATAGAGCTCTTACTACACTCAAAAGTCAACATCACGGTGGAGTGGGCATGTACTGCTCCCACAACACAAACTGTCACTTTCCTGATGCACCCCAATTTAATCTGGAGTGCTTAATTTACAACAATGTAAATCATCAGGTTTTAGTTGCAGTTGTTTATCGTCCACCTGCATATCCCATGTCTGTGTTCAAGCAGAACTTGAAAAAACTGCTAACTTGGCTACAGGCACAAAGTCAGAACATTGTGGTTATGGGAGATTTCAATGATGACATCTTGAAATCATCATCAGTCTGCAATTTCATGACCAGTTATGGATATGTTCAGATTGTCACATCTCCAACAACAGAAAGAGGCACTTTGATTGATCATGTCTATGTCAGATCTCAACAATATGACATTTCCTCAGAAGTTGTTCCAACATATTTCAGTGATCATCAGGGCATAGCCCTTAAGCTGAAGTCTGGTTTAGATTTTTTTTTTTTTAATACACACATTATTTGTTTTTGTTCCTATGAATTCAAACTGTATTTTGTGCTCATTGTAAATGTGTTCATTACTTTCTATGTAAAAGTCTGTAAGTAATATTTGTTCTGTCAATATATTTCTACAAAATAAAATCTCTGTACATAAATATATCCAAAGTTAACATTTTTAAAATATTTTATGCTGACATGCATTGATGCGTCTGCACTTATAATATATAATTATATAATAATAATAATAATAAATATAATAATAATAATAATAATAATAATAATAATAATAATAATAATAATAATAATAATGATAATAATAATATAATATATAATATGTTATTATGTTTATTTGAATGAATGTTGTGTTTAGAAGTTGTTCCACCTTATTCTAATGATTGTCAAGGCATACCATGCTTTCCTAAAGTTATATATTAACATAATAATTCATTGTTCATTGCTATTCACATGTTGTCCGCTGCCCTGCTCCCCTCAGGGGAGTGTAACTGTTTCAGATGCCTGGCCGCTGACTGTGTGGTGATGGCTGGACCCTTGATCCCCTCCTGACCGTCCGGTGATGGTTGGACCCTAGATCCCCTCATGACTGTCCGGTGATGGCTGGACCCTAGATCCCCTCCTGACCGTCCGGTGGTGGCTGGACCGTAGATCCCCTCCTGACCGTCCGCTGGTGGCTGGACCCTACATCCCCTCCTGACCGTCCGGTGATGGCTGGACCCTAGATCCCCTCCTGACCGTCCGCTGATGGCTGGACCCTAGATCCCCTCATGACTGTCCGGTGATGGCTGGACCCTAGATCCCCTCCTGACCGTCCGCTGGTGGCTGGACCCTACATCCCCTCTTGACCCTCCGGTGGTGGCTGGACCCTAGATCCCCTCCTGACCGTCCGGTGATGGCTGGACCCTAGATCCCCTCATGACCGTCCGGTGATGGCTGGACCCTAGATCCCCTCCTGACCGTCCGCTGGTGGCTGGACCCTACATCCCCTCCTGACCGTCCGCTGGTGGCTGGACCCTACATCCCCTCCTGACTGTCCGGTGATGGCTGGACCCTAGATCCCCTCCTGACCGTCCGCTGGTGGCTGGACCCTACATCCCCTCCTGACCGTCCGGTGGTGACTGGACCCTAGATCCCCTCCTGACCGTCCGCTGATGGTGGCTGGACCCTAGATCCCCTCATGACTGTCCCGGTGATGGCTGGACCCCTAGATCCCCCTCCTGACCGTCCGGTGATGGCTGGACCCTAGATCCCCTCCTGACCGTCCGCTGGTGGCTGGACCCTACATCCCCTCCTGACCGTCCGGTGGTGGCTGGACCCTAGATACCCTCCTGACCGTCCGGTGATGGCTGGACCCTAGATCCCCTCATGACTGTCCGGTGATGGCTGGACCCTAGATCCCCTCATGACTGTCCGGTGATGGCTGGACCCTAGATCCCCTCCTGACTGTCCGGTGATGGCTGGACCCTAGATCCCCTCCTGACCGTCCGCTGGTGGCTGGACCCTACATCCCCTCCTGACCGTCCGGTGGTGGCTGGACCCTAGATCCCCTCCTGACCGTCGGTGATGGCTGGACCCTAGATCCCCTGATGACTGTCCGGTGATGGCTGGACCCTAGATCCCCTCCTGACCGTCCGCTGGTGGCTGGACCCTAGATCCCCTCCTGACCGTCCGGTGATGGCTGGACCCTCGATCCCCTCCTGACCGTCCGGTGGTGGCTGGACCCTAGATCCCCTCCTGACTGTCCGGTGATGGCTGGACCCTCGATCCCCTCCTGACCGTCCGCTGGTGGCTGGACCCTACATCCCCTCCTGACCGTCCGGTGGTGGCTGGACCCTAGATCCCCTCCTGACCGTCCGGTGGTGGCTGGACCCTAGATCCTCTCCTGACCGTCCGGTGGTGGCTGGACCCTAGATCCCCTCCTGACCGTCCGGTGGTGGCTGGACCCTAGATCCCCTCCTGACCGTCCCGTGATGGCTGGACCCTAGATCCCCTCAAGACCGTCCGGTGATGGCTGGACCGTAGATCCCCTCCTGACCGTCCGCTGGTGGCTGGACCCTATATCCCCTCCTGACCGTCCCGTGATGGCTGGACCCTAGATCCCCTCAAGACCGTCCGGTGATGGCTGGACCGCAGATCCCCTCCTGACCGTCCGCTGGTGGCTGGACCCTATATCCCCTCCTGACTGTCCGGTGATGGCTGGACCCCAGATCGCCTTGCCTGAATGGACGGCTCGTTGAGTGGGCTCTGGCCCTACAGACTTGAACTCTATCTACAAATGGATGCGCCTTAGTCCTGGACACATCTGCAGCCTGTCCGTCCATGGGAGTGGATCTCTCCTTCACTGTGGTTCTCCTCGAGGTTTCTCCTTTTCCCACTGGGTTTTTTGGAGTTTCTCCTTGCCGAGAAGGAGGGTCTAAGGACAGGGGATGTTCTGGGACAGTTATCCACTGCTTGTTTTCTGTGGATTAATTTGCTTGTCTGTTTCTGTGTCACTGTTGATTTTCTAATACTGTTGGTTAATCAATTCCCATGTTCAGCCTTAACAGGCAACTGCTGTCATGATTTTGGGCTAAATTGAATTGAATTGAATAATGATATCTATGCTTTTTTTTTTTTTTTTTTTTTTTTTCATAACTGTGAAATTTGACATTCTTAATATATAGCCAACTGTTTTTTTGTTTTGTTTTTGTTGTACATATTGCAAGGTAATATGCTTGAACTACATACATCAAATTTTTATGTCAACAAACAAAATGTCTCTACTGCTTTTGTAATAATCTTACATTACATATATTGTAATTTTGAAGATATTAATATCTCTGTAAATAAACTGCCTAGAAAAAAAAAATCCCATTTCTCTAGTCCTTTTCTCAGCATCTTGTATTATGTTTATGCACAAATTAAAAGCTTTCTTGGAATATTTATTGAAATATCCTCATTCACAAGCAATTTTTTGCTTTTTAATTTTCATTTCTAACATATGTATTTGAATAGTATTTTTCCTCATTACCTTGGCAACATGCTTGAAAATAACAATATGTTCTCAATGGCTTTTGTGTTCAGTATTGCAAGCCGGATGTCCGTGCCATATTTGATTTGTCTGCCATAAACCAAATTTTGAGGCCCCATTCAAAGTTTCAAGGGGGCAGTGTACAGCTGTTTTATATCATAGCTATACAAGTTTGACATGTCTGTGTCCAGGTCATCAATGCACACAAATGTTTCATTGGGTCTGGCTCAATTCCACACCTATGACAAATACACGTTTTATGCTTCCTAATTCCCCCTGATTTGTGGATTTGCCACACCCACATTTTACATTTCATCAAACATCTACACATTAATATTTCATTGGACATGGTTCTTGGTTAATTTAACCAATGTTCAAGTCTTCTTAAAAGTAAGACAAGCAATACATAATAGGGGTGACAGTGGCTCAGTGGTTAGAGCGTTGGTCTCCCAACCCAAAGGTTGGAGGATCGAGTCCAGCTCAGACCAAGTTCTGTCGTTGTGTCCTTAGGCAAGACACGTCACCAAGTGTGGAGTGAACGAATAATTACTTCAGTGTAGCGCTTAGATAAAGCCCATTACAAGTGTTATAATAATACAGTTTTTACACATCATTCCATGTGCTACTGTCATGACAGCTTTAATTTTTGTATGTTTAAAAACATTTGGCCTCTTCTTCCATTGGCGTAATGTATTTTGACTTTTTAAGGGGCTGCCATGGAAACATTTTCCATCTTCTTTAATTGTGCTTTTGGATTACTCCTGTTGGGAAACTTGAATTTGAGGTCACGATTAGTGTAGAGCATCTATTTAGTCTACAACAAAGTCCAGTACTTTCAACCGTATACATTTCAATAACGTATTTTGTAAGGTACCAAGGAAACATGGTTGCAAATAGACATATTTTCTCATTGGCTTTTTTGATCAGTATGCCAAGCTAGATGTCTGTACGGAGCTTAATTTTTTGTCCCATTTTTTCCCCTTTTTTTCCAATCCCATTCAAAAGTTCAAGGGGCGGTGTGAAGCAGTGTAATGTTTGATCTATGTAAATCAGGGTTGTCCAAACTATGGCCCAGGGGCCAAATGCAGCCCTCAGACCAATGTTTATTGGCCCTCAGGCCTTCAGTTGAACTGGCCCAATGGATGAATATTCAGTACTTTTTACAGTAAATTTGAGTAATCCTACCAATATAACCTACATAACATCACATTGCATTGTCATACAGACGTTATATTTATATTTCATGTCTATGTTAAATGCACCATCTGAACTATCCACTGTGTTGACCACTGGCCCTACGTGTCGAATATTTTTCAAGATATGGCCCTTGCTGAAAAATGTTTAGTCCTCCCTGATGTAATTTGTATTTTTCAATTTGCAATGTTGTTGCATGAAAATCCACAGCGTGTAAATGTATATCATTGCGTTGAGATCAACATGGTTAACAAAATGTATATTAATGCCGGGAAATGGGACACTGCATGTTTGAGTTACGTGCCATTTAATAATTCAAAATATAGTTTTTTCCTTTGCAAGTTGGCGACACCCACATTTTATGACTTACACAAATCCAAGACAGTCGCCTATAATCTCACATGGGTCTACTTCATTTTCACCTATTTCCAACTTTCTACAATGTAAATCTACATCGTTTAAAATTTAAATGTGACAGTTACAATTTCCACCAAATTGGGTTCCTCCCACAATGTCCGTAGGGTTTAGCATGGGGTCATAATATAATTTTTTACTTGTTTTGTCCATTTCATTTCTCTCAGATGAAAAAGGGCTCTCATTGACGTAATGTATTTTGAATTTTGAGGCAACTGAGTCATTTTGCATCATTATTTTTTTTTATACATGAACTTACAAAATATTGTGCCAACCTTGAATTCTGGGTCATCTATCTAGTCCACAACAAAGTCCAGTACTCTGACCCCCATTCATTTCAATGACACATTTATGAGGTTACCACGGCAACATAGTTGCAAATAGAGGTATGTTCTCATTGCCTTTTTTGTTCAGTATCACAAGGCAGATGTCCATGCCCAATGTCAAATGTTTATTGCAAAGTCATTTTTTTTTTCCCATTCAAAAGTTCAAGGGGGCGCTGTGGAGTAATGTAATGTCTGACTTATGTACATTGTATGTCTATGCACTTACATCAACATCTATATTAATGCCGGGAAATAGGACACTTCATGCCTGAGTTATGCAGAATTTAAAAATTAAAACAATGGCATTTTCCTTTGCAGGTAGACCACACCCACAATTTATGGCTTAGAAAAATCCAACAGGGTCAACAATAATCTCACATGGCTTTAATTCATTTTGTCCACATTGGTAGTTTGTTGAATTAAAATACACGGTGTAAAAAATGCAAATGTGTGAGTTAAAATTTTTAAAAATGGGGTTCCGCCCACAATGACCGACTTCCTGCAGGGTTTAGGGTGGGGTCATTATATAATTTTTTACTTGATTTGACATGTTCCATGGTTCTACCAAATTTCATGTCTACGATGTCTACGATGAAAAACGTCTGTCATTGCCGTAATGTATTTTGATTTTTGAGGTGGCGCTACTGAGTCATTTTAAAACAATAACTTTTTTTTCACATCAAATACCAATTTTTTCACCAACCTTGCATTTTGGGTCATAGTTGGATTAGTGCAGAGCATCTATTTAGTCCACAACAAAGTCCAGTACTCTGAACCCCATTCATTTCAATGACACATTTATGACATTACCACGGTAACATAGTTGTAGATAGAGGTATGTTCTCATTGGCTTTTTTGTTCAGTATTGAAAGGTGGGTGGATGTCCAAAATTGTACATGTCTTTGAAAAACTTTGCCAAAAAATGAATGGTGGTTGTTAGGGGGCACTAGCGTATCATTTTTGAATATTTTTGCTAACAAACTTCAAAATAACAAATTTTTCACCAACCTTCAATTTTGGGTCCAATAAAAGTGAGTTTTCGTTAATGTTTAGGGGGTCAAAAATGGCCTGGACCAAATTAATAAAGAAGAATAATAATAATGGAAACTCATTTTTCAACCATTTTTTTTCTCCTAAACCATAAAAGCTACAGTCATGTGACTTTCTCACATTGTGCCCCATCACAAATAAGGCCCCTGTGAATTTTTTCACAAGTCCACGACAAATCAATTGTCTTCTATGAATTTTTGAAAATGAAATTTGAAGAGGGCGCTAGAGAGTCATTTTATGAGATAAAGTCATGATTTGCATATCATTGTGTTCAGCTCACAAATGTGCATAAACGCTGTATTAGCGTTTTCCCAACAAAAAATGTGTGAAAGAGAAATATTTTATTGAAATAGTCCAAAAATTGTGATCTTGTATAAAATTCCCCATGACCACACCCAAAGTCATATTCACATATAATTGATGATCTTTAATCTCACATGGGTTTAGTGGGTTTTGGCCAAATTTGAAGTGTTTGTGATGAAAACTGTGCGAGGAGATGTCCTGAATGTGAGGGTGTGCGCTTTTGTCGTTCTCGGTTTGATCCAATATGGCCGACTTCCTGTACATTTTAAGGCGGGGCCATAATATAATTTTTGTCATGTTCTGACATGTTATATTTTTTGATGTGAGTTTCAGATTTTTAGGTCGACTTTTTTCCGAGTCGGGCTCCCATAGGCCAAATGAAAATCAAAGTTCAAGGGGGCGCTGTGGAGCAATGTAATATCTGACTTATGTAAATTGTATATCTGTGCGTTCAGTTTAACATTTTGAACAAAACGTATATTAATGCCGGGAAATAGGACCCCGCATGTTTGAGTTACGCGCTTTTTAAAAGTTACAAAAATTGCTTTTTTATTAGCAGGCTGACCACGCCCACATTTTATGACTTAGTAAAATCCAAATGAGTCGCCTTCAATCCCACATGTGTCTAGTTCATTTGGACCAATTTCCAAGTTTCTTGAATGTACATCCACGGCGTAAAAAATCCAAACGTGAACCTTAAAAGTTCCAAAAAATGTGGTTCCGCCCACAATGGCCGACTTCCTGTAGGGTTTAGGGTAGGGTCATAATATAATTTTTTACTTGTCTTGACATGTTCTATGGTTCTACCAAATTTCATTTGTCTACGATGAAAAAGGTCTGTCATTGCCGTAATGTATTTTGAAATTTGAGGTGGCGCTACTGAGTCATTTTGAAACACATCAAAATACAAAATTTTTCACCAACCTTGAATTTTGGGTCATAGTTGGATTAGTGCAGAGCATCTATTTAGTCGACAACAAAGTCCAGTACTCTGAACCCCATTCATTTCAATGACACATTTATGACGTTACCACGGTAACATAGTTGCAAATAGAGGTATGTTCTCATTGGCTTTTTTGTTCAGTATCGAGAGACGGATGGATGTGCCAAATTTCAACTGCCTATGTGAAACTTTGCCAAAAAAATGAATTGGGGGTATTAGGGGGCGCTAGTGTGTCATTTTTGAATATTTTTAAAAACAAACTTCAAAAAAAATTTTTTTTCGCCAGACTTGAATTTTGGGTCCAATAAAATTGAGTTTCGTTAACGTTCAGGGGGTCAAAAATGGCTTCGAAGCGGCAACCAAAAGAAGAAGAAGAATAATAATAATGGAAATTTTTTTTCCACCCATTATTTTTCTCCTAAACCATAAAAGCTACAGTCATGTGACTTTCTCACATTGTGCCCCATCACAAATAAGGCCCCTGTGAATTTTTTCACAAGTCCACGAAACATCGTTGTCTTCTACGAATTTTGAAAATGAAATTTGAAGAGGGCGCTAGAGAGAGTCATTTTGTGAGATAAAGCCATGATTTGCATATCATTGTGTTCAGCTCACAAATGTGCATAAACGCTGTATTAGCGATTTCCCAACAAAAAATGTGTGGTGAACGAGAAATATTTTATTGAAATATTCCCAACATTGCAATTTTGTTTAAAATTCCCCATGACCACACCCAAAGTCATATTCAAATATAATTGATGATCTTTAATCTCACATGGGTTAGTGGGTTTTGGCCAAATTTGAAGTGTTTGTGATGAAAACTGTGCGAGGAGATGTCCTGAAATGTGAGGGTGTGCGCGCTTTTGTCATCACCGGGTTTGATCCAATATGGCCGACTTCCTGTACATTTTAGGGCGGGGCCATAATAATATTTTTGTCATGTCCCGACATGTTCTATTTTTTGATGCGA